>CM032165.1:16672365-17005390 GCA_018901935.1 Pugionium cornutum | reverse complement strand
TTGACAGGTCCGCATTAAATTATTCATAACTTTTAATTTAGAGCAAAAAATGACATGAGTCCAACACCCACGTTAATCTAGCTCAATTTCCCATGTTCTGACAACATTTGAGACTAAAAGAGCAACTACAAAAGGTCCAAGTAATCAAATATATCCCAGACTAGGTGATGCCATGCGTTATGCTTTATTTATAAAGCATTACTCAAGGAGCACCAATGATTAGTTTAACTGGCCGATCAATATGACATGTCCGCACTAAATAGTCAGTAACTTGTGATTAAGAATTCAGAACGACATGAATCCAACACCCACATTAAGCTAGATCAATTTTCAATATTGTGTCAACATTTGAGACCGAAAGAGCTACGAAAAAGCCTCCAAGTAATCCAATCTATCCAAAAATGCGTGATGCCATGCATTATTCTTCATTTATATGCCTTTACTTTAGGAACACCAACGATCAGCTTAGAATGATCATTTTAACTACTTGATCTACTTGACATGGCCGCACTAAATCGGCTTTAACTTTTGCCTTAGATCTCAAAATGAGACGAATCCAACACCCATGTTAAGCTAGCTGAGTTTTACATATTGTGAGAACATTTGAGTTTGAAAGAGCTAGTAAAAAGCCTCCAAGTAATTCAATGTTACCAAAACTGTGTGATGCCATGCATTATGCTTCATTTATAAGCCTTTACCCAAGGAGTACTAGTAATCAGTTTAGCATGATCATTTTAACTGGCCAAGCATCTTGACATGTCAGCACTAAATCGTCCGTAACTTTTTATTTATTGTACAAAATGATTCGAATCAAACACCCATGTTTATCCAGTTCTATTTTCTATATTATGACAACATTTGAGACTGAGAGAGTTACGAAAAAGCCTCTAAGTAATCCAATATATCTAAAACTGAGTGATGCCATGCATTATGCTTCATTTATAAGCCTTCAGTCAATGAGCAACAATGATCAGTTTAGAATGATAATTTTAACTAGGTGATCAACTTGGTATTTCCGCACTAAATCGTCTTTAATTTTTTATTTTGCGGTCATAATGACATGAGTCTGATGCCCACAATAAACTAGCTCACTTTTCTATATTGTGAAAGCATTTGAGACTGAAAGAGCTATGAAAAAGCGTGGAAGCAATCCAATGTTCCCAAACTGCGTGATGTCATGCATTATAATTCAATTATAAGCCTTTACTTAAGAAGCACCAATGATCAGTTTAGAATGATAATTTTCACTGGCTGATCAACTTGACATATCCATACCAAATCGTCTGTAAGTTTTGATTTAGAATTCAGAATGACACGAATCCAACGCCCATGTTAAGGTAGCTCAATTTTCCATATTGCGACAATATTTGAGATTGAAAGGGCTATGAGAAAGCCTCCAAGTAATCCAATGTATCCCAATCTGTCTGATACCATGCATTATACTTCATTTGTAAGCCTTTTCTCTAGGAGCACCAATGATCAGTTTAGAATGATCATTTAACTGCCCGATCAACTTGACATGTGCACACTAATCATCCGTAACTTTTGATTTGGAGTTCAAAATGACACGAATCCAACACCCACCTTAAGCTAGCTCAAATTTAATATTTTGTTACAACATTTCAGACTAAAAGATCTAAGAAAAGGCCTCCAAGTAATCCAATATATTCCAAAATGCGTGATGCCATGCATTATGCTTCATTTATAATCCTTTACTCATAGAGCACTAATGATCAGTTTAGAATGATCATGTTAACTGGCCAATCAACTTGACATGTCCGCACTGAATCGTTCGTAACTCTTGATTTAGAGATCAAAATGACACGAATCCAACTCCCACGTTTACCTAGCTCAATTTTCTATATTGTGACAAAATATAAAACCAAAATAGCTATGACAAAGCCTCTAAGTAGTCTAATCTATCCAAGACTGCATGATGCCATGCATTATGCTTCTTATATAAGCCTTTACTCAAGGAGCACTAATGATTAATTTAGAAAGATCATTTTATCTGGCAGATCAACTTGTCATGTCCGCACTAAATAGTCTATAACTTTTAATTCATAGTTCAGAATGACACGAATCCACGCCCACGTTAAAGTTGCTCAATTTTCTATATTGTGACAACATTTGAGAAAGAAAGAGCTATGACAAAGCCTCCAAGTAATCCAATCTATTCCAAACTGCGTGATGCGATAGATTATGGTTCATTTATAAGCCTTTACTCAAGGAGCACCAATGATAAGTTTAGAATGATCATTTTTACTAGCTGATCAACTTGACATGTCCACAGTAGATCGTCATTAAATTTTGATTTATAGATCAAAATGACATAAGTTTAATGCCCACCTTAAGCTAGCTCAAATTTCCATATTGTGACAACATTTGAGACTAAAAGAGTTACCAAAAATCCTCCAATTAATCCAATGTATCCTGAATTGCATGATGCCATGCATTTTACTTCATTTATAAGCCTTTACTTAAGGAGCACCAATGCCCAGTTTGGAATGATTATTTTTACTGGCCGATCAACTTAACATGTCCGCACTAAATCGTTCGTAACTTTTGATTTCGAGTTCAGAATGACACGAATCCAACGTACACGCTAAGCTAGCTCAATTTTCCATATTGTAATAACATTTGAGACTGAAAGCACTACGAAAAACCCTCCAAGTAATCCAGTGTATCCCAAACTATGTGATGCCATGCATTATGCTTCATTTGTGAGCCTTTACTCAAGGAGCACCAATGATCAGTTTAGAATGATCATTTTAACTGGCCGAGCAACTTGACATGTCCGCACTCAACGTCCATAACTTTTTATTTAAAGTTCAAAATGACACAAATCCAACACCCATGTTAAGCTAGCTCAATATTCTATATTATGACAAAATTTGAGAGTGAAAGAGCTAGGACAAAGCCTCCAAGTAATCCAATCTATTCCAAACTGTGTGATGCCATGCATTATGCTTCATTGATAAGCCTTTACTCAAGCAGCCCCAAAGATCAGTTTAGAATGTTCATTTTAACTGGCCGATCAACTTGACATTTCTGCAATAAATCGTTCGTAACTTTTGATTTAGAGCTCAAAATGACACGAATCCAACTCCCACGTTTAGCTAGCTCAATTTTCTATATTGTGACAAAATATAAGACCAAAATAGCTATGAAAAAGCCTCTAAGTAATCTAATGTATCCAAAACTGCGTTATACCATGCATTATGCTTCATATATAAGCCTTTACTCAAGGAGCATCAATGAATAGTTTAGAATGATCATTTTATCTGGCAGATCAACTTGTCATGTCCGCACTAAATCGTCTATCACTTTTAATTCCTAGTTCTGAATGACACGAATCCACGCCCACGTTAAACTTGCTCAATTTTCTATATTGTGACAACATTTGTGAAAGAAAGAGCTACGACAAAGCCTCCAAGTAATCCAATGTATCCCAAACTACGTGATGCCATGCATTATGCTTCATTTATAAGCCTTTACTCAAGGAGCACCAATGATAGTTTTGAATGGTCACTTTAACTTGCCGATCAATTTGACATATCTGTAATTTTTGATTTAGAGTTCAGAATGACCGGAACCCAACACCCACGTTAAGCTAGCTCAATTTTCCATATTGTGACAACTTTTGAGACTGAAAGAGCTACGAGGAAGCCACCAAGTAATCTAATGTATTCCAAACTGTCTGATCCCATGCATTATGCTTCATTGTGAGCCTATTCTCAAGAAGCACCAATGATAAGTTTATAATGATCATTTTAACTAGCCGATCAACTTGACATGTCTTCACTAAATCGTCTGTAACTTTTGATTTAAAGTTCAAAATGACATGAATCCAACACCCACCTTAATCTAGCTCAATGTTCTATTTTATGAGAACATTTTAGACTGATAGAGGTACGAAAAAGCCTCGAAGTAATCCAATCTATTCCAAAATGCGTGATACCTTGCATTATGTTTCATTTATAAGCCTTTACCAAGGAGCACTAATGGTCAGTTTAGAATGATCATGTTAACTTGCCGATCAACTTGACATGTCCGCACTAAATCCAATGTACCTCAAACTGCGTGATGCCATGCATTATGCTTCATTTATAAGCCATTACTTAAGGAGCACCAATGATCAGTGTATAATGATCATATTAACTGGCCGATCATTTTAATTGGCTGATCAATTTGACATGTCTGTAGTAAATCGTCCGTAACTTTTGATTTAGAGTTCTGCATGTCACGAATCCAACAACAAGTTAAGCAAGCTCAGTTTTCCATACTGTGATAACTTTCAAGACTGAAAGAGTTGCGAAAAAGCCTCCAAGTAATCTAGTGTATCCAAAAGTGCCTGGTTCCATGCATTATGGTTCATTTAAAAGCCTTTTCTCAAGGAGCACCAATTATCCGTTTGGAATGATCATTTTAACTGGCCAATCAACTTGACATGACTAAAGTAAATCGTCCGTAACTTTTGATTTAAAGTTCAAAATGACACGAATCCAACACTTGAGACTGAAAGAGTTACGAAAACGCCTCCAAGTTATACAATCTATTCCAAACTACGTGATGCCATGCATTATACTTCATTTATAAGCCTTTACTCAAGGAGCACTAATGATCAGTTTAGATCAACTTGACATGTCCGCACTAAATCGTTGGTAACTTTTGATTTAGAGTTCAGAATGACACGAATCCAGTGCCCACGTTAGGCTTGCACAATTTTCTATACTTTGAAAACATTTGAGACTGAAAGAGCTAACACAAAGCCTACAAGTAATCCTATGTATCCCAGACTGCGTGATGCCATGTGTTATGGTTCATTTATAAGTCTTTACTCAAGGAGCACGAATGATCAGTTTAGAATGATCGTTTTAACAGGTCGATCAACTTGCCATGTCCGCACTAAATCGTTTGTATTTATTGATTTAGAGTTCAGAATGACATGAATCCAACGACCTCATTAAGCTACCTCAATTTTCTATGTTGTGACAACATTTGATACTGAAAAAGCTACGACAAAGCCTCCAAGTAACCTAATGTATCCCAAACTACGTGATGCCATGCATTATGCTTCATTTATAAGCCTTTACTCAAGGAGCACTAATGATCAATTTGGAATGATCATGTTAACTGGCCGATCAACTTGACATGTCCGCATTAAATCGTTTGTAACTATTGATTTAGAGTTCAAAATGACACGAACCCATCAACCACATTAAGCTAGCTTAATTTTCATTATGCTGACAACATTTGAGACTGAAGGAGCTAACCCAAAGCCTCCAACAAATCCAATGTATCCCATACTGTGTGATGCCATGCATTATAAGTCTTTACTCAAGGAGCACCAATGATCAGTTTAGTATGATCTTTTTTACTAGCTGTTTGACTTGACATGTCCGCACTAAATCGTATTTAACTTTCGATTTAGAGCTCAAAATGATATGAGTCCAATGCCCCCGTTAAGCTAGTTAAAGTTTCCATATTGTGAAAATATTTGAGACTAAAACAGTTACGCAAAATCCTCCAAGTAATCCAATGTATCCCAAACTGCGTGATGCCATGCATTCTATTTCATTTTTAAGCCATTACTCAAGGAGCACCAATGATAAATTTAGTGTGATCGTTTTAACTAGCTGTTCGACTTGACATGTACGCACTAAATCGTGTTTAACTTTGGATTTAGAGCTCAAAATGACATGAGTCCAACGCCCACGTTTAGCTACGTCAATTTTCTATATTGTGACAAAATATAATACCAAAATAGCTATGAAAAAGCCTTCAAGTAATTCAATCTAGCCCAAACTGCGTGATGCGATGCATTATGTTTCATTTATAAGACTTTACTCAAGGAGCACCAATGATCAGTTTAGAATGATCATTTTATTTGGCCAATCAACATGACAAGACCGAACTAATCATCCATAATTGTTTATTTAGATTTCAGAACGACACGAATCTAACGCCCACGCTAAGCTAGCTCAAATTTCCATATTGTAACAACATTTGAGACAGAAAGAACTACGAAAAAGCCTCTAAGTAATCCAATGTATTCCAAACTGCGTGATGCTATGCATTATGATTCAATTATAAGCCTTTAATCAAGGAGCCCCAATGATAAGTTTAGAATTATCATTTTAACTGGCCAAGCAATCTGATATGTCCGCACTAAACATCAATAACTTTTTATTTAAAGTTCAAAATGACACGAATCCAACACCCACGTTAAGCTAGTTCAATATTCTATATTATGACAAAATTTGAGAGTGAAAGCGCTAGGACAAAGCCTCCAAGTAATCCAATCTATTCCAAACTGTGTGATGCCATGCATTATGCTTCTTTGATAAGCCTTTACTCAAGCAGCCCCAATGATCATTTTGGAATGATCATTTTAACTGGCCGACCAACTTGACATGTCCGTAATAAATCGTTCACAACTTTTAATTTAGAGCTCAGAATGACACGAATCCAACTCCCACGTTTAGCTAGCTCAATTTTCTATATTGTAACAAAATATAAGACCAAAATAGCTATGACAAAGCCTCTAAGTAATCTAATGTATCCAAAACTGCGTTATGCCATATATTATTCTTCATATATAAGCCTTTACTCAAGTAGCACCAATGAATAGTTTAGAATGATCATTTTATCGGGCAGATCAACTTGTCATGTCCGCATTAAATCATCTATCACTTTTAATTCATAGTTCTGAATGACACGAATCCACGCCCACGTTAAACTTGCTCAATTTTCTATATTGTGACAACATTTGTGAAAGAAAGAGCTACGACAAAGCCTCCAAGTAATCCAATGTATCCCAAACTACGTGATGCCATGCATTATGCTTCATTTATAAGCCTTTACTCAAGGAGCACCAATGATAGTTTTGAATGGTCACTTTAACTTGCCGATCAATTTGACATATCTGTAATTTTTGATTTAGAGTTCAGAATGACCGGAACCCAACACCCACGTTAAGCTAGCTCAATTTTCCATATTGTGACAACTTTTGAGACTGAAAGAGCTACGAGGAAGCCACCAAGTAATCTAATGTATTCCAAACTGTCTGATCCCATGCATTATGCTTCATTGTGAGCCTATTCTCAAGAAGCACCAATGATAAGTTTATAATGATCATTTTAACTAGCCGATCAACTTGACATGTCTTCACTAAATCGTCTGTAACTTTTGATTTAAAGTTCAAAATGACATGAATCCAACACCCACATTAATCTAGCTCAATGTTCTATTTTATGAGAACATTTTAGACTGATAGAGGTACGAAAAAGCCTCGAAGTAATCCAATCTATTCCAAAATGCGTAATACCTTGAATTATGTTTTATTTATAAGCCTTTACCAAGGAGCACTAATGGTCAGTTTACAATGATCATGTTAACTGGCCGATCAACTTGACATGTCCGCACTAAATCCAATGTACCCCAAACTGCGTGATGCCATGTATTATGCTTCATTTATAAGCCATTGCTTAAGGAGCACCAATGATCAGTGTATAATGATCATATTAACTGGCCTATCATTTTAACTGGCTGATCAATTTGACATGTCCGCAGTAAATCGTCCGTAACTTTTGATTTAGAGTTCTGAATGTCACGAATCCAACAAGAAGTTAAGCTAGCTCAATTTTCCATATTGTGATAACTTTTAAGACTGAAAGAGCTCCGAAAAAGCCTCCATGTAATCCAATGTATCCCAAAGTGCCTGATGCCATGCATTATGGTTCATTTAAAAGCCTTTTCTCAAGGAGCAGCAATGATCTGTTTGGAATGATCATTTTAACTGGCCAATCCACTTCACATGACTAAAGTAAATCGTCCGTAACTTTTGGTTTAGAGTTCAAAATGACACGAATCCAACACTTGAGACTGAAAGAGTTACGAAAACGCCTCTAAGTAATACAATCTATTCCAAACTCCGTGATGCCATGCATTATACTTCATTTATAAGCCTTTACTCAAGGAGCACTAATGATCAGTTTAGAATGATCATGTTAACTGGGCGATCAACTTGACATGTCCGCACAAAATCGTTGGTAACTTTTGATTTAGAGTTCAGAATGACACGAATCCAATGCCCACGTTAAGCTAGCTCAATTTTCTATACATTGACAACATTTGAGACTGAAAGAGCTAACACAAAGCCTCCAAGTAATCCTACGTATCCGAAACTGCGTGATGCCATGTATCATGGTTCATTTATAAGTCTTTACTCAAGGAGCACGAATGATCAATTTAGAATGATCATTTTAACAGGTCGATCAACTTGCCATGTCCGCACTAAATTGTTTGTAATTATTGATTTAGAGTTCAGAATGACATGAATCCAACGCCCACATTAAGCTACCTCAATTTTCTATATTGTGACAATATTTGAAATGATCATGTTAACTGGCCTCACATGTCCGCATTAAATCGTTTGTAACTATTGATTTAGAGTTCAGAATGACACGAATCCAACACCCACATTAAGCTAGCTTAATTTTCATTGTTGTGAAAACATTTGTGACTGAAGGAGCTATCCCAAAGCCTCCAAGTAATACAACGTATCCCATACTGTGTGATGCCATGCATTATAAGTCTTTACTCAAGGAGCACCAATGATCAGTTTAGTATGATCTTTTTTACTAGCTGTTTGACTTGACATGTCTGCACTAAATCGTATTTAACTTTTGATTTAGAGCTCAAAATGATATGAGTCCAACGCCCTGATGAGGACATCAAGTCGTATGTCCAGCCAGGAGACCAGACTGGCCGACCAAGAAGCTTGCCCGAGACAGCCGGGCCATTTGGCACGTCTGCCGGCCCAAGCAGTACCGCCGGACCCTCAACCAATTGGACCAGACCGATCAGCATTGTCGGCGGAGAGGCCCAAGCTTCCGGCACACTTGGTGGCGACGTGGATGACACCGCCGGTCCCCTTGGGGATGCCGCTGACTCCGGGATCAACTTGGCTGGTCCTGAAGACATTCCGGCCAGTACCTCGCACAGTCCAGCCGATCCAGCCGAGTGCACAAGCATTTCAACTTCTACACAAGGAAACTCGGACCCGATAAGCTACCAGATTCAGGACATGCATCTAGAGGAAGTATCCACACCAGTAGTGCCACCAGGAGCAATGACAAGGAGTAGATCAAGAGCACTCTTCCACAAGTTCAGCTTATGGATCGACAGGCTCCTAGAGGAAGCTCGACTAAGGACAATGGGCCAGAAGTACAAAGAAGAGTCCAAAGGCTTCTCAATAATGCAAGGAACTTCAGAGACTTGGGCTTTAGTGGCAAGAGAGGTCAGGGCCCAAAGATTCCTAACCCTACTCCAAGTCGAAGACTAGGAGCAAGGCGCGTGCATGCCACAAGGACGGCCACCTTCCATTTCTTGGCCGTGAGGTAAGTAAGGTAAGTTTCAATTCAAATATATGCCTCTTTCTGTTTTGCAGGGTAGGATCTAGATTGTTTACATTTTTGAGTCAAGAACATTTTAGGAATAGGTCCTTTTTCGGTTATGCACTTTTGTATCTTTTCCATTTGTGCACTTTTGTAAACTTTCCTTTTCTTTATTTGAGTCGACCCTAGAAGGTCAAGCTGTCGAGCATATTAATAAGGCTCCTTCCAGCATTGTAGTTCGACAACCTTTTTGATAATTAATAAAGTGCGAGTTTTCTTCTTACAAGTTATCTCTCTAAGAATCTTGTGCGCTTAGAACCTAGTCGAGACCAGCTCTCCTAGCTCTAAGTTTGTGATTTATCACGAGGTTCATCACCCCTCTTGTGGTTAACTTCACCCTTCCATCAAATACCAACCCAAAAACCCCTATCCAAGAAGTCTAAGGTCGAGTTTCTCACCTAACCTTCTCCAAACAGCCCACGCGCATATAAGCCTTGAATCGAGGCTTGTATCATTTTGGTATCAGAGCTTAAAGCTCCTAAACCAGGTTGTTTCTATCCTTTAGCTTGTTTTGTTTCTAGTTCTTGCATTAGTTTAAGTTTCATTCAAGAAAAATCAAAAAAATAACATCAAACTCCAAACCGAGTGCATCTTGCTCCTACGTGTATCACTAGGGTTTAGATTCACTTTTGCATTGCCATTCACGTTTTCCTTTAAATTTAAATCATATTTCCATTATTTTTAAGTTAAATTAAAATGAAAAGAAAAAGAAAATAGGAAAAATACCAAAAGAATTCGAATTGGACAGCTAGCACAAGTTGTCAAGAAAGTTTCCATTTTTCAAATCTTCCATTTTTTCAAATCTTTCCTTTTCTCAGATTTTCCTTTTTGCATATTTTTTCGAATTCTCTATATAAGCATCCTCCTAATCGATTCTAGGAGCAGGATAACTTGTTTTCTTCCTTGTAGTACACAATGGGAGAAGAAAATAGAGATGCAACTGAGGCCATGATGGCCATGTTCACAACATTCCAAATGCAACTCGCATCAATCGGCGAGAGGTTGGAGCGCGTGGAGAGGCCGGTGAGATTCCAGGCTATAAGGCACGTGAGGGCTGAGCAAGGCCGTGCTGAGGGTCCTGATCACCTTAGGACACGGCACGAACAGGAGGAACCCTAGCCAGAAGGAGATGAGGATGTACAACCTCATGACTGTCATCCTCGGCCGAGAGGACCTCCACGGCAACCAGAGGCAGAAGATGATGGCTTCGAGCCATATGGTCTTCACCAGAGACCAATGATGCCTCCTAGACATCATGAGGATGAAGATGAACACGTATACAACCGGGTAACTCATCCTGATGTTAAGCTAAGTCCTCAGAGTTTTGCAGGAAAAGTAGACACCGAGGCTTACCTAGATTGGGAGAGAAGAATGGATCATATCTTCGATCATTACAACCAACCAGGTCCTAGGAGAGTCTCAATGGCAGTACCACAACTCACGGACAATGCCCTCATCTGGTGGGATCGTGAGGTATCTGACAGAAGGAGGAAAAGAATGAGGCCCATAGACTCATGGGTCGACATGAAGGATGTCATGCGACAAAGGTTTGTTCCACCTTACTTTCATAGGGACTTGCAACGTCTTTTTCGTACTCTTAAGCAGGGTATCAGATCAGTAGAGGAGTACTATGAAGAGTTCGAGAAGCTAAGGAACAGACTTGAGCTCAATGATGATGAAGAAGCATTGATGGCACAATTCTTG
Source organism: Pugionium cornutum (assembly GCA_018901935.1). Classification (NCBI taxonomy): domain Eukaryota; kingdom Viridiplantae; phylum Streptophyta; class Magnoliopsida; order Brassicales; family Brassicaceae; genus Pugionium; species Pugionium cornutum. The sequence continues at coordinate 16,994,225 of CM032165.1, read as the reverse complement.
GATGGACTCCAAGAAAGAATCAGCCACAAGGTGGAAAGGCAAATCTACAATAACTTCAAAGACTTGTTCCACCTATCTTTCCAGGCTGAGCAGCACATCAAACGTAAGAGCCAAGACATCCGCAGCAAGCCTAAGACACCTTGGGCACCAAGCAACATTCCCAAGCCCGTAGACAAAGGCAGGAGCATAGAGATCGAGTCAAGGTTCAAGAGCAAGCCGCCTGAACCCATCCGTGACCAGAGAGAGCCTAGTAAGTCTTCTAACCCTCAAAGATCACGTGACATGACTTGTTTCAAGTGTAGGGGTCCTGGAGACATCTCAAGGGAGTGCCCAAACAACCGGGTCATGCTGATTACGGAGGCTGGAGAATATGAGTCCCAAGATGAAGAGGACTATGAACCAGAAGAAGAATATGGTGACATTGAGTACCCTGATGTGGGGGAAGTGCTGGTCACTAGGCACATCCTCAGTGCAATGGTGGATCCTTCAGAGACCATCCAAAGGGAGAACATTTTCCACAGCCGTTGCACCATCAAGGGCAAGGTATGTAACCTCATCATAGATGGTAGTTCTTGCACTAACGTTGCTAGTGCATACATGGTTGATAAGCTAGGTCTAGAGAAGACAAGGCACCCTCGACCATATAGACTGAGATGGCTCGATGATAAAGTGGAGCTCAAGATCCATGAGCAAGTCACTGTGCCATTCAGTGTGGGCAAGACCAAGACCAAGTCGTGTGCGACGTGGTGCCCATGCAAGCTGGCCAACTTCTACTAGGAAGGCCATGACAGTTTTACAAGGAGACCAGGCATGATGGCCAAACCAATCTCTACACTTTCGTGCATGACAAGAGAAAGGTCAGCCTAGCTCCTCTTACACCTGCCCAGGTACATGAGCTTCAACAGCAAATGAGTAAGCAAAAGAAGCTCATTAAATCTAACTTTCTTATTCAACCGAGTCATGTACGGAGAGCTTTAGTCTCGAAGGATCTAATGCTACTAATTGTTTTTAAAGAAGTGTTGAATGTCAAAAAGAACAGGTAGAGCTACCTCCTGAAGTAGCAACTCTCCTCAACAAGTTCCAGGATGTGTTTCCAGAGAGATACCAACAGGCTTGCCTCCTTTACGTGGCATAGAACACCAGATCGACCTAGTGCCCGGAGCAGCCCTGCCAACCCGGCCAGCCTACCGGATGAGTCCAGAGGAGTCCAAGGAACTTGAGAAGCAAGTCAAGGAGCTCCTGGAGAAAGGCTATGTTCGAGAGAGCCTCAGTCCGTGTGCCGAACCAGTGCTACTAGTTCCCAAGAAGGATGGGACTTGGCGAATGTGCGTGGACTGCCGAGCAATCAACAACATCACAGTCAAGTACCGGCATCTGATACCACGGCTGGATGACATGCTAGATGAGCTGAGTGGAGCCACGGTCTTCTCCAAGATAGACCTCAAGAGTGGATACCACCAGGTCAGGATGAAGGAAGGTGATGAATGTAAGATTGCTTTCAAGACAAAGCAAGGGCTATACGAGTGGACAGTCATGCCATTCGGCTTGACTAATGCCCCAAGCACCTTCATGCGCCTTATGAACCAAGTTCTTAGGGCGTACATCAGTAAGTTTGTAGTGGTTTACTTTGATGATATATTAGTTTATAGTAAGTGCCTACGGGAACACCTCACACATCTTGAGATGGTACATAAAACCCTTCGACAAGAAGAGCTTTATGCCAATCTCAAGAAGTGCATCTTTTGTACTGATAAACTTGTCTTTTTAGGTTTTGTTGTAAGTTCACAGGGCCTACAGGTTGATGAAGAGAAGATTCGAGCCATACAAGAATGGCCAACACCAGTCAACATCAGCCAAGTAAGGAGCTTCCACGGACTGGCCAGCTTCTATAGAAGATTCGTGCCCAACTTCAGCAGTATTGCTTCACCATTGACGGCAGTAGTGAAGAAGAACGTGCGATTCAGCTGGGGAGAAGCTCAGGAGAAGGCATTACAGGCCTTGAAGGATAGCCTTACAAATGCACCAGTGCTAGTCCTGCCCGACTTCAACAAGACGTTTGAGGTGGAGTGTGATGCCTCTGGAATAGGCATAGGAGCAGTGCTAACCCAGAGAGGGAGACCAGTGGCATACTTCAGTGAGAAGCTAGGTGGTGCCTCACTGAACTACCCCACTTATGACAAGGAGCTTTATGCCCTTGTCCGAGCATTGGAGACTCGGCATCATTACTTGCTGTCCAAGGAGTTTGTGATCCACACTGATCACGAGACTCTCAAACACCTCAGAGGGCAAACCAATCTCAAGAGGAGACATGCCAGGTGGATGGAGTTCATAGAGACCTTCTTACGTCATTAAGTACAAGAAGGGCAAAGACAATGTGGTAGCCGATGCACTATCAAGAAGGTTTGCCTTGATATCCACCATGGAGGCAAAGGTCCTAGGATTCGAGCACATCAAGAACCTATACAAGGATGATCCTGACTTTGCTGAGAGCTACAAGGAGTGTGGCACAGGGAGTCATGGCAAGTTTTACATCCATGAGGGATTCTTGTTCCGAGAGAGAAGGCTATGCATACCACAAGGATAATTAAGGGAGCTTATCATCTGAGAAGCTCATGGAGGAGGACTCATGGGCCACTTTGGTGTCGACAAGACGCTAGCAGTGGTCAAGGAGCACTTCTACTGGCCACACATCAAGAGGACAGTAGAAGCTCATTGTGCAAGGTGCATCACTTGCAAGAAGGCAAAGTCCTGAGTGCAACCTCACGGGTTGTATCTCCCACTGCCCATACCGACGCATCCATGGGTGGATATATCAATGGACTTTGTTCTAGGCCTGCCCAAGATCAACCACAAAGATGCAATCTTTGTAGTGGTGGACAAATTCTCCAAGATGGCACACTTCATTCCGTGTGCCAATGTCAATTATGCCACGCAAACAGCTGAGATGTTCTTCAGGGAGATAGTACGGCTTCATGGAGTGCCAAGGACCATCGTATCAGACAGGGACAACAAGTTCCTCAGCCATTTCTGGAGGACCCTTTGGAGGAAGCTAGGCACGAAGCTACTCTTCTCTACCACCTGCCATCCTCAAACCGATGGCCAAACTGAAGTTGTCAACAGGACACTATCAACTCTTCTCAGGACTACACTAAGGAAGAACCTCAAGACTTGGGTGGAGTGTCTGCCATTCATAGAGTTCTCTTACAACCGAGCCGTGCACTCAACAACCAAGAAGACACCATTTGAAGTTGTATACGGCTTCAACCCTCTCACCCCATTGGAGCAAACGCCACTGCCACCAGCAGAGATGACCAACCTCAACGGAGCATCCAAGGCAGAGTTCATAAGGAAGTTACACCAGAAGGTAGCAGAAAACTTGGAGAAAAGGACCGGGCAGTACGTGACTCAGGCCAACAAGGGAAGAAAGGAGGTGATCTTTCAACCAGGCGAATGGGTGTGGCTACACCTACGGCAGGAGAGGTTACCCAACCTAAGGAGTTCCAAGCTAGCACCAAGAGGAGATGGACCATTTAGAGTGCTGGAGAGGATCAACAACAATGCCTACCGAATAGAGCTCCCAGGTGAGTTTAATGTGTCCAACACGTTCAACGTAACTGACTTAGTCCCTTTCCATGCAGATGAACCAGTTTTGAGGTCAGAACCTACTGAAGAGGGAGGGGATGATGAGGACATCAGGTCGCATGTCCAGCCAGGAGACCAGACTGGCCGACCAGGAAGCTTGCCCGAGACAGCCGGGCCATTTGGCACGTCTGCCGGCCCAAGCAGTACCGCCGGACCCTCGACCAATAGGACACGACCGATCAGCATTGCCGGTGGAGAGGCCCAAGCTTCCGGCACACTTGGTGGCAACGTGAATGACACCGCCGGTCCCCTTGGTGATGCCGCCGACTCCGGGATCAACATGGCCGGTCCTGAAGGCATTCCGGCCAGTACCTCGCACAGTCCAGCCGGTACAGCGGATCCAGCCGAGTGCACGAGCATTTCAACTTCTACACAAGGAAACTCGGACCAGATAAGCTACCAGCTTCAGGACATGCATCTATAGGAAGCATCCACACCAGTAGTGCCACCAGTTCAAGAGCACTCTTCCACAAGTTCAGTTTATGGGTCGACAAGCTCCTAGAGGAAGATCGACTAAGGACAATGGGCCAGAAGTACAAAGAAGAGTCCAAAGGCTTCTCAACAGTCCAAGGAACTTCAGAGACTTGGGCTTTAGTGGCAAGAGAGGCCAGGGCCCAAAGATTCCTAACCCTACTCCAAGTCGAAGACTAGAAGCAAGGCGCGGGCATGCCACAAGGACGGCCACCTTCCATTTCTTGGCCGTGAGTTAAGTAAGGTAAGTTTCAATTCAAATATATGCCTCTTTCTGTTTTGCAGGGTAGGATCTAGATTATTTACATTTTTGAGTCAAGAACATTTTAGGAATAGGTCCTTTTTCGGTTATGCACTTTTGTATCTTTTCCATTTGTGCACTTTTGTAAACTCTCCTTTTCTTTATTTGAGTCGACCCTAGAAGGTCAAGCTGTCGAGCATATTAATAAGGCTCCTTCCAGCATTGTAGTTTGACCACCTTTTTGATAATTAATAAAGTGCGAGTTTTCTTCTTACAAGTTTTCTCTCTAAGAATCTTGTGCCCTTAGAACCTAGTCGAGACCAGCTCTCCTAGCTCTAAGTTTGTGATTTATCACGAGGTTCATCACCCTTCGTGTGGTTCACTTCACCCTTCCATCAAATACCAACCCAAAAACCCCTATCCAAGAACTCTAAGGTCGAGTTTCTCACCTAACCTTCTCCAAACAGCCCATGCGCATATAAGCCTTGATTCAAGGCTTATGCGTTCAGAATTTGGAGTTCAGAATTACACGAATCAACCGCCCACGCTAAGCTATTTCAATTCCCTATATTGTGACAGCATTTGAGACTAAAAGAGCTACGACATAGCCTTCAAGTAATCCAATGCATGGTATCATGCATTATACTTCATTTATAAGCCTTTACTCAAGAAGTACTGAATCAGTTCAGAATTATCATTTTAACTCACTGATCAACTTGCATGTCAACATTAAATTGTCCATAACTTTTGATTTAGAGTTCAAAATAAAACAAAATCCAACGCCCACGTTAAGCTACCCCAATTTTCATTATTTTTACAAAATTTAAGTCAAAAATAGCTACGACAACTTGTCCAAGTAATCCAATCTATCCCAAACTGTGTGATACTATGCATTATGCTTCCTTTATTAGCCTTTACTTAAGAAGCACCAAAGATCACTTTAGAATGATCATTTTAACGGGTCGATAAACTTAACATCTCAGCGCACTAAATCGTCCGTAAATTTTGGTTTAGAGTTCAAAATGACACGAATCTAACGCCCACTTAAACTTGCTCAATTTTTTATATTTTGACAAATATTAAAGCCAAAATAGCTACGACAAACCATTCAGGTAATTCAATCTATCCCAAACTTTGTGATGCCATGCATTATGCGTCATTTATAAGCCTTCACTCAAGCAGCACCAATGATCAGTTTAGAATAATCATTTCAACTGATCGATCAACTTGACATGTCCATACTAAATTGTCCTTAACTTTTGAGATAGAGTTCAGAATGACACGAATGCAACGTCCACGTTGAGCAAGCTCAATTATGCATATTGTGACAACATTTGAGACTGAAAGACCTACAAAAAAATCTCCAAGTAATCCAATCTATCCTAAGATGCGTGATGCCATGGATTATGCGTTATTTATAAGCCTTTACCCAAGGAGGACCAATGATCAGTTTAGAATGATAATTTTAACTGGCTAATCAACTTGACATATTCACACTAAATCATCTGTAACTTTTGATTTAGAGTTCCGAATGACATGAATCCAAAGTCGACGTTAATCTAGCTCAATTTTCTATATTGTGACAATTTTTTAGACTGAAAGAGCTATGATAAAGCCTCCAAGTAATCCAATATATCCCGAACTGCATTTTGCCATGCATTATGCTTCATTTATAAGCCTTTACTCAAGGACCACAAATGATTAGTATAGAACGATCATTTTAATTGGCAGATCAACAGGACATGTCTTCCCTAAATCGATAGTAACTATTGATATATAGTCCAAAATGACACAAATCTAACGCCCGTGTTAAGCAAGCTCAATTTTCAATGTTGTGCCAAATTTAAGTCCGAGATAGCTATGACAAAGCCTCCAAGTAATCCAATCTATCTCAAAGTGCGTGATGCCATGCATTATGCTTCATTTATAAGCCTTTACTCAAGGAGCACCAATGATCAGTTTAGAATGATCATTTTAACTTGCTGATCAACTTAACATGTCCGCACTAAATCGTCCATAACTTTTGTTTTGGAGCTCGAAATGACACGAATCCAACGCCCACGTTAGCTGGCTCAAATTTTTATATTGTGACAACATTTCGGATTCAAAGAGCTACGACCATGATTCCATGTAATCCAATGTATCCCAAACTGCGTGTTGCAATACATTTTGCTTCATTTATAAGCTTTTACTCAAGGAGCAGCAATGATCAGTTTAGAATGTTAATTTTAACAGACCGATGAACTTGACATGTCCGCACAAAATCTTCTGTAACTTTTGATTTATAGTTCAAAATGACACGAATCCAACACCCACGTTAAGGTAGTTCAGTTTTCTATATTGTGACAATATTTGAGACTGAAAGAGCAATGACAAAGCCTCCAAATTATCCAATGTATCCGAAACTATGTGATGCCATGCATTATGCTTCATTTATAAGCCTTGACTCAAGGAGCAGCAATCAGTTTAGAAAGATCATTTTAACTGGCCGATCAACTTGACATGTCCACAATAAATTATTCGTAAATTTTGATTTAGAGTTCAGAAGGACACGAAACCAATGCCCACACTAAACTAGCTCAATTTTCATATTGTGATATCATTTGAGACTAAAAAAATCTCCAAGTAATCCAATCTATCCCAAAATGGGTGATGCCATGCATTATGCGTTATTTATAAGCATTACCCAAGGAGCACCAATGATCAGTTTAGAATGATAATTTAAATGGCCGATCAACTTAAAATGTCCGCACTAAATTGTCCGTAAATTTTTGTTTAGGGTTTAGAATGACACGAATCCAAATGCCACGTTAAACTAGCTCAATTTTCTATATTGTGACAATATTTGAGACTGAAAGAACAAAGACAAAGCCTCCAAGTAGTCCAATGTATCCAAAAAATTGTGGTGTCATGCATTATGCTTCAGTTGTAAGGCTTTATTCAAGGACCACCAATGATTAGTTTAGAACGATCATTTTAACTGGCCAATAAACTTGATATGTCCACACTACATCGTCAGTAACTTTTTCTCTATAGCCCAAAGTGACACAAATCCAACGCCCATGTTAAGCTAGCTAAATTTTCAATATTGTGCCAAATTAAGTCCGAAATAGCGATGAAAAAAAGTCCAAGTAATCCAATCTATTCCAAACTGCGTGATGCCATGCATTATGCTTCATTTATAAGCCTTTACTCATGGAACACCATTGATCAATTTAGAATGATCATTTTAACAGGCCGATCAACATAACATGTCCGCAATAAATCGTCCATACCTTTTGATTTAGAGTTCAGAAGGACACGAAACCAATGCCCACATTAAACTAGCTCAATTTTCAATATTGTGACATCATTTGAGACTAAAAAAATCTCCAAGTAATCCAATCTATCCCAAAATGGGTGATGCCATGCATTATGCGTTATCTAAAAGCTTTACCCAAGGAGCACCAATGATCAGTTTAGAATGATAATTTAAATGGCCGATCAACTTAAAATTTCCGCACTAAATTGTCCGTAATTTTTTTTTTAGGGTTTAGAATGACACGAATCCAAAGGCCAGGTTAAACTAGCTCAATTTTCTATCTTGTGACAATATTAGAGACTGAAAGAGCAAAGACAAAGCCTTCAAGTAGTCCAATGTATCCCAAAAATTGTGATGTCATGCATTATGCTTCATTTGTAAGCCTTTACTCAAGTACCACCAATGATTAGTTTAGAACGATCATTTTAATTGGCCAATAAACTTGATATGTCCACACTACATCGTCAGCAACTTTTGATCTATAGCCCAAAATGACACAAATCCAACGCCCATGTAAAACTAGCTCAATTTTCAATATTTTGCCAAATTTAAATCCGAAATAGCGATGACAAAACGTCCAAGTAATCCAATCTATTCCAAACTACATGATGCCATGCATTATGCTTCATTTATAAGCCTTTACTCATGGAGCACCATTGATCAGTTTACAATGATCATTTTAATAGGCCGATCAACATAACATGTCCGCAATAAATCGTCCATAACTTTTTATTTAGAGTTTAGAATGACACGAATTCAATGCCCACGTTAAGTTAGCTCAAATGTTTATATTGTGACATCATTTGGGACTCAAAGAGCTACGACAATGATTCTATGTAATCCAATGTATCCCAAACTACGTGATGCAATGCATAATGCTTCATTTATAAGCCTTTAGTCAAGGAGCACGAATGGTTATTTTAGAATGATCATTTTAACTGGCCGATGAACTTGACATGTCCGCACAAAATCATTTGTAACTTTTAATTTAGAGTTCATAATGACACGAATCCAACGCCCACGTTAAGCTAGCTCAATTTTCTATATTGTGACAACATCTAAGTCTGAAAGAGCAATGACAAAGCCTCCAAGTATTCCAATGTATCCCAAACTGTGTGATGCCATGCATTATGCTTCATTTATGAGCCTTGACTCAAGGAGCAGCAATGATCAGTTTAGAAAGATCATTTTAACTGGCCGATCAACTTGACATGTCCGCACTAAATTTACCGTAAATTTTTATTTAGAGTTCAAAAGGATATTAATCCAATGCCCACGTCAAGTTAGCTCAATTTCCTATATTGTGACAACATTTGAGACTGAAAGAGCTACGACAAAGCCTCCAAGTAATTCAATACATCCTAAACAGTGTTATGCCATGCATTATGCTTCATTTATAAGCCTTTACTCAAAGAGCACCAGTGATCAGTTTAGAATGATAATTTAACTGGCCGATCAAATTGACATGTCTGCTCTATATTGTCCGTAATTGTTTATTTAGAGTTTAGAATGACAGGAATCCAAAGCCCACTTTAAGTTATCTCAATTTTCCATATTGTGACAATATTTGAGACTAAAAGAGCAACGACAAAGCTTCCAAGTAATCCAATGTATCATAAAGTTTGTGACATGCATTATGCCTCATTTATAAGCCTTTACTCAAGGACCACCAATGATTAGTTTAGAATGATCATTTTAACTGGCCAATAAACTTGATATGTCCACACTGAATCGTTAGTAACTTTTTAATTAGAGTCCAAAATGACACAAATCCAATGCCCACATTAAGCCTAGCTCAAATTCAACACTGTGACAAAATTTAAATCTGAAATAGCTACGATAAAGCGCCAAGTAATCCAATAAGTCTTAAACTATGTGATTCCATGCATTATGCTTCATTTATAAGACTTTACTCACGGAGCACCAATGATCAGTTTAGAATGATCTTTTTAACTGGCCGATCAACTTAACATGTCCCCTATAAATCGTCCATAGCTTTTAATTTAGAGTTCAGAATGACACAAATCCAATGCCCACGTTAAGCTAGCTCAAATTTTAATATTTTGACAATATTTGGGACTGAAAGAACTACGACCAAGATTTCATGTAATCCAATGTATCCCAAACTGCGTGATGCAATACATTATGCTTCATTTATAAGCCGTTACTCAAGGAGCACCAATGATCAGTTTATAATGATCATTTTAACTGGCCGATGAACTTGATATGTACACACAAAATTGTTTGTAACTTTTGATTTAGAGTTTGGAATGACAGGAATCCAACGCCTATGTTATAAGATAGCTCAATTTTCTAATTTTTGACAATATTTGAGACTAATAGAGCTACAACAAAGCCTCCAAATAATCCAACCAAATTCTGTGATGTCATGTATTATGCTTCATTTATAAGCTTTTACTCAAGGAGCAGCAATGATCAGTTTAGAAATATCATTTTAAGTGGCCGATCAAATTGACATGTCCGTACTAAATTGTCCATAAAATTTTAAGTTAGAGTTCAAAAGGACACGAATCCAATGCCTACGTTAAACTACCTCAGTTTTCTATATTGTGATAGCATATGAGTCTAAAATGGCCACGACAAAGCCTCCAAGTAATCTAATGTATCCCAAACTACGTTATGCCATGCATTATGATTCAGTTATAAGCCTTTAGTCAAGGAGAACCAATGATCAGTTTAGAATGATCATTTAACTGGCCAATCAACTTGACATGTCTTCACTAAATTCTCTGTAATTTTGTTTTTAGAGTTTAGAATGACATGAATCCAAACCCCACCTTAAACTAGCGAAATTTTCTATATTGTAACAATATTTGATATTGAAAGAGCAACGACAAAGCCTCCAAGTAATCCAGTGTATCCCAAAGTTTGTGATGTCATGCATGATGCTTCATTTATAAGCCTTTACTTAAGAAACACCAATCATCAGTTTAGAATGATCATTTTAACTAGCCGATCAATTTAACATGTCCGCACTAAATCGTGCATAACGTATGATTTAGAGTTTAGAATGACACGAATCCAACGCCCACGTTAAGCTAGCTGAAATTTTTATATTGTGTCAACATTTAGGACTGAAAGTGCTACGCCCATGATTCCATGTAATCCAATGAATCCCAAACTGCGTGATGCAATGCATTATGTTTCATTTATAAACTTTTAATCAAGGAGCACCAATGATCAGTTTAGAATGTTCATTTTAACAGGCCGACGAACTTGACATGTCCGTACAAAATCTTATATAACTTTTGATTTAGAGTTCAGAATGAGACGAATACAACACCCACGTGAAGTTAGCTCAATCTTTTATATTATGACAACATTTGAGATTGAAAGAGCTACGACAAAGTATACAAGTAATCCAACTTATCCCAAATTGCGTGATGCCATGAATTATGCTTCATTTATAAATATTTACTCAAGGAGCACCAATGATCAGTTTAGAATGATAATTTAAACTGGCTGGTCAACTTGACATTTCCGTACCAAATCGTCGGTAACTTTTGAGTTAGAGTTCAGAATTACATGAATCCAATGCCCACGTTAAGCTAGCTCAATTTTCTATATTGTGACGAAATTTAAAACCAAAATAAAATCCTTCAAGTAATCCAATCTATTCCAAACTGCGTGATGCCATGCATTATGCTTCATTTATAAGCCCTTACTCAAGGATCACCAGTGATAAGTTTAGAATGATCATTTTAACTAGCTGGTTAACTTTTCTTCTTTAACTTTTTATTTAGAGATCAAAATGACATGAGTCAACACCCACATTAAACTATCTGAATTTTATGCACTTGGACAACATTTGAGACTGAAAGAGCAATGACAAAGCCTCCAAGTAATCCAATGTATCCCAAACTTTGTGACGTCATGCATTATGCGTCATTTATAAGCCTTTACTCAAGGACCACCATGGTTAGTTTAGAATGATCATTTTAACTAGCCATTAAAATTGATATGTCCACACTAAATTGTCACTAGCTTTTGATTTAGAGTCCAAAATGACACAAATCCAACGCCCACGTTAAGCTAGCTCAATTTTCAAAACTGTGACAAAATCTAAGTCCAAAATAGCTACGACAAAGCGTACAAGTAATCAAATCTATCCCTAATTGCGTGATGCCATGTATTATGTTTCATTTATAAGCCTTTACTCAATAAGCACCAATGATTACTTTAGAATGATCCTGTTATCTGGTCGATCAACTTAACATGTCCGCACTAAATCGTCCATAAATTTTAGTTTAGCGTTCAGAATGACACGAGAATCCAACAGCCACGTTAAGCTAGTTTAAATTTTTATATTGTGACAACATTTGGGACTGAAATAGCTACGACAAAGATTTTATGTAATCCAATATATCCCAAACTGCGTGATGCAATGCATTTTGCTTCATTTATAAGCCTTTACTCAAGGAGCATCAAAGATCAGTTTAGAATGATCATTTTAACTGGCCAATGAACTTGACATGTCCGCACAAAATCATTTGTAACTTTCTATTTAGAGTTCCGAATGACATGAATCCAACGCCCACGTTAAGCTAGCTCAATTTTCTATATTGTGACAACATTTGAGACTAAAACAGCTACGACAAAGGCTCCAAATAATCCAATGTATCCCAAACTGTGTGATATCATGCATTATGCTTCATTTATAAGCCCTTGCTCAAGGAGCATCAATAATCAGTTTAGAAAGATCGTTTTACCTAGCCGATAATATTGACATGTCCGCACCAAATTTTCCGTAAATTTTGATTTGGAGTTCAAAAGGACATGAATCTAATGCCCACTTTAAGCTAGCTCAATTTTCTATATTGTGACAGCATTTGAGACTAAAAGGGCTACGAAAAGGCCTCCAAGTAATCCAATATATCCCAAACAGCGTTATGGCATGCATTATGATTTATTTATAAGCCTTTAGTCAAAGAGCACCAGTGATAAGTTTAGAATGATCATTTAAGTGACCGATCAACTAGACATGTCCGCACTAAATTGTCAGTAATTTTTTGTTTAGAGTTCAAAATGACACGAATCCAAACCCCACGTTAAGCTAGCTTAATTTTCTATATTGTGACAATATTTGAGACTGAAAGAGTAACGACAAAGCCTCCAAGTAATCCAGTGTATCCCAAACTTTTTGATGTCATGCATTATGCTTCATTTATAAGCCTTTATTGAAGGACCACCAATGATTGGTTTAGAATGATCATTTAACTGGCCGATCAAGTTGATATGTCAATACTAACTCGTCTGTAACTTTTGATTTAGAATTCAGAATGACAGGAATCCAAACCCCACGTTAAGCTAGCTCAATTTTCTATATTGTGACAATATCTTAGACTAAAAGAGCAATGACAAAGCCTCCAAGTTATCCAATGTATCCCAAACTATGTTATACCATGCATTATGCTTCATTTATAAGCCTTGACTCAAGGAGCAGCAATGATCAGTTTAGAAAGATCATTTTAACTTGCCAATGACCTTAACATGTCCGCACTAAATTGTCCATAAATTTTTGTTTAGAGTTCAGAACGACACGAATCCAGTGCCCATGTTAAGTTAGCTCAATTTTCTATATTGTGACAATATTTGAGACTAAAACCGCTACGACAAACCCTCCAAGTAATCCAATCAATCCGAAATAGCTACGACAAAGCGTCCAAGGAATCCAATCAATCCCAAAATGCGTGATGCCAAGCATTATGCTTCACTAATAAGCCTTTACTCAAGGAGAACCAAGGATCAATTTAGAATGATCCTTTTAACTGGCCGATCAACTTAACATGTCCGCACTTAATCATCCATAACTTTTAATTTAGAGTTCAGAATGACACGAATCCAACGCCCACGTTAAGCTAGCTCAAATTTTTATATTGTCACAACATTTTGGACTGTAAGAGCTACGACCAAGAATCCATGTAATCCAATGTATCCCAAACTGAGTGATGCAATGCATTATGCTTCATTTATAAGCCTTAACTCAAGGAGCACCTATGATCAGTTAAGAAAGATCATTTTAACTGGCCGATGAGATTGACTTGTCGGCACAAAATCATTTATAACTTTTGATTTAGAGTTTGGAATGACATGAATCCAACGTCCACGTTAAGCTAGCTCAATTTTCTATATTGTGAAATCATTTGAGACTAAAAGAATAACGACAAAGCCTCCAAGTAATCCAATGTATCCCAAAATATGTGCTACCATGCATTATGCTTCATTTATAAGCCTTTACTCAAGGATCAGAAATGATTAGTTTAGAAAGATCATTTTAACTCGCCGATCAAATTGACATGTCCGCACCAATTGTCCGTAAATTTTGATTTACAGTTCAAAAGGACAAGAATCCAATGCCAACGTTAAGGTATCTCAATTTTCTATATTTTGACAGCATTTGAGATTAAAAGAGATACAGCAAAGCCTCCAAGTAATCCAATATATCCCAAACTGTGTGATGTCATGCATTATGCTTCATTTATAAGATTTTACTCAAGGATCATCAGTGATTAGTTTAGAATGATCATTTTAACTGGCCAATAAACTTGATATGTCCACACTAAATCATCTTTAACTTTTGATTTAGAGTCCAAAGTGACCCAAATCCAACGGCCATGTTAATCAAGCTCAATTTTCATTATTATGACAAAATTTAAGTACAAAATCGCTACGACAAATCGTGCAAGTAATCCAATCTATCCTAAACTTCGTGGATGCAATGCAATATGCTTCATTTATAAGCCTTTACTCAAGGAGCACCAAGGATAAGTTTTGATTGATCAATTAACTGGCCGATCAACTTGACATGTCTACAATAAATTGTCCGTAAATTTTTATTTTGAGTTCAGAAAGAGACAAATCCAAAGTCCACATTAACTTAGCTCAATTTTCTATATTGTGACAATATTTGACACAGAAAGAGCAACGACAAAGCCTCCAAGTAATCCAATGTATCCCAAACTGCGTGATGCCATGAATCATACTTCATTTATAAGCCTTTACTCAAGGAGCAACAATGATCAGTTTAGAAAGATTGTTTTAACTAACCAATCATATTGACATGTCCGCACCAATTGTCCGTAAATTTTGATTTAGAGTTCAAAAGGACAAGAATCCAATGCCAACGTTAAGGTATCTCAATTTTCTATATTATGAAAGCATTTGAGATTAAAAAGCTACGACAAAGCCTCTAAGTAATCCAATTTATCCCAAATTGTGTGATGGCTTGCATTATGCTTCATTTATAAGCCTTTACTCAAGGACCACCAATGATTAGTTTAGAATGATCATTTTAACAGGCCAAAAACTTGATATGTCCACACTAAAACATCTGTAACTTTTGATTAAGAGTCTAAAATGACCCAAATCCAACGCCCATGTTAATTTAGCACAATTTTCAATATTTTGACAAAATTTAAGTACAAAATAGCTACGATAAAGCGTGCAAGTAATCCAATCTATCCTAAACTTCGTGATGCCATGCATTAAGCTTCATTTATAAGCCTTTACTCAAGGAGCACCAATGATAAGTTTAGACTGATCATTTAACTGGCCGATCAACTTGACATGTCTACAATAAATTGTCCGTAAATTTTTATTTTGAGTTCAAAATGAGACAAATCCATGTTAACCTAGCTCAATTTTCTATATTGTGACAATATTTGAGACTGAAAGCACAACGACAAAGCCTCCAAGTAATCCAATGTATCCCAAATTGCGTGATGCCATGAATTATGCTTCATTTATAAGCCTTTACTCAAGGACCACCAATGATTAGTTCAGAATGATAATTTTAGAATGATCATTTAATCCAACGGCTACGTTAAGCTAGCTCAATTTTCTTTATTCTGAAAACATTTGAGACTGAAAGAGCTACGTCACAGCCTCCAAGTAATCCAATGTATCCCAAACTACATGAAACCATGCATTATGCTTCATTCATAGGCCTTTACTCAAGGAGCAACAATGATAAGTTTAGAATAATCATTTTAATTGGACGATCAACTTGAAAAATCTGCACCAAATCTTTTGTAGCGTTTGATTTAGAGTTCCGAATGACATGTATCAAACGCCCACGTTAACCTAGCTCAATTTTCTATATTGTAACATCATCTGAGACTGAAAGAGCTACTACAAAGCCTCCAAGTAGTCGAATGTATCCCAAACTACGTGATACCATGCATTATCCTTCGTTTATAAACCTTTACTCAAAAAGCATTAGTGATCAGTTTAGAATGATCATTTTAACTAGCAGATGAACTGGACCTGTCCGCACTAAATCGTACGTAAATTTTGATTTGGAGTTCAGAATGACACGAATCCAATGCCTACGCTAAGGTAGCTACATTTTCTCTATTGGGACAACAATTGACAGTGAGAGAGCTACGACAAAGCCTCTAAGTATTCCAATGTATCCCAAACTCCGTGATGCCATGCATTATGCTTCATTTATAAACTTTTACTCAAGGAGCATAAGTGATCAGTTTAGAATGATCATATTAACTGGAAGATCAACTTGACCTGTCCGCACTAAATTATCCTTAAATTTTGATTTGGAGTTCAGAATGACACGAATCCAACGCCCACGCTAAGCTAGCTCAACTTTCTATATTGTGTCAACATTTGAGACTTCAAGAGCTACGAAAAAGCCTCCAAGAATTCCAAAGTATCCCATACTGCATGATTCCATGAATTAAGCTTCATTTATAGGCCTTTACTCCAGGAGCACCAATGATCAGTTTAAAATGATCATTTTAATTGGGCGATCAACTTGACATGTCCGCACTTAATTATCCTCAACTTTTGATTTAGAGTTCAAAATCACATGAATCTATCATCCACATTAAGCTAGCTCCATTTTAAATATTGTGACAAAATTTAAGTTCGAAATAGCTACAACACAGCCTCCAAGTAATCGAATATATCCCAAATTGCATGATGTCATGCATTAGGCTTGATTTATTAGCATTTACTCAAGGAACACCAATGATCATTTTAGAACGATCATTTTAACTAGCTGATCAACTTGACATGTCCGCACTAAATCCTCTTTAACTTTTGATTTAAATCTTAAAATGACATGATTCCAATGGTTGCGTTAAGGTAGGTCAGTTTTCCATATTGTTACAACATTTTATGCTGAAAAAACTACTATAAAGCCTCGAAATAATCCAATTAATCCCAAACTGCGTGATGTCATGTGTTATGCTTTATTTATGAGCCGTTACTCAAGGAGCACCAATGATTAGTTTACAATATTTATTTCAATTGGCTGATTAACTTGACATGTCTGCACTAAATCGTTCGTAACTTTTGATTTAGAGTTCAGATTGACAAGAATCCAACACCCACGTTATGCTCCCACAATTTTCTATATTTTGCCAATATTTGAGAGTGAAAGAGAAATGACAAAGCCTCCAAATAATCTAATGTATCCCAAACTGCGTGATGTGATTAAATATGCTTCATTTATAAGCATTTACTAAAGGAGCACCTTGACATGTCAACATTAAATTATCAGTAAGTTTTTATTTAAATTTCAAAATGACACTAATCCAACACCAATGTTAAGCTACCTCAATTTTTTATATTGTGACAAAATTAAGACAGAAAGAGCTACAACAAAGCCTCCAAGTAATCCAATCTATCCCAAACTGCGTGATGTCATGCATTATGCTTCATTTATAAGCCATTAGTCAAGGAGCACCAATGATCAGTTTAGAATGATCATTTGAACTAGGTGATCAACTTGACATGTCCCCATTATATCGTCTTTAACTATTGATTTAGAGCTCAAAATGGCATGAGTCGAATGCCAACGTTAAGCTAGCTCAATTTTCTATATTGTGACAACATTTGAGACTGAAAGAGCTACGACAAATACTCCAAGTAATCCAATGTATCCCAAACTACGTGATTCCATGCATAATGCTTCATTTATACGCTTTTAATCTAGGAGCACCAATGATCAGCTTAGAATGATCATTTTAACTGGCCGGTCAACTTTTCATGTATGCAATAAATCGTCTGTAACTTTTGATTTAGAGTTCAGAATGGCACGAATCTAATGCCCATGTAACCAAGGTCAATTTTCTATATATTGATAGTATTTGAGAGTGAAAGAGCTACAAGAAAGCCTTCAAATAATTCAGTGTATCCCAAATAGCGTGATGCCATCCATTATGCTTCATTTATAACCATATTCTCAAAGAGCCCCAATGGTCAGTCGCTGAAGAACATGACATGTCCCCACTAAATTGTCTGAAAATTTTGATTTAGGGTTCAATATGACAAAAATCCAATGCCCATGTTAAAATAGCTCAATATTTAATATTGTGAAAAAATTTAAATCCAAAATAGTTATAACAAAGCCTCAAAGTAATCAAATCTATCCCAAACTGCGTTATGCCATGCATTATTCTTCATTTATAAACCTTTACTTAAGGAGCACCAATGATTAGTTTAGAATAATTATTTTAATGGGCCGATCAACTTGACTTGTCCGCACTAAATCATCTATACCTTTTGATTTAAAGTTCAAAAATACAAGAATCCAACGACCACATTAAGCTTGCTCAATTTTCTATATTGTGTCAACATTTGAAACTGAATGAGTTACGACAAATCCTCTATGTAATCCAATGTATCCGAAACTGCCTGATGCCATGAATTATGCTTCAATGATAAGCTTTTACTCAAGGAGCACCAATAATCTGTTTAGAATGATCATCTTGATTAGCTGATCAACTTGACATGTCCACACTAAATCGTCCGTAACTTTTGATTTAGTGTTCGGAATGACACGAATCTAACGCCCATGTTAAGGCAGCTCAATTTTCTATATTGTTACAACATTTGAGATTGAAAGATCTATGAAAAAAGGCTTCAAGTAATCCAATGTATCTGATGCGAACCTCCCAAGGAATGCACTTCTGGATGTGGTTGAGATAGGCTTTGCAACAGAATGAATCGAAATTCAATATGTTCAAAGATTGTGGATTGAAGGGTCACACAGTAGCTGCGGAAAGACTACCGATTTACCTAAGATAATAGCTTAGATATTACACACTAAGGCTACTAAATGTTGACTGAAGGATATTACATACCAACAATCAGAATAAGAAGAGAATCACTCTCAATCTTTAGAAAAGAAGCTGTTTTTATTTGAAAAGTTGAATGATCAAGTTTACAACTGAGAGCCCCTATTTATTCTATAAAGGGATGTAATATGAGGAGCCTACAACATTAAATTGGTTACAATTACAAGGGAAGACTTGACCAAAGACCTTGACCAAAGACCTTGACTTCATTAACTGTTTTTTTGATTATGAATGTAGACACATCCCCCCCCCCCTTTGATGACGCCAATTTTGAGCATCTTTAATTGAACTCCTTTTGATTTTAAACAACAAAATGGGCTGGTTGTAATGTGATTCATTTGCCTCATTAAAAACCTTACCAAGAAAACCCAATGGGAGAAAACTTGGATAAGGGAAAAAGAGTACAAATGGATCACATACCCATTTGTATGCTGTCTTGAGCTTGTACTAAAATATGAGTGTTTTTAGGCACTTCTCCATTCAAGCTCAAGTGAGTTTGTTGTGCATTCTCCTTGTTGAGCATGCTGCTGATTGCCTCTTTGAGTTTCTTGGCCTTGGCTCGGGTTAATGGTCCAGCTGGTAGTGCAAGAGCTTCTTCATGTTCCACTGGTTCATTCCTAGCCATGAGCTTTTCCTTTTGTGTGCTTTCCATGCTCGTATCATCCCCCTCCTCTTGAAAAGGATTTGACCTCAAATCTGGTTCATCTGCAATGAAAGGCACAAGATCAGAAACATTGAAGCTTGAACTCACATTATACTTACCTTGAAGATCAATTTGGTAGGCGTTGTTGCTGATCTTCTGAACTATCTTGAAAGGTCCATCAATTCTGGGCATAGTTTGGATTTCCTTTCAGCTGGAAATCTTTCTTTCCTCAAGTGAACCCACACGAGGTCTCCCACCTCAAATACCATTTCACGTCTTCCTTTGTTGGCCTTTCTTGCATATTGTTGGGTTCTGGCCTCAATATTCTTCCTTGCATTCTCATGGATCTGTTTAACAATCTCAGCTTTTCTTTTTCCATCAATACTAGCACTTTCACTTAAAGGCAAAGGGGTTAGATCCAAAGGAGATAAAGGATTGAAACCATACACAGTTTGAAAAGGAGAATACTTAGAAGCAGAATGTACAGAATGGTTATATGCAAATTCAGCATGTGGTAAACATTCTTCCCATGTTCTAAGATTTCGTTTGATTAATGCACGCAATAAAGTAGATAAGGTTCTATTAACTACTTCAGTTTGACCATCCGTTTGTGGGTGACATGTTGTAGAGAATACCAACTTAGTTCCTAACTTAGACCAAAGAGTTTTCCAAAAGTAACTCAAGAACTTAGTGTCTCTATCAGAAACTATGGTCCTAGGCATTCCATGTAAGCGAACTACTTCTTTTAAGAACAGATTGGCTATATGCAATGCATCATCAGTCTTGTGACATGCTATAAAATGAGCCATCTTAGAGAATCTATCAACCACAACAAAGATAGAATCCTTTCCTGTCTTAGTTCTAGGCAAACCAACCACAAAGTCCATTGATATGTCAATCCATGGATGAGTAGGAATGGGTAAGGGAGTGTACAAACCGTGGGGTGGAACCTTAGACTTAGCCTGTTTGCATGTAACACACCTTGCACAGATTCTTTCTCCATCTCTCTTCATGTGTGGCCAATGGAAATGATCTTGCATGACCTTAAGTGTTTTGGCAACTCCAAAATGCCCCATCAGTCCACCTCCATGAGCTTCCCTAACTAGCAAGTCTCGAATAGAACAGTTAGGCACACATAATATATTATCATAAAATAGGAATCCTTCATGCCGATAGTATTTTCCAGAAGCAAACTTTTTGCTAGCAATGTATACATCTTTAAATTCAGGATCACTTTCATATAGCTCTTTAAGCTGTTCAAAACCTAACAACTTAGCATCAAGAGTAGAGATTAAGGCATACCTCCGTGACAATGAGTCTGCCACAACATTCTCTTTACCTTGTTTGTATTTAATGACATACGGAAATGTTTCTATGAACTCAACCCACCCTGCATGCCTTTTGTTCAGCTTCTGTTGGCCCTTTAAGTGCTTGAGTGACTCATGATCAGTGTGAATCACGAACTCCTTAGGCCACAAGTAGTGTTGCCAAGTTTGCAAAGCACGGACCAAGGCGTACAATTCCTTGTCGTAGGTTGGATAGTTGAGAGTGGCTCCTCCAAGCTTCTCACTGAAATAGGCTATAGGTTTGTTATCCTGCATCAAAACAGCTCCAATACCTATACCAGAAGCATCACATTCTATCTCAAAGGTTTTAAGAAAATCAGGTAAAGATAGAAGAGGTGCGTTTGTAAGCTTTTCTTTCAAATCTTGGAATGAGCTTTCTTGAGCTTGTCCCCATTTGAATCCTACGTCTTTCTTGATTACTTCCGTAAGTGGGGCAGCAATAGTGCTAAAATCCTTGACAAAGCGTCTATAGAAGCCAGCTAGCCCATGGAAACTTCTCACTTCTCCTACTGTTTTTGGACTTGGCCATTCCTTAATAGCTTTGACCTTCTCCTCATCAACCTTAATACCATCTGCACTTATAACAAAGCCTAGGAACACAATGTTATCTGTACAAAAGTGCATTTCTTAAGATTGGCATATAGTTTTTCTTTTCTAAGAACGCTTAGAACCAATGTCAAATGACTAGCATGCTCTTCTAGATTCTTGCTGTAGATTAAGATGTCATCAAAGTATACCACAACAAAGACTCCTATGAATGCTCTAAGAACATGATTCATCAACCTCATGAAAGTACTAGGTGCATTTGTTAACCCAAATGGCATGACTAACCATTCATATAATCCATGCTTAGTTTTAAATGCAGTTTTCCATTCATCCCCTTCCTTCATGCGTATTTGATGGTATCCACTCTTAAGATCTATCTTAGAAAAGATTCTGGAACCATGCAATTCATCAAGCATGTCATCTAACCTAGGGATTGGATGGCGATACTTTACCGTAATGTTGTTGATTGCTCTACAATCAACACACATGCGCCAGCTGCCATCTTTCTTTGGCACAAGTAGAACTGGCACAGCACAAGGACTCATGCTCTCCCTGATGTAGCCCTTCTCCATTAGCTCATTAACTTGTCTTTGCAGCTCCTTAGTCTCAACGGGGTTGGTTCTATAAGCTGGTCTATTTGGTAGTGAGGCTCCAGGTACAAAATCAATCTGATGTTCAATGCCTCTGATGGGTGGTAGCCCCTTTGGATTGTCTTCTGGAAAGACATCTTCATAATCCTGCAAAATAGAAGTCACTTCACTCGGTAATACTGGTGCAATGTTAGTTAAGCTCATGAGAGCTTTCTTATAGATAAACAAAAGAACATGTTGCTGTGATAAGAGAGCCTTCTTAACTCCACCAGTTCTCACAAAGAAACTTGAGTGCTTTTTGTTCTTGTTCTCACAGCCTCTGTCACTTTTGGTGCTTATGGTTTCTTTTGAAGTTCCAGCTGTTTTCCTTTACTCCAACACGAGCTGATCTTGGTACACCTCCTGTGGTGTCATAGAAACAAGTGTGATCTTCTTACCTTTGTGTTCAAACGAGTGTTGGTTGGTGTAACCATCACGAATGACCTTTCGATCAAATTGCCATGGTCTTCCAAGCAGAATGTGGCCAGCCTCCATTGGTAAAGCATCACAAAGGATCTCATCTTGGTACTTTCCAATGGTTATAGGTACCTTGACTTGGCTGCTTACCTTCATTTCGCCACACTCATTAAGCCATTGCAGCTTATACGGCTTTGGGTGCTTGAACACTTCTAGACCTAACTTGTTTACCATAGTTTCACTAGCCACATTAGTGCAGCTGCCTCCATCAATAATGATGCTGCAAACCTTTCCTTGGACGCGACATCTTGAGTGAAACAGGTTCTCCCTTTGCTCATGTTCTTTGGTTTTGTTTTGTACGCTTAGGGTTCTTCTTGTTACCAATAATTCTCCTGCCATAGGAGGTTCAAGATGCTCTTCTGAAGAATCAGAAAAGACTTCTTCTTCCTCGGATTCTATTTCACCATTATCCAACAGAATCATGATCTTCTTGTTGGTGCATTCATTCGCATAATGCCCTCTTCCTTGGCATTTGAAACACTTCACATCTCTTGTTCTAGTAGATGTAGTAGCTTCAGATTTTCCCTTGACGTCTTGAGTGGTTGTTGAAGGTTTGGAATCAACTTTAGCAATCTGTTTTCCTTCCCTTTGGTAGCTAGGCTTATTGTTAGCTGCTCCATAGCTTGGCCAAGTATAACTTTTTCTTTTTAGCTGCTGTTCTACCAGTATAGCTTTGTGCAACATTTCCTCTAGCTCCACATAATGTTCCAGCTCCATTCTTTCTTGAATGTCACGGTTAAGTCCTCCTAAAAATCTTGCCATAGTAGCTTCTCTATCTTCTGAAATGTCTGCCCTGATCATGAGGGTTTCCAACTCCTGGTAATAGTCCTCAACACTTCAGCTTCCTTGATTGAGTCTCCTTAGCTTTTGGTGAAGCTCACGGTGGTAATGGCTGTGCACAAACCTTTTCCTCATTATGGCTTTCATCTCAGCCCATGTTTCTACTGGATACTCACCATTACGTCTTCTAGAAGTCACCAATTGATCCCACCAGCTGAGTGCATACTCATAAAACTCAATAGCAGCTACACGGACCTTGTTGAGCTCGGAATAGTGTTGACAATCAAACACCAGCTCGATCTTCTTCTCCCATTACAGGTAAGTGTTTGGATCATTTTTGCCATAGAATGATGGTATCTTAAGTTTAAGACCTCCTAAGGTGTCATTAGGCTGACCCCTTTCTTCTCTTACATGCCTAGGCCTCCTTTGGGTTCTCCTATTTCCTTCACTGCCACGGCTATAATAGGATTCTGTTTCTTCATTTTGGCCACGTCTTAAGGGATTCCTAGTTCTCCTTGGGCCTCCTTCAGTGTTACTATTGTTCTGAACATCATCAAGCCGCAAGTGAATGGCTTCCAGCTCTATTTGTAATGCTTTCTTCATTTCTGCTACTAGAGCCTCCATTAACAAGTTTGGTGCTTCTGAAATTTGATTTCCTCCTGACATAGCTACAAATGCACTTAACAAATATGTTAAAAATACCTGTTCTGAAAAAAAAAATTTGATGGAAGATGAAGAGTTGCGAGTGTGTTATTTTCTAATCTGAAAATGCAATGGGTTGGGGTTGATTTTAATGTGATAAACTGATGTAATATTGGATAAAAACAACAATGCAATTATATGAATAGGTTTTTTTTTTCGATTAATCAACTGATGCAAATCAATACACACAAGCTTATGCAATCTAAGCAGATGGAAATGGAGAGATATAGAGATGAGGGATAGGGATAACCGATCAGAAGTGTGCAAACCTCCCAAGGAATGCACTTCTGGATGCGGTTGAGATATGCTTTGCAACAGAATGAATCGAAATTCAATCTGTTCAAAGATTGTGGATTGAAGGGTCACACAGTAGCTGCAGAAAGACTACCGATTTACCTAAGATAGTAGCTTAGATATTACACACTAAGGCTACTAAATGTTGACTGAAGGATATTACACACCAACAATCAGATTAAGAAGAGAATCACTCTCAATCTTAAGAAAAGAAGCTGTTTTTATTTGAAAAGTTGAATGATCAAGTTTACAACTGAAAGCCCCTATTTATGCTATAATGGGACATAATATGAGGAGCCTACAACATTAAATTGGTTACAATTACAAGGGAAGACTTGACCAAAGACCTTGACCAAAGACCTTGACTTCATTAACTCTTATTTTGACTATGAATGTAGACACTTTCCTCCCCCTTTGATGACGCCAATTTTGAGTATTTTTAATTGAACTCCTTTTGATTTTAAACAACAAAATGGGCTGGTTGTAATGTGATTCATTTGCCTCATTAAAAACCTTACCAAGAAAACCCAATGGGAGAAAACTTGGATAAGGGAAAAAGAGTACAAATGGATCACATTCCCATTTGTATGCTCTCTTGAGCTTGTACTAAAATCAGAGTGTTTTTAGGCACTTCTCCATTCAAGCTCAAGTGAATTTGTTGTGCATTCTCCTTGTTGAGCATGCTGCTGATTGCCTCTTTGAGTTTCTTGGCCTTGGCTCGGATTAATGGTCCAGCTGGTAGTGCAAGAGCTTCTTCATGTTCTACTGGTTCATTCCTAGCCATGAGCTTCTCCTTTTGTGTGCTTTCCATGCTCGTATCAGTATCCCAAACTGCGTGATGTCATGCATTATGCTTCATTTATAAGCCTGTAGTCAAGGAGCAACAATGATCAGTTTAGAATGATCATTTTAACTAATTGATCAACTTGACCTGTCCACACAAATTCGTCTTTCACTACAAGAAAATAGCACATTCCTGACGGCCATTTTCGTTGGAAAAACGTTGGTAATACCGATTCCCGTCTCCTTTCCGATGAACATGGTCTCTCGAGACTATTTTGTCGAAAAATAATTACCATCGGGAACTTATCGTGAATTTCCGACGGCTTGGCGATTAATTTTGTCGTCGGAAATTTCTGACGGATTTTCGATGGAAGTCATCCGTCGAAAAATGCCGACGGATATTCGATGGTCCATAGCCATCGGAACCGATGGAGTTTCAATGGAAACTCCATCGGGAATTACGATGAATTTTCGAGGAATGGTTTCCGATGACTGTTGCTGTCAGGAGTTTGATCCAATGATATTTCCCGACGGTTTATTCTCGTCGGGAGATAGGTGACACGTTTCCAACGGAAGCGTCCGTCGGAAATGCCCGACGACAGCATCCGTCGGAAAAAACAAACTAATTGAAAAAATTAAAATTTTATTTTTTACTATTGATATTTTAAAAATATTTAAATAAATATTTTTAAAATATAAATATTAAAAAAATAAAATTTTATTTTTAAAATATAAATATTAAAAATATTTAAAAAACAAATTTTTTATTTTTCTAAATTTAATGTATATTAAATTAAATTAATTTTTTAAATATGTTAAAAAATAATCATATAATTAATAAAAATAATATTCTAATTATAAATATAATATTAAACAATTGTTTAAAAATACAAATTACAATGGAGGTGCAAGAGGAGAAGGAAGAGAAAAAAAGTGATCAGACAACTTATTTCTCATCATTTATACAATGCTTTTGAGATTACTCATCTCTATTTTCATAGCCGCCATTTCTTCTTTTACCTATTCATTCTGCTCGTTTCTAGGTGTAGATATTGTGCCACCGGTATCTGAAACTCTCTCAAGTACTGGATGACGATCCTTAAAAAATGGTACTTCTTGTACAAAGAAAAAAATATTATTAGAAAGTTTATTGAAAATTATTATAATATTAATTATATATTTTAAAAAAATGAAACTTACATCAAGAACGAGACGGTTAATCTCAGAACGAGGCAATTCGCCGACTAAAGATGAAGAACCAACTTGAGACTGCTGGGTTAAAATATTACTTTTTTCTTTTTTACTTTTTCGATGATCTCACTAACGAGACCATATTGGATACGACTAGTTTTTTTTCGTGTGGACGGCCTTGAGAAGTTTCAAGTGATCTGGAGGCGCTCAAATTTCTTGTGCCTAAAAGTAAAAAAATTCTAAATTAATAATTTTAAAATTTTAAATAATAATAAATATAATTAATATAATAATTAATTTACGTATTGATCGACTCGTCTCAAAAAATTAGTCGATCCGGCATTGTGAATATAAATACCTTTGCCTCCTCGGTCGCTCTTCCAGTTTCCCAAATTAGTTCTCGAGATGACTTTAGCACTGGAAGATTCCCAATAACGAATAAAGTCGTTCCAAACTGACTCATTCAACCCTCTTGGTTTATCTTTTCCTTTTTTCCATTTTTGTTTCCACTCGTTCATGTGGCGGGAAAATTGTAATGCAACCTCTTTTTCGAAAGCTTCTTCCACCAATTTCGTGTTCATGGGATCTCATGTAAATTCTTGCTGCGAAATTTACTTATATATTATTAAAAACTATTTAAAACAATTATATATTTAAAATTTAAATAATGTACCGCAAACATACTGAACCAAATCTTACGTTCCTCGTACGGAATATCTCTAAATTTGGTATATGGTTTGTTCAAAAGAGGATGAAGCATCTTTAATATAGATTTGCTTATTCCATAGTTTGAAATACCAAACCTACGAATTTTTATTAGAATAGCGTTATAATAATTATCTTAAATATAATTATAAAATATCGTAAAAATAATTATTTTAAATATAATTATAGAAAAATTAATTTACCATGTAGAATTTCCTTGACGACTCGGATCAAAAAAAGTAAGAAGTTCGCGACCAGCCTGCTGAACCAATTCTTCAATAGTCATTGATCGGAAAGAATCATTTGCAAATTCTGGTACTTGAGTTGGTAAGCAACTCACAGTAGACGACTCACCATATCTTTGTTAATCTTGATACGACCTATAATTGTGACATTTTATCAATCTATTTAAATCTAATATTTAGCATTTTCTTTTGAAATATTTATATTTTAAATACTAAATATAAATCTATAATTTTTAATGTTTATGATATTTTTGTAAAAATGTAATTTGTATTGCTAAAATTATTATTAAAATACTGCTTAAAGTCCGCAAGAGAACAATATGACAATTAATAAATCGAACACGAATCAAAAATTTTAAATATCTAAATCTACCACATATTTTTATAATACAAAAATAACAAAAAAATCCAAAATCGGAAAAGATACGTCCAAACCTATAATATTTATTAAATTTATAATTTATAGTTTTTTAATGATTTAAAAACAATTTATTACAGAACATATATGACAGTATATTCGTATCTACCACTATTATTGCTATAAAAACTCTCATCCAACTATCAATACTACTGGAATAATTTGGGACACAACTTTTGTTCAAGAACCATATTTCAAGAGAACCATATTTAAAGAACCATATGGTTTGTTCAAAAGATAATGAATTATCTTTAATATATATTTGTTTATTCCGTTGTTTGAAATACCAAACATACAAATTTTTATTAGAATAGCGTTATAAAAATTATTTTAAATATAATTATAGAATATCGTAAAAATAATTATAGAAATTTTAATTTACCATGTAAAATTTTCTTAACGCCTCGGATGAAGAAAAGTAAGAAGTTAACGACGAGGCTGTTGAACCAATTCTTCAATAGTTATTGGTCGGAAAGAATCATTTGCAGATTCTGGAACTTGAGTTGGTAAACAACTCGTAGTAAACGACTCACCACGTCTTTGGTAATCTTGATACGACCTATAATTGTGTCATTTTATTAATTTATTTAAATCTAATATTTAGCATTTTCTTTTCGAAATATTCATATTTTAAATACTAGATATAAACCTATAATTTTTAATGTTTATGATATTTTTGTAAAAAAGTAATTTGTATTGCTAAAATTATTATTAAAATACTGCTTAAAATCCGGAAGAGGACAATGTGACAGTTACTAAATCGAACACAAATCCAAAATTTTAAATATCCGATCATATCACATATTTTTATAATACCAAAATAACTGAAACTATCCAAAATCGGAAAAGATACGTATAAACCTATAATATTTATTAAATTTATAATTTATTGTTTTTAGTGATTTAAAAACAATTCATGACAGAACATATATGACGGTATATTAGTATCTACCACTATTATTGCTATAAAAACACTCATCCAACTATCAATACTACTGTAATAATTTGGGATACAACTTTTGTTCAAGAACCATATTTCAAGAGAACTATTTACTAATATATTCTTCTTAAAATCATATGCAAAAATTCTATGTCAATAATGTCTCATATTTTTGAATCAGCCTTTAACTTATCTTATACACATACACACAGAGAAAACTTGATCTTTATCCAGGATTACAACAGGAACACAACACCTAAATATGTCCACCAACGAAAATAATAAACAGGGAGGATCTCTCTTACGAATAGGGTTTTAGGGCTTAGGGCGACTAGTCTACAATTTGATTCACTAGCCACCATATTTTCAACAATATTTTGACGGTTATCAAGTGGTTGAATTGTAAATAAAACGAAAGACAAAATTAACAGATGATGTTTGAGCCTTTGCCTTAGAAAGTAAGCCAGGTTCTTGCGGCTTTACACTCTTTTCAACATAACAGAGGAGCATCTATTCAGACAATACACTATATTTCAACTGATTCACTCACAAGGATGGCTATGCAGATAAAAGCAACCACCCGATTCGGAATATTCATACAACAAAATCATTAGATGTACAAACCCAACTTATAACATTTAACATTTAGCTAAAACGTTCATCCTAACAGACTTACATGTTGACGACGAGGAGAAACGGCGATGAGGAGAAACAGCGATCGAAAGAAATGAAGAGAGTAACACGGAACGACGAGAGAGAGGAGAGAAGAAAAAGTCGTAGGTTATATTCGATATTTCCGACGGCAATTTCTGTCAAGAATCCAATACATTTTTGCAAAACCCCGTGATGTTAATTACGTTTCCCACGTAAATCCGTCAGAAATCCGTTGGCAATCCGTCGGAAATCCGTCGGACTCCTTAAAAACCGTGCATGATCGACAAATAGTCTGCCCACATTGCAAATATGTTTTGACGGCTTTCCGACAGATTTCCGACGGATGGCCGTCGGAAATCCGTCGGATGCCAGATTCAATATTTCAAAAAAATATTTATGTATAATTAAAGTATAAAAATCAACGTCTATATATTTAAATTGTTTAACTCAACGTGTAGATATGATTCACTACACAAACTATAATCGTCTATACATGATCTAATAAAATATAAAGAAAATGGTATAATTATTTTGGATCTAATCGATTATTTATAATTATTTTATAATTTATTCTAATTATAATAATCTGAAATGAAGTACTATGAGAAAAATATAATTTTTACATAATTATAGTATGAAAAAAAAACATTATTATCACAAATTTGATCTGAATCTGATGAATATTCTGAATTAGCTGAATTTTGGTCGTCAAACTCACTAATCTTTTTTTCTTAATCTTGAAACACGTTGTAATCTTCGTTCGTGGTGTCATCAACAACAAGGTTAACTTCAATAGAAGTGTCTATTGAACCTAAGTTACCAATTGTGCTTTGTTGCATAGGTTCTTGTTCGGTAATACCACATACCATTCCTCTAGGATGTATTGAGGTCACTGTAATCCAAGGATCTTGCTTGTTCCTCACACGAGGATATCGAATGTAACAAACCTGGTCTGCTTGGGATGCAAGTATAAAAGCATCATATTTTCAATGTCGCTTACAAGAGTGGACAGATGTAACACCAAATTCGTCTTCACGTTGACCCATGACAGGGTCATACCAGTCACAATAGAACACAATACACCTCAAATCAATCATTCCTGGATAGTGAACTTCTAATATTTCACGAAGAACACCGTTGTATACAATTTCTCTCGATTGAGATGATACACCATAATTACAAGTTGTTTGTGAGTTTCCTTCGCGATGACTCTTAAAAGGATATCCACGAGTATAGTGCATTGGATAAGATTTAGCAGTAAATGTAGGACCACTGACCAACTCAACTAACCACGTGAGAAACATTGTCCCCGTAGAAGGACCTTAAGTAACCTACAAAATAATTGAATGTAGTCAATTATAAATATATATATATATATATATATATAAATAGTAAACTATTATTGAAAATTATATAATTGTGGTAACACTAACATAAAAATGCAACTATCTTACAAATTCGCATTTTTTAAGTTCGACCAACTCATTCTCACTCTAATCTGAATAATGAACACATATTTGTTCTATGCATATCCTATTAAGTATGAAAAAAATAATTAACAATAAATTATAATAACAACTAAAAACAAAATTTAATTGAATGTACCTTTCATATTCCAAAACGTCATCGCAATTTGTCAAAATATACAAATGCAAGTGATTGTGTTCCTCCTCTGATAGGTGTCGCGTCTTCCCTTATCCAGTTAAACATCCAATTTGTGCAAATATTTCTGGCACATACACTGGATAGTTTGGTTTTTCTCCTCCATCATCATGTCGTGCAGGTCGTATATTTTTTGTTTGCACTTGAGATCAAAAATAGTAGCTGGCAAAGTTAGATGTTTCTTCATTAATACTTTGTGTGACGATTGAACCTTCAACCCTGTCAAGATTTTTTAATTTTTTTTTAGGTGGAACATATATATGTCAAAAGGATACATCCATTGGTACTGAACAGGTCCTCCAAGCGCTGATTCTCTAGGGAGGTGAATAGGAAGATGCTCCATAACATAAAAAAATCCTGGTGGAAATATTTTCTCTAGGTTACAAATGAGAACCAGTATTTTTTTCTTCCAAATTTCGGATATCGTCTGTAGTAAGTGATCTTGTACATAAATCTCGAAAAAGCACCATTCCCTACATAAAAAATACTTTAATATCATATAATATATGAAATTATGATTATTTATATATAAAATAATGTAAACATACCTACAATTGCTCCGTGGACGTTTTTAGGCAGCATATCGCTAAAGGCAAATGGGAATAGTCTTTGCATGACAACATGACAATCATGATTTTTCATCCCTGAAAATTTACCTTCAATAGTATCGACACAATTACGAAGATTAGATGTGTATCCATCTGGAAATTTGATATTATGCTTAATCCAGTCAAAGAATTCATCTTTTGCATGCGCATCTAACCAAAATGTGGGAGACAATGATTTTCCATTTGACATTACATGTAGTTCCTCCCGAGAACAAATATCCGGCAAATCCAATCTAGCTTTCAAATTATCTTTCGTTTTTCTTTATACATTTAGAACGGTATTCATTATGTTGTCAAAAAACTTCTTCTCAATGTGCATAACATCTAGATTATGGCGCAACAAATGGTCCTTCCAATATGGTAAATCCTAAAAAATGCTCTTCTTGTGCCAATTATGGTATTCGCCACAAACATCAACATGGTAATATCCGTTACCTCCACATGAAGCCGTTCTCTCAGCACTAATATCTCTAAGTTGAGTCATTATATAATTCCCGTCAAGAATAGGAGGTGGAGCATCAAAAAATTTTTTGTTTTCCAAAACAATGTCGTGCTCCGGAGATATGGATGATCTTGTGGTAGAAATCAACGATGACAATCGAACCAACTAGTCACCATTTGAACAGTACCTCCGTTTATATCAACTTCTAATGCAGGTTCCACTAGCCTAACATTAGTATTATCTTACCTATTTGAAGTACTACCATAATATTGTGTCGTTTCATCAGTTTCTCCATGTAAATACCAAATTTTGTAACCAGGCATAAATCCAGTCCTATACAAATGATTACGTACTTCTCTAACAGAGATTAATTTATGATTTTGACATTTAATACACGGACAATGCATTTTACCATATTCCGATGTCATGATATTGTTTGATGCAAATGTCATGAACTTTTCAACACCTTGCGCAAATTCATTAGTCAATTCCCCCGTTGTTGAATCATAACGAGGTTTATCCATCCACGATTAAAAATAATCATAAGAACCCGAAGAACACATTTTTTAAGATTATTTGTTCTATAGAAATTGTGAATGATCATACTACATTTATATTGAAAACAAGAGATTATCACGAATTTTTAAGAGATTATTACGAATTTTTAACAGAATATTAAAAATTTTTAATAGAATATTACGCATTTTTAACACATATTCACAAATTTTAAACAGATTATTCTTAAGAATATTCTAATTTCCGATGGATTTTCGATGGTTTCCGACCACAATCGGATAATCACAAATTGTGAATCAATTTTTGCTAAATTTTCCGACAGATTTCCGATGGTTCGCGACCAGCACTGGATAATCACAAATTTTTCAAGATTATTCTTCAATTTCCGATGGACTCCGAAAATGGTCAGCTATTTCCTACGGCTGTCCGACAAAAATCGAGGTTATCCGATCGGTATGTTTCCGAGGGATTCCCGACGGATTATAAAACAACAAGCCGTCGGGAAGGTGTTGGAAAAAAACCTACAATCCTAGTTTCGTCGGAAATTTGCGATGGCTTCAAGAGAAGATCCCGACGATAAAGGTTTCATCGGAAAACCGATGGTGTACTGTCAGTTTTTACCATCTATTTCCCAACGGACGTGCAGCCATCGGGAATTACCGACGGATCCCCGACAACCCGAGGTACCTCGGTAATCCGTTGGAAACCCGTCGTCATGTCGTTCGAAAATTCTAATGGCTTTATGTCTGTCGGAAATGCCGTCGGAAAAGTTGATGTTTAGCTTTTGATTTAGAGCTCAAAATGACATGCGTACAACGTCCACGTTAAGATAACTCAATTTTCCATACTGTGACAACATTTGAGACTGAAAGTGTTACAAAAAAGTCTCAGAGTAATCCAATGTATGCCAAAATACGTGATGCCATACATTATGATACATTTATATTTCTTAACTGGTCGATTAACTTGACATGTTCGCACTAAACCATCTTGAACTCTTGATTTAAAGTTCAAAATGACACGAATCCAACGCCCACGTTAAGCTAGCTTTATTCCTACATTGTTACAACATTTGATACTAAAAGATCTACGACAATGCCTCCAAGTAATCCAATATATCCCAAACTGCGTGATGTCATGCATTATGCTTCATTTATAAGCCCTTACTATAGGAGCACCAATAATCAGTTTAGAATGATCATTTTAACTGGCCGATCATTTTACATGTCTGCACTAAATCGGCCGTAACATGTGATTTAGAGTTTAGAATGACACAAATTCAACGCCAACGTTAAACTAGCTCAATTTTCCACATTTTGACAATATTTAAGACTGAAAGAGCTACGAAAAATCCTCCAAGTAATCCATTGTATCCAAAACTACGTGATGCCATGCATAATGTTTCATTTATAATTCTTTACTCTAAGAGCACCAATGATCAGTTTAGAATGATCATTTTAATTTGTTGATCAACTCACATGTCTGCACTAAATCGGCTGTAACTTTTGATTTAGAGTTCAGAGTGACACGAATCCAAGCGCTCTTGTTAAGCTAGCTCAATTTTTAACAGTGTGACCACATTTGAGACTGAAAGAGCTATGACAAAGCCTCCAAGTAATCCAATGTATCCCAGACTGCATTATGCTATGCATTATGTTTCATTTATAAGCTGTTACTCAAGGAGCACCAATGATCAGTTTAGAATGATCATTTTAACTTGCCGATCAACTTTATATGCCTGCACTAAATCGCCCACAACTTTTTGATTTAGAGTTCAGAATTACATGAATCCAACGCCCACGTTAATCTAGCTCAATTTCCAACATTGTGACAACATTTGAGATTGAAAGAGCTACGATAAAGCTTCCAAGTAATCCAACGTATCTCAAAATGCAATATGCCATGTATTATTCTTAAATGATAAGCTTTTAGTTGAGCACCAATGATCAGTTTAGAATGATCATTTTAACTAGTCAATCAACTTGACTTATCCACACTAAATTAGCTATAAATTTTGATTTACAGTTCAGAATGACAAGAATCTAATGCCCATGTAAGCTAGCATAATTTTCTAAATATTGACAGTATTTGAGACTGGAAGAGCTACGACAAAGCCTCCAAATAATCCAATGTATCCCAAACTACGTGATGCCATCCATTATGCTTCATTTATAACCCTTAACTCAAGGAGCAACAATGATCAGTGGCCGATCAACATGACATATCCGCACTAAATTATCCGTAATTTATGATTTAGAGTTCAAAATGACACAAATCCAATGCCCACGTTAAGCTATTTCAATTTTTAATATTGTGAAAAAAATCTAAATCTGAAATATCTACGACAATTTTTAAGTAATCCAATCTATCCCAAACTGTGTGATACCATGCATTATGGTTCATTTATAAGCCTTTACTTAAGGAGCACCAGTGATCAGTTTAGAATGATTATTTTAACTTGCCGATCAACTTGACTTGTCCGCACTAAATTGTCTGTACCTTTGTATTTAGAGTTCAGAAATACAAAAATCCAACACCCACATTAAGCTTGCTCAATTTTCTATATTGTTACAACTTTTGACACTGAAAGATCTATGACAAAGCGTCCAAGTAATCCACTGTATCCCAAACTACGTGATGCCATGCATTACACTTCATTTATAAGCCTTTAGTCAAGGAGCACCAATGCTCATTTTAGAATATTCATTTTAACTAACTGATCAACTTGACCTGCCACACTAATTCGTCTTTAACTTTTGATTTAGAGGTCAAAATGACATGAGTCCAACGCCCACGTGAAGTTAGCTCAATTTTCCATATTGTGACAACATTTGAGGCTGAAAGTGTTATGAAAAAGCTTCCAACTAATCAGATGTATGCCAAAATACGTGACGCCATGCATTATCCTACATTTATATGCCTTTACTTAAGGAGCATGAATGATCAGTTTAGAATGATCAATTTAACTGGTCGACTAACTTGATATGTTCGCACTAAATCGTCTGTAACTTTTGATTTAATGTTCAGAATGACACGAATCCAACACCCACGTAAAACTAGCTCAATTTTCAATATTGCTACAACATTTGAGACTGAAAGATCTACGACAAAGCCTCCAAGTAATCCCATGTATCCCAAACTGTGTGATGCCATGCATTATGGTTCATTAATAAGCCTTTACTCTAGGAGCACAAATGATCAGGTTCGAATGATCATTTTATCCGGCCGATCATCTTTACATGTATGCACTAAATCGTCGGTAACTTTTTATTTAGAGTTCAGAATGACACAAATGCAATGCCACGTTCAGGTAGCTCAATTTACCTTATTGTGACAACATTTGAGACTAAAAGAGTTACGAAAAATCCTACAAGTAATCCAATTTATCCCAAACTGCATGATACCATGCCTAATGCTTCATTTAAAAGCATGTACTCTAGGAGCACCAATGACCAGTTTAGAATGATTATTTTAACTGGCCGATCAACTTTACATGTGTGCACTAAATCCCCCATAACTTTTGATTTAGAGTTCAGAATTACACGAATCCAACGCCCACGTTAAGCTAGCTCTATTTGCAACAATGTGACAAAATTTGAGATTGAAAGAGCTACGACAAAGCCTCTAGGTAATCCAATGTATCTCAAAGTGGATGATGGCATGCATTATGCTTCATTTATAAACCTTTAGTCAAGGAGCACCAATGATCAATTTAGAATAATTATTTTAACTGGCCGATCAACTTGACATGTCCACATCAAATCATCTGTAAATTTTGACGTACAGTTCAGAATGTCACGAATCTGATGCCCATGAAATATAACTCAATTTTCTATATTTTGATAATATTTTGGACTAAAAGAGCTACAACAAAGCCTCCAGATAGTCCAATGAATCCCAAACTGCGTGATGACATCCATTATGCTTCATTTATAACCCTTTACTCAAGGAGCAACAATGATCAGTGGCCAATCAACTTGACAAGTCCGCACTAAATCGTCTGTAACTTTTGATTTAGAGTTCGAAATGATACGAATCTACCGCCCACGTTAAGCTAGCTCAATTTCTAAACAGTGAAAAATATTAAGACCGAAATTGCTACGAGACACCCTCCAGGTAATCCAAACTTTTTAAACAGCGTGATGCCACGCATTATGATCATTTTGACTAGCTAATCAACTTGAGATGTCCTCACTAAATCGTGTTTAACTTTTGATTTAGAGCTCAAAATGACAAGAGTCCAACGCCCATGTTAAGATAGCTCCATTTTCCATATTTTGATAACATTTGAGACTGAAAGAGTTACGAAAAAACCTCCAAGTAATCCAACGAATCCCAAATACGTGATGTCATGCATTATGCTTCATTTATATGCCTTTACTTAAGGAGCATTAATGATCAGGTTAGAATGATCATTTTAACCGGCCGATTAACTTGACATGTTCGCACTAAATCGTCCGAACTTTTTATTTAGAGTTCAAAATGACACGAATCCATTGCCCATGTTAAGCTAGCTCAATTTTCAATAGTGTGGCAACATTTGAGACTGAAAGAGCCACGACAAAGCCTCTGAGTAATCCATTGAATCCCAAACTGTATTATGCCATGCATTTTTCTTCATTTATAAGCATGTACTCAATGAGCACCAATGATCAGTTTAGAATGATCATTTTAACAAGCCGAGCTACTTTACATGTTTGCACTAAATCGCCCGTAACTTTTTATTTAGAGTTCAGAATTACCCGAATCCAACGCCCACGTTAAGCTAGCTCTATTTCCAATACTGTGACAACATTTGAGACTGAAAGAGCTACTACAAAACCTCCAAGTAATCCATCGTATCCCAAACTGCGTGATGCATGCATTATGCTTCATTTGTAAGCCTTTACTCAAGGAGCACCAATGATCAGTTTAGAATGATCATTTTACCTAGCCGATCTGAAACACCTCTTCCCGGATTATCAGTCCGAAGAGGTTGTTCCCTTTCGGATTACCCAAGGATTTCCGAGCCTAAGGTCCATATTTATGTTCTTTTATTTAGACTAAGTCCAAATTAGAGTTATTCTAAGATTCATGAGTTTTTAGAGTCATTATTAGAGTCATAATATAATAGATCCGGATTTTTATTGAAGTATAAGATAGGAATTGTTACAACATGATAGTTTGCCCAAAGGCTTACACATTCAAACGATCCTACCTACCGGACCAATATACTGCCCATATACTCGGGCCACCAGCCTTGTGCTCAAGCCAAATCCTTACCACGATCACCATCTTTTCCTGAAAAAGGCCAAAGGCGCATAATTTATGTGGACTTAACAAGTATTACTCGATAAGGCTATAAAATATGCATGAATGAATGCAATTCATGCAAAACCCGTCAATTCTCTAAGTTTTAATTTAAATTCACCCAAGAGACATTCGGTTCGGCTTTGGGCAGAACCGATCGACCAACCAACCATGGTTGGAATCACCCAATCCTATGGCCAGCCAATATTCGCCCTGAAAGACACGATACGTTCTAAGGGCAGGCCAAGCCGATTATCTGGCCGGGAAGGTATCATCCAGTCCCGACCACCTGGCCACAAGGACAAGTTTACCCAAATAGGGCCCTTGTATTCCCTTGATTGCCGAACCACCAGCAAAGAGGAATCCAAGCATGAAGGGTAAGGAATTTCTCACCTCGACCACACTTGGCCCTTAATCGTGTCGGCCTCCCGATCCAATGTTCACGAACACTACTTCACTCAGTCTACCACTTTTCAAGTATTGCTTCACCAAAATTCAGGTAATTTTCCTCTATTAGTGTATCCTTTGTACCAACCCTAAGACTCATATATATAGGGCCCATGGTTGGTTTTCACGAACAGTCATGGCCTTTCCTCGGCCAATCAATATTCCCACTCGAACCGTTACACCCGGTCGTGCTACCGGTTTGGCACCAACTGCCCGAGGCAGTGCTAGCTGGCCAGTTGGCCCAGCTACCAACCAGCTCGCCCTACTACCGGCAAGCTCGCCCAATTGTCAGCTAGCTCGCCCAATTGCTGGCTAGCTCGACTATCTGCCGGCCAGCTCGCCCAACTGCCGGCCAGCTCAGCCAACTGCCGGTCAGCTTGCCCAACCGATCCTTACTGAGGATTGGGGATGTTACAAGTGTCTCCCGCTTAAAGTGGATTCGTCCTCGAATCCAGGCCAAGTATCTGGTTTTTTTCGCACTCCTGGAACCACTTAGGAAATTCGGCCTTCATTTTTTCTTCGGTTTCCCAAGTCATTGCTTCGGTCCCATTACACTTCCATACAACCTTGACCATCCGAACCCCCTTCCTTCTGGTATCTCTTTCTATTCGGTCAATGATCTGAACCAGAACAGCTTCTAAATTAAGGTTTTCCTTAGTTCAGTAGGTTGTGCGGGAAGGATTATGTCTTGGTCTGATAGGCCCTTCCTTAGTTGTGACACATTGAAGACGTTATGGAACATTACCATTTCAGGTGGTAATTCCAGTTTGTATGCGACTAACCCAACCTTTTTGTGAATTTTAACAGGCCTAAGTACCTTTGAGTCAACTTCCCACTCTTTGAAGTTCAATTTCTTCCCTTAAATGTGATTGTTTTTAGATATACCCAATCACCCACCTCGAACTCCAAATTTCTTCTTCGTTTGTCCGCATATTTTTTCTGTCTATATTGGGACTCGATTTTAATCCTTAGGAACTTCATCTTCTCAGTGGTTTCATCCACAATATCTTGTCCAAGGGTCCTTCACTCCCCCACTTTGGTCCAACAGTGCTTCATATGAAGACATTTCGATACTCGATTGGAAGCTATTTTTGTATGAGAATTTGGCCAAGGGCAGATATTTTTCCCAAGATCTGCCCCAATCCAGAACACATGTCCGTAACATGTCCTCGAGGGTCTGGATGGTTCGTTCGAATTGCCCATCTGTTCGGGGGCGGTAAGTCGTACTCGTGTTCACCCTCGTTCCTAAGGCCTTTTCGAATGCCTTCCAAAA
Source organism: Pugionium cornutum (assembly GCA_018901935.1). Taxonomy (NCBI): domain Eukaryota; kingdom Viridiplantae; phylum Streptophyta; class Magnoliopsida; order Brassicales; family Brassicaceae; genus Pugionium; species Pugionium cornutum. Next base: position 16,954,860 of record CM032165.1, on the reverse strand, counting down.
ATGGGCCATGAATAGTGGATCCCAATCGTAGACAATGCTTACCACGACTCCATGCAATCGGACTATTTATTCCACATAACGTGCCGCAATTCTTTCCGCCCCATCCATTTTTTGGATTGCTAGGAAGTGTGCCGACTTGGTCAGCCTATCCACGACAACCCATATAGCATCCCGCCATGCCTTAGTCTTTGGTAGCCCACTCACAAAACCCATTGTGATATGGTCCCATTTCCATTCCGGGATGGGTAAGTTTTGCAACAACCAATCGGAACATGGTGTTCTGCCTTGACCAGCTGGCAAGTCGGACACTTAGCCACCCATTCAGCAACATTTCTCTGCAGTCCTGCCCAATGGTAGTAGCGCTTCAAATCTTGGTACATCTAACTCGAAGTCGGGTGGATTGCAAACTTGGACTGATGTGCTTCCCTTAGGATTTCTTCCCTTAATTCCCATACATTAGGAACACACACTCGTCCTATTATCACAATTGTCCCATTGTTCTACCTCCCATACTCGGACTGATCGTTCTGGACCGCTTGGTTCAACACTTCATCTTCTTCTTGGGCTACTCGGATCTTACTTAATAGATTTGTCCGATTTGTTGTGTCTAAGCCCAACGGTTCTGTTTCACTTAATATTGAATTCAAATACATTATCTTACCTATTCTGGCATAGGTTTCCGCATCCTTTTCCGCATGAACATCCGATCGCCTCCTACTCAAGGCATCCGCCACAAGATTTGCCTTTCCTGGGTGGTAGGCAATATCTAAATCATAATCAACCATGAATTCCATCCACCGTCTTTGCCTAAGGTTCAATTCGGGTTGAATGAAGATGTACCTTAGACTCTTATGGTCGGTAAAAACTTGCACTTTGGCTCCATACAAGTATGACCGCCAAATCTTCAATGCAAATATTACTACCGCCATTTATAAGTCATGAGTGGGATAGTTCATATGTTTCCGCAATTGCCTTGATGCGTAGGCAATCACCCTACCCTTTTGCATCAGAACACCATCTAGCCCAGTTCTGGATGCATCTGTGTATACTGCATATGGCTCATCCGGTTCATTCAGTGCCAACACTGGTGCAGCCGTCAACATCTCTTTCAACTGTTGGAAATATTCCTCGCACTTGTATGTCCATTCATACTTAACATCCTTCCCGGTTAGACAGGTCATGGGGTAAGCCATCTTCGTAAACCCATTGACAAACCATCAATAGTATCCGGCCAAACCTAGGAAGCTCCTAATTTTGGTTGCATTCCGAGGCCTTGGCCAATCTCTGATAGCCTTAACTTTGTATGGGTCTACTGACACCCCTTGGTCGAAAACATTGTGTCCCAAGAACCCAATACTTCTCTGCCAAAGGCTACACTTGCTCAGCTTGGCATAGAGCTTATGCTCCCTTAACTGTTCCATCACCACCTTTAGATTAGTTTGGTGCATTTCATGGCCCCTTGAATAGACAAGGATGTCATCAATGAAAATAGTAACAACTCATCTAAAAAATCCTGAAATACATTATTCCTCATCTTCATAAAGGCTGCCAGTGCATTGGTTAAACCGAAAGGCATCACTACAAACTCGTAGTGTCCATATCTTGTCCAGAAGGCTATCTTCCAAATATCCGATGGCTCAATTGGAATTTTGTGATAACCCTAAGCCAAATCGATCTTTGAGAACCAACTCGAACCTCGGAGTTGATCCTACAACTCATCAATCAGGGGTAAAGGGTAACCCGATAATCGATGCAAAGCCTATAGCTTTGATACAAGCCTTGATTCAAGGATGTATGCGCGTGGGCTGTTTGTAGAAGATTAGGTGAGAAACTCAACCTTAGGCTTCTGGATAGGGGTTTTCTGGTTGGTAAACGATGGAAGGGTGAAGTGAACCACACGAGGGGTGATGAACCTCGTGATAAATCACAAACTTAGAGCTAGGAGGGCTGGTCTCAACTAGGTTCTAAGGGCACAAGATTCTTAGAGAGAAAACTTGTAGGGAAAAAGTTCTACTTTATTAATAATCAAAAAGGTTGTCGAACTACAATGCTGGAAGGAGCCTTATTAATATGCTCGACAGCTTGACCTTCTAGGGTCGACTCAAACAAATAAAAGGAAAGTTTACAAAAGTGCACAAAAGGAAAAGATACAAAAGTGCATAACCGAAAAAGGACCTATTCCTAAAATGTTTTTGACTCAAAAATGTAAAGCAACTAGATCCTACCCTGCAAAACAGAAAGAGGCATATATTCGAATGTAAACTTACCTTAACTCACCTCACGGCCAAGAAATGGAAGGTGGCCGTCCTTGTGGCATGCACGCGCCTTGCCTAGTCTTCGACTTGGAGTAGGGTTAAATATCTTTGGGCCCTGACCTCTCTTGCCACTAAAGCCCAAGTCTCTGATGTTCCTTGTGTTGTTGAGAAGCCTTTGGACTCTAATTTTCTCTTCTGGCCCATTGTCCTTAGCTGCTCTTCCTCTAGAAGCTTGTCGACCCATAAGCTGAATTTGTGGAAGAGTGCTCTTGATCTGCTTCTTGTCATTGCTCCTGGAGGTACCACTGGTGTAGATACTTCCTCTAAGTGCATGTCCTGGAGCTGGTAGCTCATTTGGTCCGAGTCCTCTTGTGTAGAAGTGGAAGTGTGCGTGTACTCGGCTGGATGGCCTGTACCGGCTGGATTGTGCGCGGTACTGGCCGGAATGACTTCAGGACCGGCCAAGTTGATCCCGGAGTCGGCGGTGTCATCAGGGGGACCGCGGTGTCATTCACGTCCCCACCAAGTGTGCCGGAAGCTTGGGCCTCTCCGCCGGCGATGTTGACCGGTCTGGTCCTATAGGTCGAGGGTCCGGCGGTACTGTCTGGTCCGGCAGGCGCGCCAGATGGTCCTGCTGTCTCGGGCAAGCTTCCTGGTCGGCCAGTCTGGTCTCCTGGCTGGATGTACGACCTGATGTCCTCATCATTCCCTCCCTCTTCAGTAGGTTTTGTCCTCAAAACTGGATCATCTGCATGGAAAGGGGCCAAGTCAGTAACATTGAACGTATTGGACACATTAAACTCACCTGGAAGCTCGATCCGGTAGGCGTTGTTGTTGATCCTCTCGAGCACTCTGAATGGTCCATCTCCTCTTGGTGCTAGCTTGGAACTCCTTAGGTTTGGGAACCTCTCCTGCCGTAGGTGTAGCCACACCCAATCGCCTGGTTGAAAGATCACCTCCTTTCTTCCTTTGTTGGCATGAGTCACGTACTGTCCGGTCCTCTTCTCCAAGTTTTCTGCTACCTTCTGGTGTAACCTCCTTATGAACTCTGCTTTGGATGCTCCGTTGAGGTTGGTCATCTCAGCTGGTGGCAGTGGTGTTTGCTCCAATGGGGTGAGAGGGTTGAAGCCGTATACCACTTCAAATGGTGTCTTCTTGGTTGCTGAGTGCACGCTCGGTTGTAGGCGAACTCAATGAATGGCAGGCACTCCACCCAAGTCTTTAGGTTCTTCCCTAGTGTTGTTCAGAGTTGATAGGGTCCTGTTGACAACTTCAGTTTGGCCATCGGTTTGAGGATGGCAAGTGGTTGAGAAGAGTAGCTTCGTGCCTAGCTTTCTCCAAAGGGTCCTCCAGAAATGGCTGAGGAACTTGGTGTCCCTATCTGATACGATGGTCCTTGGCACTCCATGAAGCCGTACTCTCCCTGAAGAACAGCTCAGCTGTTTGTGTGGCATCATTGACATTGGCACATGGGATGAAATGTGCCATCTTGGAGAATCTGTTCACCACTACAAAGATTGCATCTTTGTGGTTGATCTTGGGCAGACCTAGAACAAAATCCATCGAGATGTCCACCCATGGATGTGTTGGTATGGGCAGTGGGAGATACAACCCGTGAGGTTGCACTCGGACTTTGCCTTCTTGCAAGTAATGCATCTTGCACAATGTGCTTCTACTGTCCTCTTGATGTGTGGCCAGTAGAAGTGCTCCTTGACCACTGCTAGAGTCTTGTCGACACCAAAGTGGCCCATGAGTCCTCCTCCATGAGCTTCTCGGATGATAAGCTTCCTTAGTGATCCTTGTGGTATGCACAGCCTTCTTTCTCGGAACAAGAATCCTCATGGATGTAGGATTTGCCATGACTCCCTGTGCTACACTCCTTGTAGCTCTCAGCAAGGTCAGGATCATCCTTGTATAGATCCTTGATGTGCTCGAATCCTAGGACCTTTGCCTCCATGGTTGATATCAAGGCAAACCTCCTTGATAGTGCATCGGCTACCACATTGTCTTTGCCCTTCTTGTACTTGATGATGTACGGAAGGTCTCTATGAACTCCATCCACCTGGCATGTCTCCTCTTGAGATTGGTTTGCCCTCTGAGGTGTTTGAGAGTCTCGTGATCAGTGTGGATCACAAACTCCTTGGACAGCAAGTAATGCTGCCAAGTCTCCAATGCTCGGACAAGGGCATAGAGCTCCTTGTCATAAGTGGGGTAGTTCAGTGAGGCACCACCTAGCTTCTCACTGAAGTATGCCACTGGTCTCCCTCCTTGGGTTAGCACTGCTCCTATGCCTATTCCAGAGGCATCACACTCCACTTCAAACGTCTTGTTGAAGTCGGGAAGGACTAGCACTGGTGCGTGTGTAAGGCTGTCCTTCAAGGCCTTGAATGCCTTCTCCTGAGCTTCTCCCCAGCTGAATCCCACGTTCTTCTTCACTACTGCCGTCAGTGGTGAGGCAATACTGCTGAAGTTGGGCACGAATCTCCTATAGAAGCTGGCCAGTCCGTGGAAGCTCCTTACTTGGCTGATGTTTCCTGGTGTTGGCCATTCTTGTATGGCTCGAATCTTCTCTCATCAACCTGTAGGCCCTGTGAACTCACAACAAAACCTAAAAAGACAAGCTTATCAGTAAAAGGTGCACTTCTTGAGATTGGCATAAAGCTCTTCTTGTCGAAGGGTTTTAAGGACCATCTCAAGATGTGTGAGGTGTTCCCGTAGGCACTTACTATAAACAAGTATGTCATCAAAGTAAACTACCACAAACTTACTGATGTACGCCCTAAGAACTTGGTTCATAAGGCGCATGAAGGTGCTTGGGGCATTAGTCAAGCCAAATGGCATGACTGTCCACTCGTAGAGCCCTTGCTTTGTCTTGAAAGCAGTCTTCCACTCATCACCTTCCTTCATTCTTACCTGGTGGTATCCACTTTTGAGGTCTATCTTGGAGAAGACCGTGGCTCCACTCAGCTCATCTAGCATGTCATCCAGTCGTGGTATTGGATGCCTATACTTGACTGTGATGTTGTTGATTGCTCGGCAGTCCACGCACATGCGCCAAGTCCCATCCTTCTTGGGCACTAGTAGCACTGGTACAGCACATGGACTGAGGCTCTCTCGAACATATCCTTTCTCCAGGAGCTCCTTGACTTGCTTCTCAAGCTCCTTGGACTCCTCTGGACTCATCCGGTAGGCTGGCCGGTTGGGCAGGGCTGCTCCGGGCACTAGATCAATCTGGTGTTCTATGCCACGTAAAGGAGGCAAGCCTGCTGGTATCTCCTCTGGAAATACATCCTGGAATTTGTTGAGGAGTGTTGCTACTTCATGAGGTAGCTCTACCTGTCCCTGTTCTATACTCAACACTTCCTTGAAAACCATTAGTAACATTAAGTCCTTCGAGGCTAAAGCTCTCCGGACATGACTAGGTTGAATAAGAAAGTTAGACTTGACAAGTTTCTTTTCCTTACTCATTTGGAGTTGTAGCTCATGTACTTGGGCAGGTGTAAGAGGAGCTAGGCTGACCTTTCTCTTGTCATGCACGAAGGTGTAGAGATTGGTTCTGCCATCATGCCTGGTCTCTTTGTCAAACTGCCATGGTCTTCCTAGCAGAAGATGGCCAGCTTGCATGGGCACCACGTCGCACACGACCTGGTCTTGGTACTTGCCCACACTGAATGGCACAGTGACTTGCTCATGAATCTTGAGCTCCACTTTGTCATCAAGCCATCTCAGTCTATATGGTCGAGGATGCCGTGTCCTCTCTAGACCTAGCTTATCAACCATATACGCACTAGCAACGTTAGTGCAAGAACCACCATCTATGATGAGGTTACATACCTTTCCTTTGATGGTGCAACGGCTGTGGAAGATGTTCTCCCTTTGGATGGTCTCTGAAGGATCCACCATTGCACTGAGGATACGCCTAGTGACCAGCACTTCCCCACATCAGGGTACTCAATGTCACCATATTCTCCTTCTGGTTCATAGTCCTCTTCATCTTGGGACTCATATTCTCCTGCCTCCGTAATCAGCATGACTCGGTTGTTTGGGCACTCCTTGAGATGTGTCCACGTCCCCTGCACTTGAAACAAGTTATGTCACGTGATCTTTGAGGGTTAGAAGACTTACCAGGCTCTCTCTGGTCACGGGTGGGTTCAGGAGGCTTGCTCTTGAACCTTGACTCGATCTCTACGCTTTTGCCTTTGTCCACTGTCTTAGGCATGTTGCTTGGTGCCCAAGGTGTCTTAGGCTTGCTGCGGATGTCTTGGCTCTTACGTTTGATGTGCTGTTCAGCTTGCACAGATAGGTGGAACAAGTCCTTGAAGTCGTTGTAGATTTGCCTTTCCACCTTGCAGCTGATCCTTTCTTGGAGTCCATCCAAGAATTGTGCCATCAATGCTTCTTCATCATCATTGAGCTCCAATCTGTTCCTTAACCTCTCGAACTCTTCATAGTACTCCTCTACTGATCTGGTACCCTGCTTAAGAGTACGAAAACGACGTTGCAAATCCCTATGAAAGTAAGGTGGAACAAACCTTTGTCGCATGAGGTCTTTCATGTCGACCCATGAGTCTACGGGTCTCATTCTCTTCCTCCTTCTGTCAGATACCTCACGATCCCACCAGATGAGGGCATTGTCCGTGAGTTGTGCTACTGCCATTGAGACTCTCCTAGGTCCTGGTTGGTTGTAGTGATCAAAGATATGATCCATTCGCTTCTCCCAATCTAGGTAAGCCTCGGGGTCTACTTTTCCTGCAAAAGTTGGAGGAGTTAGTTTAACATCAGGATGAATTACCCGGTTATAGGTGTGTTCATCTCCATCCTCATGACGTCTAGGAGGCATTCTTGGTCTCTGGTGAAGACCATATGGCTCAAAGCCATCATCTTCTGCCTCTGGTTGCCGTGGAGGTCCTCTCGGCCTATGGTGATAGTTATGAGGTTGCGTGTCCTCATCTCCATCTGGCTGGGGTTCCTCCTGTTCGTGCCGTGTCCTAAGGTACTCAGGACCCTCAGGACGATCTGGCTCAGCTCTCACGTGCCTTATGGCCTGGAATCTTACTGGTCTCTCCACGCGCTCCAACCTCTCGCCTATGGATGCGAGTTGTGTTTGGAGTGTGGTGAACATGGCCATCATGGCTTCAGCTGCATCTCTATTCTCTTCTCCCATGTGTGCTACAAAGAAAGAAGACAATTAGGGTGCTCCTAAATTATTAGGAGAGTTTTCTTTTTATATGTGGTTTGAAAAAATGCAAAAAGGAAAAATTCTAAAGAAAGGAAATTCAAAGATATGAAAATCTGAGAAAAAGGAAACTTCCTTGACAACTTGTGCTAGCTGTCCAATTCGAATTCTTTTAGTATCTTTTCTATTTTCCTTTTCTTTTCTTTTTAATTAAACTTAAAAATAAAGGAAATATGATTTAAACAAAAAGGAAAACGTGAATGGCAATGCAAAAGTGAATCTAAACCCTAGTGATACACGTAGAAGGCTAGATGCACTCGGTTTGGAGTTTGATGATATTTTTTTATTTTTCTTGAATGCGATTTAAACTAATGCAAGAACTAAAAAAAACAAGCAAAAGGATAAAAACAACCTGCTTTAGGAGCTTTAAGCTCTGATACCAAAATGATACAAGCCTTGATTCAAGGATGTATGCGCGTGGGCTGTTTAGAGAAGTTTAGGTGAGAAACTCGACCTTAGACTTCTTGGATAGGGGTTTTTGGTTTGGTATTCGATGGAAAGGTGAAGTGAACCACACGAGGGGTGATGAACCTCGAGATAAATCACAAACTTAGAGCTAGGAGGGCTGGTCTCAACTAGGTTCTAAGCTCACAAGATTCTTAGAGAGAAAACTTGTTGGAAGAAAGTTCAACTTTATTAATATCAAAAAGGTTGTCAAACTACAATGCTGGAAGGAGCCTTATTAATATGCTCGACAGCTTGACCTTCTAGGGTCGACACAAATAAAGAAAAGGAAAGTTTACAAAAGTGCACAAAAGGAAAAAAATACAAAAGTGTATAACCGAAAAAGGACCTATTCCTAAAATGTTCTTGACTCAAAATGTAAAGCAACTAGATCCTACCCTGCAAAACAAAAAGAGGCATATGTTCGAATGTAAACTTACCTTAACTCACCTCACGGCCAAGAAATGGAAGGTGGCCATCCTTGTGGCATGCACGCGCCTTGCTCCTAGTCTTCGACTTGGAGTAGGGTTAAATATCTTTGGGCCCTGACCTCTCTTGCCACTAAAGCCCAAGTCTCTGATGTTCCTTGTGTTTTTGAGAAGCCTTTGGACTCTAATTTGCTTTTCTGGCCCATTGTCCTTAGCTGCTCTTCCTCTAGGAGCTTGTCGACCCATAAGCTGAATTTGTGGAAGAGTGCTCTTGATCTGCTTCTTGTCATTGCTCCTGGAGGTACCACTGGTGTAGATACTTCCTCTAAGTGCATGTCCTGGAGCTGGTAGCTCATTTGGTCCGAGTTCTCTTGTGTAGAAGTGGAAGTGTGCGTGTACTCGGCTGGATGGCTTGTACCGGCTGGATTATGTGCGGTACTGGCCGGAATGACTTCAGGACCGGCCAAGTTGATCCCGGAGTCGGCGGTGTCATCAGGGGGACCGTCGGTGTCATTCACGTCCCCACCAAGTGTGCTGGAAGCTTGGGCCTCTCCGCCGGCGATGTTGACCGGTCTGGTCCTATTGGTCGAGGGTCTGGCGGTACTGTCTGGTCCGGCAGGCACGCCAGATGGTCCTGCTGTCTCGGGCAAGCTTCCTGGTCGGCCAGTCTGGTCTCCTGGCTGGATGTACGACCTGATGTCCTCATCAAGCTTCCATCCTTCTTTTTCACAAACATCACTGGTGAACCCCAAGGTGACTCACTCGGCATGATGAATCCTTTATCCAATAGTTCTTCCAACTGTTTCTTTAACTCAGCCATCTCGGCTGGAGCCATTCAATATGGCGCTTTCGAGATTGGGGCAATCCCTGGTTCCGACTCAATTGTGAATGGATCAGATCTATCAGGCGGTAACCTGGACAAGGACTGGAACACATCCGAGAATTTGTTGACCACTGGGATATCCTTTAACTCCCAACTCTTCCTTTTTTCCTTGGTGCTTATCGTGGCTATATAGGCCTTGCATCCCCTCTCTAGCATCCGTTCTGCCTGGAATGCTAAGATAATCAAACTTGCCAAGGTGGGTTGGATCCCTTGGAACTCCAATCTCCCTCCCTATTTTTCAAACCGAAGTCGGCCCCGATGAGACTCTGGGGGTCGCCTTGTTCATTTCACGCCAGTGACCAAGCCTGATTTGAAAGACTCAAGTCAGCCCAAACTTACATTCCAATAAGGATGTTCCACATTTGAATTCATTAATTATTTGCCCTACAGCCGCTTGTATTTTACTCATTCCAGAGATGGGTTCTCCTTGAATCCCACTCTTTTTAAACCATTCCAGGCTTATAAAGCAATGTGAAGACCCGAAATCAAACAGGATGTGTGTTTCAACATCGCCCACAACCAAGGTCCCTACACATTCATCCTGAATGTTAAGTACCCTACTTTTTATGCATGTCATGCAATGCTCGTTTTTATTGAACAATTAGGGTTATGTACATACCAGTGATCGAGCTATACCTGCCCATATCGCCCATGTCCCGCGATAGCTCCTAAACCTGCGGTATAATCGCCTACCTCTTGGCTGCTAGCTCGATTACCCAACGGTAATCCTTTTGTTCGAGTTGCCTTTCTGTTGGCCCTTTGGGGCAATCCTTCATGATGTGGCTTGACTTACGACAGTTGAAACAAGTCCTCGAGTCATCACTCGGCAGTCCTTGCTGTCCATAATCCATCTTTGGGCAGTTGCGGGAAGCATGTTCCTTGTTACCGCAATGTGCACATGCTCCCATTGCTTTCTTGCATTCCCCACCGTGCCTCCTACCGCACGTCTTGCATTCCCTAGTTCTTTCTAGAGGTTTGCTAGAGTCATCAACCTTATCCCACTATCTTTTCCGATCACCACCACTTAAGTGGCCATAATGATTCGGGACTTTGGATTCCTTCAGTCGGTTCTCCTCCTCGATCCCCTCCTGCATCAGGGCAGCCCTTTCCACCAATTCAGTGACTGAACCAAACTTCTTTGCCAAGCAGTGGTTACGGATATCGACCCTTAGTCCACACATGAACTGGCACACTTTCCCGAGTTCATCTTCAAGATCTCTTCCCACATAACCTCTTAAACGGTTAAATTCTTCTTCATATTCCCGGATAATTCGGTTCCCTTTAACCAATTCCAGTTATGACCACTCCAATCGATCCCACGCCTCTGGTGGAAAGAATTTCTCATTGAATTCTCCCTCAAATTCCTCAAAGGTTTGAATCCTTACACCCAACCTTCTATCCATGGCAACCCACCAGTTATGCGCATACCCTTCCAGGAAGTGGACTGCGATATCCTTCTTGTAGTCACCGGGACACCTAGTTGACTGAAAGTTCCTCACTAATTGATTCTTCCACTCGTCAGCCTTAATTGGGTCAGAGCCCCCAACGAAACTACCTGTTTTCAGGTGTATCATGTGTTCAAGGATGCTCAAGTACACCACCTTCTTTTTGGTGGAATTGGGTGCGTCATCTAGGATGACCACATCCTGGTTCTCCAGAGGAACTAGTTTTTCGCCCATGTGTGGCACCTCAGGATTCAGTGCTTTGGGCTTAACCGCCTCAGTCAATATAGCCAGCTGACTTATTACGGTCCTCATTGTGTTCCACATTTCTTATGGGCTTGGAACTGCATTTGGAATCGCGTTCGCGGCTTCTGGGTCGTGTTGTCCTTCTTCACCCACATGTGTGCGATGAGCTGTAGACTCTTCATCCTCACCCTCTAGATGGTCTTGCTCAGTCACCGCAACATGCGCCGTAGAAGGCTCAAATAAATTCGGATTCGGTAAGGCTCCAATCACTTGACTCGGTTCACCACGTTTTGCCTTATCCTTCTTGCTTTTCCCGGTCTTGTCACTCTTGGCCATCTGCAAACCTGTTTGGTTAGTCTCAAAACTTAACATGCGCAAGACCTGGTGCTCGATGAGTGGTGTCTACTTAACCCGCATCTAACCCGTCCTAAGACCAAGCATGCTCTTATACCAACTTGAAACACCCCTTCCCGTATTATCAGTACAAAGAGCTTGTTCCCTTTCGGATTCACCACGGACTTCCGAGTCTAATGTCCATATTATAGGGTTCTTTATTTAGACTAAATCCAAATTTGAGTTATTCTGAGATTCATGAGTTTTTAGAGTCGTTATTAGATTCATAATATAATAGATCCGGATTTTTATTGAACTATAAGAATAAGATTCGTGACAACATGATAGTTTGCCCGAAGACTTAAACATTCAAACGATCCTAACTACCCGGACCAATACATCACCCATATACTCGGGCCACCAGCCTTGCGCTCAAGCCTAATCCTTAACATGATCACCATCTTTTCCTTAAAAAGGCCAAAGGCGCATAATTAACGTGGACTTAACAAGTATAACTCAATAATGCTTTTAGAATATGCATAAATGAATGCAATTCATGCGAAACCCATTAATTCTCTAAGTTTTAGTTAACATTCGGCCAAGACACACGTGGTTCGGCCTTGGGCAGAACCCATCGACCAACCGACCATGGTAGGAATCACCCAATCATTTGGCCAGCCAAGACGATATTCGCCCAGAAAGACTCGATCCGGTCTAAGGGCAGGCCAAGACGATTTTCTGGCCGGGAAGGTATCACCCAGCCCCGACCACCCGGCCACATGGAAAAGTTTAGCCAACAAGGGCCCTTGGATTCCCTTGATCGCCGAACCACCAGCAAAGAGGAATCCAAGCATGAAGGGTAAAAAATTACTCACCTCGACCACACTTAGCCTTTAATCACATACCGTCTATGTCGGGCTCCCGATCCAATATTCACGAACACTACTTCACTTGGTCTAACACTTTTTAAGTATTGCCTTAGGAAAATTCAGGGAATTATCCTCTATTTGTGCATCCCTTTTACCGACCCTAAGACTCATATTTATAGGCCATGTGGTCTGTTTTCACAAACAATCATGGTTTTTGCTAAGCCAATCAATATTCCCAGTCGAACCGTTGCGCCCGGTCCTGGTACCGGTTCAGCACCAACTGCGCGAGGCAGTGCTAGCTGGCCAGTTGGCTCAGCTACCAACCAGCTCGTGCAACTACCGGTCAGCTCGCCCAGCTGCTGGCCAGCTTGCCCAGCTGCCCGCCAGCTCGCCCAGCCACCGGCTAGCTCGCCAAACTGTCGGCCAGCTTGCCCAACTGCCGCTCAGCTCGCCCAACCGATCCTTACTGAGGATCAGGGGTGTTACACGATCAAATTGACATGTCTGCACTAAATCGTCCATAACTTTTGATTTAGAGTTCAGAAGGACACTACTTCAACGCCCACACTAATCTAGTTCAATTTTATGTATTATGATAACATTTGGTACTAAAAGAGATACGACAAATCATCCAAGTAATCCAATGTATCCCAAAATGCGTGAAGCCATACATTATACTTCATTTATAAGCCTTTACTCAAGGAGCACCAATGATTAGTTTAGAATGATCATTTTTACAGGCCGATCAACTTGACATGTCCGCACTATATCGTCCGTAAGTTTTGATTTAGAGTTCAGAATGACACGAATCCAATGCCCATGTTAGGATAGCTCAAATTTCTATATTCTTACAACATTTGAGACTGAAAGAGCTATGACAAAGCCCCCAAGTAATCCAATGTATCTTAAACTGCGTGATACAATACATTATGATTCATTTATAAGCCTTTACTTAAGGAGAACCAATGATCAGTTTAGAGTGATCATTTTAACTGACAGATCAACTTGACATGTCCGCACTAAATTGTCCGTAACTTTTGTTCATAGAGGTGAAAATGACACGAATCCAACTCTCATGTTAATCTAGCTCCATTTTCAATATTGTGACAAAATTTAAGACTGGAATGAGATACGACAAAGCATACAAATTATCCAATCTATTCCAAACTTCATGATGTCATGCATTATGCTTCATATATAAGTCTTTACCCAAGGACCACCAATGATAAGTTTACAATGATCATTTCAACTAGCTGTTCGACTTGACATCTCCGCACTAAACAGTCTTTAACTTTTGGTTTAGAGCTTAAAATGATATGAGTCCAATGCATACGTTAATCTAGCTGAATTTTCCATTTTGTAACAAAAATTAAGACTAAAGGAGTTTCGAAAAAGCCTCCATGTAATCCAATGTATACCAAACTACGTGATGCCATGCATTATGCTTCACTTATAAGCCTTTTCTTAAGGAGCACCCATGACCAGTTTAGAATGATCATTTTAACTAGCCGATCAACTTGACATGTGCACATTAAATCGTCCATCAATTTTGATTTAGAGTTCAGAATGACACGAATCCAACGCCCACAATAAGCTAGCTCAATTTTTTATATTGTGAGGAAATTTGAGACTGAAAGAGCAACAAAAAAACCTCCAAGTACTCCCATGTATCCTAGACTGTGTGATGCCATGCATTATGCTACATTTGTAAGCAATTACTCAAGGAGCACCAATGATCAGTTTAGAATGATCATTTTTACTTGCCGAACAACTTGACATGTCCACACAGAATATTAACTAAAACGTATACATTGAGAGCCTTCTTAACCTCATACACACGGCTGAGGTTTGAAAAATCCCCATACACCCTCATGAGAGTCTCCCAAAGAGACTAGGCGGTTTCACAACGTGAATAAGCTTCAAGAATGGATGGGTCCAATGAATTTTGGAGGAATCCAAGGACTGATTGATCTTCTTGGAACCACCTAGCTTCTTCTTTTCTTGTTTCCTCATCCGTCTTCTCTTTTGGATCGTCTATAGATGGAGTATTATCCTCCAAGATGTAATTCCAAAGTCCTTTGCCACAAATGGCTGTCTTGATGGTTCTTGATCATAATATGTAGTTCAAGCCTTTAAGAACTACTGGTGTCACCATAGATTTCAGGCTGGAACTGATTTGAACTGTATCCTCAATTGTTAGGCTTTGAAGAGCTCAAAGGAGGCAGCTTTTATGATTGAGTAAAACCGTGAGTTTTTAGTTTAAAGGGTGAGAGATTTTTGACAGATTTTAGGTTAGAAACAGAGAGATTTGAGTAGAAAAGATAAGAGAATGATCTTATGCTTGATACCATGAAAGAATATTGAGATTAGAGAGGAGAAATGTGAAGAATTGAATCCAGAAACTCAAAGAAAAGAATGAGAAGATGAGAAATGGCTTACACTTCTGGAGAATAATCTCCTAAGAGTTTTTTTCATACATTGAGTTTTTACAGCCCTTTTATAGAGGATTTACAATGTGAACACAAAACAAAAACGAATTCAAACTTGTGGATGAGCTTGAATAGAGGAGGTGCTTGTCAACAACCAATGAGAAGATAGGGGAAGAGCTGCAAACTGTCTCATAAACGTTTGGTGTGGTTACCAAGGTTCTGTGCAGCAGGCATGACTGTTTGGTGTGGTTACCAAAAATGTGTGCAGCATGGACATGTACTTGTCACCGTGATTCTTCTCCCAAGGCAGCTATTTACTCATTTTAACCATGTGGTAAATAATAACTCTCTCCTTTTTCTTTTTCCTTGTTATTCAAACTGAATTTTCATGCTCACACTTGACTTGTAGGTCAAGATTGGTCTTATTTGATTTCCTATGTCAATAGCCATGCATTATGCTTCATGTATAAGCCTTTACTCAAGGAGCACCAATGATAAGTTTAAAATGATCATTTTTACTAGGTGATCAACTTGACATGTGCGCACTAAATCGTCTTTAACTTTTGATTTAGAGCTCAAAATGACACGAATCCAACGCACATGCTAAGCTATCTCAATTTTCCATATTTTAAAAACATTTGGGACTGAAAGAACTACGAAAAAGACTCCAAGTAATCTAATGTATCCCAAACTGCGTGATGCCATGCATTATGCTTTATTTATAAACCTTTAATCAAGGAGCACCAATGATAAGAATGATCATTTTAACTAGCTGATCAGCTTGACATGTCCGAACAGTATGATCTCCTGGCCGGTCATACGACCTGATGTCCTCATCCTCCCCTCCCTCTTTAGTAGGTTTTGACCTTAAAACTGGTTCATCTGCATGGAAAGGGGCTAAGTCAGTTACGTTGAACGTGTTGGACACATTAAACTCACTTGAGAGCTCGATCCGGTAGGCGTTGTTGTTGATCCTCTCCAGCACTCTGAGTGGTCCATCTCCTCTTGGTGCTAGCTTGGAACTCCTTAGGTTGGGGAACCTCTACTGGTGGTTGTTGAGGTTGGTCATCTCTACTGGTGGCAGTGGCGTTTGCTCCAATGAGGTGAGAGGGTTGAAGCCGTATACTACTTCAAAGGGTGTCTTCTTGGTTGCTGAGTGCACGGCTCGGTTGTAAGCGAACTCTATGAATGGCAGGCACTCCACCCAAGTCTTGAGATTCTTCCCTAGTGTAGTCCTGAGAAGAGTTGATATTGTTAGGTTGACAACTTCAGTTTGGCCATCGGCTTGAGGATGGCAGGTGGTAGAGAAGAGTAGCTTCGTGCCTAGCTTCCTCCAAAGGGTCCTACAGAAATGGCTGAGGAACTTGGTGTCCCTATCTGATACGATGGTCCTTGGCACTCCATGAAGCCGTACAATCTCCCTGAAGAACAGCTCGGCTGTTTGCGTGGCATCATTAACATTGGCACACGGAATGAAGTGGCCATCTTGGAGAATCTGTCCACCACTACAAAGATTGCATCTTTGTGATTGATCTTGGGCAAACCTAGAACGAAGTCCATTAAGATGTCCACCCATGGATGTGTGGGTATGGGCAGTGGGAGATACAACCCGTGAGGTTGCACTCTGGACTTTGCCTTCTTACAAGTGATGCATCTTGCACAATGAGCTTCTACTGTCCTCTTGATGTGTGGCCAGTAGAAGTGCTCCTTGACCACTGCTAGAGTCTTGTCGACACCAAAGTGGCCCATGAGTCCTCCTCCATGAGCTTCTCGGATGATAAGCTCCCTTAATGATCCTTGTGGTATGCACAACCTTCTCTCTTGGAACAAGAATCCCTCATGGATGTAAAACTTGCCATGACTCCTGTGCCACACTCCTTGTAGCTCTCAGCAAAGTCAGGATCATCCTTGTATAGGTCCTTAATGTGCTCGAATCCTAGGACCTTTTCCTCCATGGTGGATACCAAGGCAAACCTCCTTGATAGTGCATCGGCTACCACATTGTCTTTGCCCTTCTTGTACTTGATGACGTACGAGAAGGTCTCTATGAACTCCATCTACCTGGCATCTCTCCTCTTGAGAGTGGTTTGCCCTCTGAGGTGTTTGAGAGTCTCGTGATCAGTGTGGATCACAAACTCCTTGGACAGCAAGTAATGCTGCCAAGTCTCCAATGCTCGGACAAGGGCATAAAGCTCCTTGTCATAAGTGGGGGTAGTTCAGTGAGGCACCACCTAGCTTCTCACTGAAGTATGCCACTGGCCTCCCTCCTTGGGTTAGCACTGCTCCTATGCCTATTCCAGAGGCATCACACTCCACTTCAAACGTCTTGTTGAAGTCGGGAAGGACTAGCACTGGTGCGTGTGTAAGGCTGTCCTTCAAGGCCTTGAATGCCTTCTCCTGAGCTTCTCCCCAGCTGAATCCCACGTTCTTCTTCACTACTGCCGTCAGTGGTGAGGCAATACTGCTGAAGTTGGGCACGAATCTCCTATAGAAGCTGGCCAGTCCGTGGAAGCTCCTTACTTGGCTGATGTTTCCTGGTGTTGGCCATTCTTGTATGGCTCGAATCTTCTCTTCATCAACCTGTAGGCTCTGTGAACTTACAACAAAACCTAAGAAGACAAGTTTATCAGTACAAAAGATGCACTTCTTGAGATTGGCATAAAGCTCTTCTTGTCAAAGGGTTTTAAGTACCATCTCAAGATGTGTAAGGTGATCTCTTAAACACTTACTGTAAACTAGAATGTCGTCGAAATAAACTACAACAAACTTACTGATGTACGCCCTAAGAACTTGGTTCATAAGGCGTGTGAAGGTGCTCGGGGAATTAGTCAAGCCGAATGGCATGACTGTCCACTCGTAGAGCCCTTGCTTGGTCTTGAAGGCGGTCTTCCACTCATCACCTTCCTTCATCCTGACCTGGTAGTATCCACTCTTAAGGTCTATCTTGGAGAAGACCGTGGCTCAACTCAGCCAATCTAGCATGTCATCCAGCCGTGGTATCGGATGCCGGTACTTGACTGTGATGTTGTTGATTGCTCGGCAGTCCACGCACATTCGCCATGTCCCATCCTTCTTGGGCACTAGTAGCACTGGTACGGCAGATGGACTGAGGCTCTCTCGAACATAGCCTTTCTCCAGGAGCTCCTTGACTTACTTCTCAAGCTCCTTTGACTCCTCTGGAATCATCCGGTAGGCTGGCCGGTTGGGCAGGGCTGCTCCGGGCACGAGGTCGATCTGGTGCTCTATGCCGCGAAGGGAGGCAAGCCTGCTGGTATCTTCTCAGGAAAGACATCCTGGAATTTGTTGAGGAGAGCTGCTACTTCAGGAGGTAGCTCTACCTGTTCTTTCTCTACATTCAACACTTCTTTGAAAACCATTAGTAGCATTAGATCCTTCGAGGCTAAAGCTCTCCGGACATGACTTGGTTGAATAAGAAAATTAGTTTTAATGAGCTTCTTTTCCTTACTCATTTGCTGTTGAAGCTCATGTACCTGGGCAGGTGTGAGAGGAGCTAGGCTGACCTTTCTTTTGTCATGCACAAAAGTGTAGAGATTTGTTCGGCCATCATGCCAGGTCTCTTTGTCAAACTGCCAGGGCCTTCCTAGCAGAGGATGGGCCATCATGCCAGGTCTCTTTGTCAAGCTTGCATGGGCACCACGTCGCACACGACTTGGTCTTGGTACTTGCCCACATTGAATGGCACAGTGACTTGCTCGTGGATCTTGAGCTCCACTTTGTCATCGAGCCATCTCTATCTATATGGTCGAGGATGCCTTGTCTTCTCTAGACCTAGCTTATCAACCATGTATGCACTAGCAACGTTAGTGCAAGAACCACCATCTATGATGAGGGTACATACCTTGCCCTTGATGGTGAACGGCTATGGAAGATGTTCTCCCTTTGGATGGTCTCTGAAGGATCTACCATTGCACTGAGGATGCGTCTAGTGACCAGCACTTCCCCCACATCAGGGTACTCAATGTCACCGTATTCTCCTTCTGGTTCATAATCCTGTTCATCTTGGGACTCATACTCTCTAGCCTCCGTAATCAGCATGACCCGGTTCTTTGGGCACTCCCTTGAGATGTGTCCACGACCCCTACACTTTAAATAAGTGATGTCACGTCATCTTCGAGGGTTAGAAGACTTACTAGGCTCTCTCTGGTCACGGGTTGGTTCAGGAGGCTTGCTCTTGAACCTTGACTCGATCTCTATGCTCTTCCTCTTGTCTACGGGCTTAGGCATGTTGCTTGGTGCCCAAGGCGTCTTAGGCTTGCTGCGGATGTCTTGGCTCTTACGTTTGATGTGCTGCTCAGCCTGGACAGATAGGTGGAACAAGTATTTAAAGTCATTGTAGATCTGCCTTTCCACCTTGCGGCTGAGTCTTTCTTGGAGTCCATCCAAGAATTTTGCCATCAATGCTTCTTCATCATCATTGAGCTCCAGCCTGTTCCGTAGCTTCTCGAACTCTTCATAGTACTCCTCTACTGATCTGGTACCCTGCTTAAGAGTGCGAAAACGACGTTGGAAGTCCCTATGAAAGTAAGGTGGAACAAACCTTTGTTGCATGATATCTTTCATGTCGACCCATGAGTCTACGGGCCTCATTCTTTTCCTCCTTTGGTCAGATACCTCACGATCCCACCAGATGAGGGCATTGTCCGTGAGTTGTGCTACTGCCATTGAGACTCTCCTAGGCCCTGGTTGGTTGTAATGATCGAAGATATGATCCATTCTTCTCTCCCAATCTAGGTAAGCCTCGGGGTCTACTTTTCCTGCAAAACTTGGAGGAGTTAGCTTAAAATCAGGATGAGTTACCCAGTTGTAGGCATGCTCATCTCCATCCTCATGATGTCTAGGAGGCATCCTTGGTCTCTGGTGAAGGCCATATGGCTCGAAGCCATCATCTTCTGCCTCTGGTTGCCGTGGAGGTCCTCTCGGCCTATGGTGATAGTTATGAAGTTGTGTGTCCTCATCTCCATCTGGCTGGGGCTCCTCCTGTTCGTGCCGTGTTCTAAGGTGCTCAGGACCCTCAGCACGGTCTTGCTCAGCTCTCACGTTCCTTATGGCCTGGAATCTCACAGGCCTCTCCACGCGCTCCAACCTCTCGCCTACTGATGCGAGTTGTGTCTGGAGGGTGGTGAACATGGCCAGCAGGTCTCGGCTGCATCTCTATTTTCTTCTCCCATTGCGTACTACAAGGAAGTAAACAAGTTATCTGCTCCTAGAATCGACTAGGAGGATGCTTATATAGAGAATTCGAAAATTATGCAAAAAGGAAAATATGAGAAAATGAAAGATTTGAAAAAAAAAATGGAAGATTTGAAAAAATGAAAACGTTCTTGACAACTTGTGCTAGCTGTCCAATTCGAATTCTTTTGGTAATTTTCCTATTTTCTTATTCTTTTCTTTTTACTTTAACTTAAAAATAATGGAAATATCATCGAAGAAAAAAGGAAAACGTGAATGGTAATACAAAAGTGAATCTAAACCCTATTGATACACGTAGAAGGCTAGATGCACTCGGTTTGGAGTTTGATGTTATTTTTTAATTTTTCTTGAATGCGACTTAAACTAATGCAAGAACAAGAAACAAAACTAACTAAAGGATAGAAAAGACCTGGTTTAGGAGCTTTAAGCTCTGATACCAAAATGGTACAAGCCTCGATTCAAGGCTTATATGCGCGTGGGCTGTTTGGAGAAGGTTAGGTGAGAAACTCGACCTTAGACTTCTTGGATAGGGATTTTTGGTTTGGTATTGGATGGAAGGGTGAGGTGAACCACACGAGGGGTGATGAACCTCGTGATAAATCACAAACTTAGAGCTAGGAGGGCTGGTCTCGACTAGATTCTAAGCGCACAAGTCTCTTTTGAGAGAAAGCTTGTTGGAAGAAAGTTCTACTTTATTAATATCAAAAAGGTTGTCGAACTACAATGCTGGAAGGAGCCTTATTAAAATATGCTCGACAGCTTGACCTTCTAGGATCGACTCAAAGAAGAAAAGGAAAGTTTACAAAAGTGCACAAATGGAAAATATACAAAAGTGCATAACCGGAAAAGGACCTATTCCTAAAATGTCTTTGACTCAAAAAATGTAAACAATATAGATCCTACCCTGCAAAACAGAAAGAGGCATATCTTTGAATTGAAACTTACCTTACTTACCTCACGGCCAAGAAATGGAAGGTGGCCTTCCTTGTGGCATGCACGCGCCTTGCTCCTAGTCTTCGACTTGGAGTAGGGTTAGGAATCTTTGGGCCCTGACTTCTCTTGCCACTAAAGCCCAAGTCTCTGATGTCCTTGCATTGTTGAGAAGCCTTTGGACTCTTCTTTGCACTTTTGGCCCATTGTCCTTAGTCGATCTTCCTCTAGGAGCTTGTCGACCCATAAGCTGAACTTGTGGAAGAGTGCTCTTGATCTGCTCTTCGTCATTGCTCCTGGTGGTACTACTGGTGTAGAGACTTCCTCTAGATGCATGTCCTGAAGCTGGTAGCTTATCTGGTCCAAGTCTCCTTGTGTAGAAGTTGAAATGCTCGTGTACTCGGCTGGATCGGCTGTACCGGCTGGACTGTGCGAGGTACTGGCCGGAATGCCTTCTGGACCGGCAAGTTGATCCCGGAGTCGGCGGCATCACCAAGGGGACCGGCGGTGTCATCCACGTCGCCACCAATTGTGCCGGAGGCTTGGGCCTCTCCGCTGGCAATGCTGATCGGTCCGGTCCTGCTGGTCGAGGGTCCGGTAGTACCGCTTGAGCCGGCAGACGTGCCAAATGGCCCGGCTGTCTCGGGCAAGCTTCCTAGTCGGCTTGAGGGTATAACAAACAATTACGAAAAGGATTGGTATAGTTGCATAAATATTAGGATTACCAAAGGAGTTAGCAGCGTTTCATGATATGTTTCATGTATTAGTCCTCCGAAAAGTTGTCAAAGAACCCCAACTCATTATGCAACAATCACCAGAGGATTTGGAAAAAAAAAACTTGATAATTCTTAATAAACCGTTAAAAATCACTAGACAATGAAGAGTTGATATGCAAGGGAAGCATGTTTAATCAGTGCGTGTTTGTTGGGAAAGAGACGGAATTAAAACGAGACGTGGGAGTCGGAACATCATATTAGAATCTATTATCCTAGTCTTTTTAAGGACCATGACGAGAGTGAGGTTGAACCATCGAATTCGGGAACGAATTCTTTTGTGGTGGGGGAGAATTGTAACATTCCGGGCCTAAACTTAAACTGTGAAGACCATAAAACTAGAAGTGAGGGTATAACGGTCAATTATTCTAAAACCCTAATTACCCTTAATGACTATATAAGACATCGCCAAAAAGGATTTGAGGCAGCCGTTCATCAGAAACAAAAACAAGAAGTGAGGGAGAGATTTTGACAGAGCAGAGGGATAGAAAGCTCAACGTTGGAGAGTCCAGATGCTCGTGTGTACCATCTCTGGAGGAAAAGAAATTAACTAAAACTTCGCCATGAGGTGAGACGGGATCTACGATTTTCATTATACACTTATGTATATGTATTTTGATGAGTGCTTTGTTTAGGAAGAAAATTAGAGGTTGAATCATGTGTGGTGTTAGGGTTTTAGTTAGTTGTTGCAAAAATGATTGTGTTTTTATCAGGAAAAAAGAGTTAAACCTATTAGGAATTTATTAGATAATAAATAAATAAATAGTAAAATGATGAATAGGAATGTGGTGGTGTACGTGTGTGGTGGGAAAAAGAGTAGAAATATTAGGTTAATTTATTATTTTAACGGAGATTATTATGTGACTAAATTATAAAGGAAGATAAATTGTTATGTGTTGGTTTAATGGTTAAGAATACTAAATTATTTATGGTTGATTATGGTATAGTAAAATGAACAATAATCAATTAATTAATTGAAATAAATTAATATGATTATTAGATAAATATTAAACATTTACCCTAAGCAAGTATAATATTTGATTTATTAATGTGGGAATAAATTTATGGTGAACATGAGATTCACATAACGCGGCTATGGTGGATTTGAACAATATTAGTTGCTTCAACTACGTTGATAGGTGTTGGGCTACGACAACAGCGTTGTTGACTCATAGTTCATTAACAGCTTGCAAGCCTGAAACAACCGTCGACGTGACGGGAGCTCGATGTGACCTAATAGGCCGACGTGGCCATGGTGAAAAGCCGACGTGGCTTGGGGAGTTCCAAATCCTTGAATCGACGTGGTTAGGCACCCGTCAACATGGTTAGGCACCTGTCGACGTGAGCAAATAGGCCGATGTGGCCGGGGAACCGACGTGGCATGAGGAGTTGCGAATCCTTAAACCGACGTGGTTAAGGATGAGGAGGAGTGGTTGTGACTTATGCAAACACGGTTTAAATACATATATATTGGCTGTATTGATGTCGACTTTTTGTGGGATCAATCGTGCTAGTTTTCATTCCTAAATAAATTAATTATCAAGATTAGATACATACTTGTATAGTGGGAATATGTGGGTAGGCGTGATCATTTCACTGAGTAATTATGCTATTCATGCCTCCTTTTGGATGCAGGTGAGTTCGAGCAGTAGCGATGCAGTAACTCGGGATCGTGCTACATTTTGGGAAATTTAAAACATTATTTATTTATTTTATTTTGAATCTTGAGTATCATTGAATAAATGAATTATAAGTTCAGTACGAGGCGATAACACATGTCATGTATTTTGGAGATGGTTGTTACAATTTTGGTATCCAAGCGAGGTTACTACTCCGGTTCTGATCCGGAGAGCTCTGTTTTAAAGTTTTAGTAGTTAAAAAAAGTATTTTTCAATGGGAGAGCACCACTTAGAGTAACTTACGTGAGGTCATTTCAATTTCGTTGATTTATAATACTATTGTAGTGTAATGTGTGGATCGCGTGTTTATGTGGAAAATATGCCCCCGAGGAGTGTTAATCATAGGACTTATTTGCGTATTGGAGATCATCAGCGAGACCATAATGTTCAGACGCTTGAGCAGGCTCCAACTCAACAACCCGCCGTTATTGATCTCGTGGTGGATTATGTAGTGCTAAATGCAGCTGTGATGCGAGGAATGCGTGATGCCATGCATTATCCTTCATAAACTTCGTGATGCCATGCATTATGCTTTATTTATAAGCTTTTACTCAAAGAGCACGAGTGATCAGTTTAGAATGATCATTTTAATTGGCCGACCAACATGACATGTCAACAATAAATCGCCCGTCATTGTTGATTTAGAGTATAGAATGACACGAATCTACCACCAATGTTAAGCTAGCTCAATATTCCATATTGTGACAACATTTGAGACTAAAAGAGCTATGCAAAAGTCTCAAAGTAATCTAATGAATCCTACACTGCTTGATGCCATGCATTATGCTTTGTTTATAACCTTTAATCAACGAGCACCAATGAGCAATTTCGAATGATCATTTTCACTGGCCGATCAATTTGACATGTCCGCACTAAATCGTCCATAACTTTTGATTTAGAGTTAAAAATGACTCGAATCCAAAACCCACGTTAAGCTATCTCAATTTTCTATATTGTGACAACAATTGAGACTGAAAGAGCTGCGACAAAACCTCCAAGTAATCCAATCTATTCCAATCTGCGCGATGCCATGCAATATGCTTCATTTATAAGCCTTTACTCTATGAGCACCAATGATCAGTTTAGAATTATAATTTTAATTGGCCGATATACTTTACATGTCCGCACTAAATCGTCCGTAACTTTTGATTTCGAGCTCAAAATGACACGAATCAATCACCCACGTTGTGACAAAAATTTAAGACCGAAATAGCTATGACAAAAACTCCAAGTAATCCAATCTATTGCAAACAACGTCATGCCATTCATTATGCTTCATTTATTAGCCTTTACTCAAGGAGCACCAATGATAAGTGTAGAATGATCATTTTTACTAGCTTATCAACTTGACAGGTCCGCAGTAAATCGTCTTTAACTTTTGATGTAGAGTTCAAAATGACATGAGTCCAACGCCCACCTTAAGCCAGCTCAATTTTCTATATTGTGACAATATTTGAGACTAAATGAGTGACGAAAAATTCTCCAAGTAATCCAATGTATCTCAAACTGCGTGATGCCATGGATTATGCTTCATTTTTAAGCCTTTACTTAAGGAGCACCAAGGCCTAGTTTAGAATGATTATTTTAACTGGCCGATCAACTTGACATATGCGCACTAAATCATCCGTAATTTTTGATTTAGAGTTCAAAATGACACGAATCTAGCGCACACGCTAGGCTATCTCAATTTTCCATATTGTAACAACATTTGAGACTGAAAGAACTACGAAAACGCCTCCATGTAATCCAATGAATCCCAAACTACGTGATGCCATGCATTATGCTTAATTTATAAGCATTTAATCAAGGAGCACCAATGATAAGCTTAAAATGATCATTTTAACTAGCTGATCAGCTTGACGTGTCCAAACTAAATTGTAATTTACTTTTGATTTACAGCTCAAAATGACATGAGTCCCATGCCCACGTTAAGCTAGCTCAATTTCCCATATTGTGATAGCATTTGAGACTCAAAGAGTTACGAAAAAGCCTCGAAGTAATCCAATGTATCCCAAACTGCGTGATGCCATGCATTATACTTCATTTATTAATTTTTACTCAAGAAGCACCAATGATCAGTTCCAAATGACCATTTAAACAGGTGGATCAACTTGACATTTCCGCACTAAATCGTACGTAACCTTTGATTTAGAGTCCCGAATGACAAGAATACAATGCACACGTTAAGCTAGCTCAATCTTTTATATTGTGACAACATATGAGACTGAAAGAGCTACGACAAATTATCCAAGTAATCCAAGGTATCCCAAACACTGTGATGCAATGCATTATGCTTCACTTATAAGTCTATACTAAAAGACACCAATGATAAGTTTAGAATGATCATTTTAACTGGTCGATCAACTTGACATGTCCATAACTTTGATTTGGAGTTCAAAATGACACAAATCCAACGCCCACGTTAAACTAGCCCAATTTTCTATACTGTGACAACATTTGAGAGTGAAAGAGCTATGAAAAAGCCTCCAAGTAATCCAATGTATCCCAAACTGCATGATGCCATGCATTATGGTTCATTTATAAGCCTTTACTCAAGGAGAACCAATGATCAGTTTAGAATGATAATTTTACTAGCCAATCAACTTGTCTGAACTAAATCGTACACACCTTTTCATTTAGAGTTCAGAATGACACGAATCCAACATCCACATTAACCTAGCTCAATTTTCAATACTGTGACAAAATTTAAGTCCAAAATAGCTACGACAAAGGGTCCAAGTAATCCAATCTATCCCAAAGTACGTCATGCCATGCATTATGTTTCATTTATAAGCCTTTACTCAAGGAGCACCAATGAACAGTTTAGAATGATCATTTTAACAGGCTGATCAACTTAACATCTCTGCTCTAAATCGTCCATAACTTTTGATTTAGAGTTTAGAAAGACACCAATCCAACGCACACGTTAAGGTAGCTCAAATTTTATATTGTGACAACATTTGGGACTGAAAGAGCTACAACCAAAATTCCCGGTAATCCAATGTATCCCAAACCGCATGATGCAATTTATAAGGCTCTACTCAAGGAGCACCAATGATCAGTTTAGAATGATCATTTTAATGCGGCGATCAATTTGACATGTCCGCACTTAATTGTCTGTAACTTTGATTTAGAGTTCAGAATGACACGAATCCAACGCCCACGTTAAGCTAGCTCAATTTTCTATATTGTGAAAATATTTGAAACTGAAGGAGCCACGAAAAGCCTCCAATTAATCCTATATATTCCAAATTGCGTGATGCATTGCATTATGCTTCATTTATAAGCCTTTTCTCAAGTAGCACCAATAATTAGTTTAGAATGATCATTTTAGCTGACCGATAAACTTGACATGTCCGCACTAAATAGTTTTTAACTTTTGATTTAGAGCTCAAAATAACATAGGTCCAACGCCCACGTTAAGCTGGCTCAATTTTCCATATATAGACAACGTTTGAGCCTGAACTATTTACTAAAAAGCCTCCAAATAATCTAATGTATCCCAAACTGCGTGAAGCCATGAAATATGCTTCATTTATATGCTTTTACCTAAGGAGTACCAATGATAAGTTTAGAATGATCATTTTAACTGGCGGAAGAACTTGACATGTCCGCACTAAATCGTCCAAAACTTTTAGTTACAGTTCAGAATGACACGAATCCAATGCATATGTTAAGCAAGCCTAATTTTCCATATTGTGACAATATTTGAGACTGAAAGAGCTATGAAAAAGCCTCCAAGTAATCCAATGTATCCCAAAATGCATTATTCCATGCATTGTTCTTCATTTATAAGCCTTTACTCAAGGAGCACCAATGATCAGTTTAGAATGATCATTTTACTGGCCGATCAACTTGAGATGTCCACAGCAAATTGACCTGAATCCAATGCCCATGTTAAGGTAGCTCAATTTTCGGACTGAAAGAGCTACGACCAAGATTCCATGTAATCCAATGTATCCGAAACTGCGTGATGCAATGCATTATGCTTTATTTATTAGATTTTACTCAAGGAGCACCAATGATAACTTTATAATGATCATTTTAATTGACCGATCAACTTGACATATCTGCATTAAATTTTCCGTCACTTTTGATTTAGAGTTCACGGTGACACAAATCCAACGTCCACGTTAAGCTTGCTCAATTTCTATATATTTGACAAAATTAAATACCAAAATAACAACGGCAAAGCCTCCAAGTAATCCAATCTATTTAAATTTGCGTGATGCCATGCATTATGCTTCATTTATAAGCTTTTACTCAATGAGCACCAATGATAAATTAAGAATGACCATTTTAACTAGCTGATCAATTTCTCGTATTTTACTTTTTATTTTAAGCTCCAAATGACATGAGTCTAATGCTCACATTAAACTAGCTCAATTTTTTGTATTGTGAAAACGTTTGGGAGTGAAAGAGCTACTACAAAGCTCCAAGTAATCTGATGTATCACAAACTTCGTGATGCCATACTTTATGTTTCATTTATATGCTTTTACTCAAGGAACACCAATAGTTAGTTTAGAATGTCATTTTAACTGACCGATCAACCAGACATATCCGTGCAAAATCGTCTGTAACTTTTGATTTAGTGTTCAGAATGACACGAATCCGACGCCCACGTTAAGCAAGGTACATTTTCTAGATTTTGACACCGTTTGAGACTGAAAGACCTCCAAAAAACCTCCAAGTAATCCAATGTATCCCAAATTGTGTGATGGCGTGCATTATGCTTCATTTATAAGCCTTTACTCAAGGATCACTAATGATCAGTTTAGAGTGAGCATTTTAACTAGCCGATAACCTTGACATATCCAGACTAAATCGTTTGTAACTTTTGATTATGAGTTCAGAATGACTTGAATCCAACGCCCACGTTAAGCTAGCTCAATATTCTATACTGTGACAACATTTGGGATTGAAAGAGCTACTACAAAGCCTCCACGTCATCTGATGTATCCAAAACTGAGTGTTTTTATACATTATGCTTCATTTATAAGAATTTATTAAAGGAGCACCAATAATCAGTTTAGAATGTCTTTTTAACTGGCCAATCAACCAAACATGTCTGCACTAAATCTCCCATAACTTTTGATTTAGAGTTCAGAATTACACGATTACATCGCCCACGTTAAGCTTGCTACATTTTCTATATTATGACAACATTTGAGACTGAAAGAGCACCGAAAAAGCCTTCACGTTATCTAATGTATCCCAAACTGCATGATGCCATGCATTATTCTTCATTTATAAGCCATTAGTCAAGGAGCACCAATGACAAGTTTAGAATGATCATTTTAACTGGCCGATCAACTTGACATGTTCGCACTAAATTGTGCGTAACTTTTGATTTAGATTTCAGAATGACACGAATCCAACGCCCACGTTAAGCAAGCTAAATTTTCTATATTGTGATGACATTGGAGACTGAAAGAACTACGACAAAGCGTCTATGTAATCCAATGTATCCCAAACTGCGTAATGCAATGCATTATGCCTCATTTATAAGCCTTTACTCAAGGAGCACCAATGATCAGTTTAGAGTGATCATTTTAACAGGCCGATCAACTTAACATCTCCGCACTAAATCGTCAATAACTTTTGATTTAGAGTTTAGAAAGACACCAATCCAACGCACACGTTAAGGTAGCACAAATTTTATATTGTGACAACATTTGGGACTGAAAGAGCTACGACCAAGATTCCCGGTAATCCATTGTATCCCAAACTGCGTGATGCAATGCATTATGCTTTATTTATAAGGCTTTACTCAAGGAGCACCAATGATCAGTTTATAATGATCATTTTAACTCGGCGATCAATTTGACATGTCCGCACTTAATCGTCTGTAACTTTTGATTTAGAGTTCAGAATGACACGAATCCAACACCCACGTTAAGCTAGCTCAATTTTATATAGTGTGAAAATATTTGAAACTGAAAGAGCCACGAAAAAGCCTCCAATTAATCCTATATATATATTCCAAATTGTGTGATGCATTGCATTATGCTTCATTTATAAGCCTTTTCTCAAGTAGCACCAATGATCAGTTTAGAATGATCATTTTAGCTCACCGATAAACTTGACATGTCCGCACTAAATAGTTTTTAACTTTTGTTTTAGAGCTCAAAATGACATAAGTCCAACGCCCACGTTAAGCTGGCTCAATTTTCCATATATTGACAACATTTGAGCCTGAACTATTTACTAAAAAGCCTCCAAATAATCTAATGTATCCCAAACTGCGTCATGCCGTGCAATATGCTTCATTTATATGCTTTTACCTAAGGAGTACCAATGATAAGTTTACATTGATCATTTTAACTGGCAGACGAACTTGACATTTCTGCACTAAATCGTCCGAAACTTTTTATTTACAGTTCAGAATGACAAGAATCCAATGCCTACGTTATGCAAGCTCAATTTTCCGTATTAATACAATATTTGAGACTGAAAGAGCTATGAAAAAGCCTCCAAGTAATCCAATGTATCCCAAAATGCATTATTCCATGCATTGTTCTTCATTTATAAGCCTTTACTCAAGGAGCACTAATGATCAGTTTAGAATGATCATTTTACTGGCCGATCAACTTGAGATGTCCATAGCCAATGGTCCATAAATTTTTTATTTAGAGTTCTAAGTGACACGAATCCAACGCCCACGTTAACCTAGCTTAATTTTCGGACTGAAAGAGTTACGACCAAGATTCCATGTAATCCAATGTATCTGAAACTGCGTGATGCAATGCATTATGCTTTATTTATTAGATTTTACTCAAGGAGCACCAATAATAACTTTATAATGATCATTTTAATTGGCCGATCAACTTGACATAGCCGCATTAAATTGTCCATCACTTTTGATTTAGAGTTCACAGTGACACGAATCCAACATCAACGTTAAGCTTGCTCAATGTTCTATATATTTGACAAAATTTAATACCGAAATAACAATGGCAAAGCCTCCAAGTAATCCAATCTATTTCAATTTGCGTGATGCCATGCATTATGCTTCATTTATAAACTTTTACTCAATGAGCACCAATGATAAATTAAGAATGATCATTTTAACTAGTTGATCAACTTCTCGTCCTTAACTTTTTATTTTAAGCTCCAAATTACATGAGTCTAATGCTCACATTAAACTAGCTCAATTTTTTGTATTGTGAGAACATTTGGGAGTGAAAGAGCTACTACAAAGTTCCAAGTAATCTGATGTATCACAAACTTTGTGATGCCATACTTTATGTTTCATTTATAACCCTTTACTCAAGGAACACCAATAATTAGTTTAGAATGTCATTTTAACTGACCGATCAACCAGACATATCCGTGCAAAATCGTCCGTAACTTTTGATTTAGTGTTCAGAATGACACGAACCCGACGCCCACGTTACGCTAGGTACATTTTCTAGATTTTGACACCGTTTGAGACTGAAAGACCTCCAAAAAACCTCCAAGTAATCCAATGTATCCCAAATTGCGTGATGCCGTGCATTATGCTTCATTTATAAGCCTTTACTCAAGGAGCACCAATGATCAGTTTAGATTGATCATTTTAACAGGCCAATCAACTTAACATCTCCGCACTAAATCGTCCATAACTTTTTATTTAGAGTTTAGAAAGACACCAATCCAACGCACACGTTAAGGTAGCTCAAATTTTATATTGTGACAACATTTGGGACTGAAAGAGCTACGACCAAGATTCCCGGTAATCCATTGTATCCCTAACTGCGTGATGCAATGCATTATGCTTTATTTATAAGGCTTTACTCAAGGAGCACCAATGATCAGTTTATAATGATCATTTTAACTCGGCGATCAATTTGACATGTCCGCACTTAATCGTCTGTAACTTTTGATTTAGAGTTCAGAATGATACGAATCCAACGCCCACGTTAAGCTAGCTCAATTTTCTATATTGTGAAAATATTTGAAACTGAAAGAGCCACGAAAAAGCCTCCAATTAATCCTATATATTCCAAATTTATAAGCCTTTTCTCAAGTAGCACCGATGATCAGTTTAGAATGATCATTTTAGCTGACCGATAAACTTGACATGTCCGCACTAAATAGTTTTTAACTTTTGATTTAGAGCTCAAAATGACATAAGTCCAACGCCCACGTTAAGCTGGCTCAATTTTCCATATATTGACAACATTTGAACCTGAACTATTTACTAAAAAGCCTCCAAATAATCTAATGTATCCCAAACTGCGTCAAGCCATGCAATATGCTTCATTTATATGCTTTTACATAAGGAGTACCAATGATAAGTTTAGAATGATCATTTTAACTTGCGGACGAACTTGACATGTCCGCACTAAATCGTCCGAAACTTTTTATTTACAGTTCAGAATGACACGAATCCAATGCCTACGTTATGCAAGCTCAATTTTCCGTATTAGTACAATATTTGAGAGTGAAAGAGCTATGAAAAAGCCTCCAAGTAATCCAATGTATCCCAAAATGCATTATTCCATGCATTGTTCTTCATTTATAAGCCTTTACTCAAGGAGCACCAATGATCAATTTAGAATGATCATTTTACTGGCCGATCAACTTGAGATGTCCGCAGCCAATGGTCCATAAATTTTTTATTTAGAGTTCTAAATGACACGAATCCAACGCCCACGTTAAGCTAGCTCAATTTTCGGACTGAAAGAGTTACGACCAAGATTCCATGTAATCCAATGTATCCGAAACTGCGTGATGCAATGCATTATGATTTATTTATAAGATTTTACTCAAGCAGCACCAAAAATAAAATGATCATTTTAATTGGCCGATCAACTTGACATATCCGCATTAAATTGTCCATCACTTTTGATTTAGAGTTCACAGTGACACGAATCCAACATCGACGTTAAGCTTGCTCAATTTTCTATATATTTGACAAAATTTAATACCAAAATAACAATGGCAAAGCCTCAAAGTAATCCAATCTATTTCAATTTGCGTGATGCCATGCATTATGCTTCATTTATAAGCTTTTACTCAATGAGCACCAATGATAAATTAAGAATGATCATTTTAACTAGCTGATCAACTTCTCATCCTTAACTTTTTATTTTAGGCTCCAAATGACATGAGTCTAATGCTCACATTAAACTAGCTCAATTTTTTGTATTGTGAGAACATTTGGGAGTGAAAGAGCTACTACAAAGCTCCAAGTAATCTGATGTATCACAAACTTCGTGATGCCAAACTTTATGTTTCATTTATAACCCTTTACTCAAGGAACACCAATACTTAGTTTAGAATGTCATTTTAACTGACCGATTAACCAGACATATCCGTGCAAAATCGTCTGTAACTTTTGATTTAGTGTTCAGAATGACACGAATCCGACGCCCACGTTAAGCTAGGTACATTTTTTAGATTTTGACACCGTTTGAGACTGAAAGACCTCCACAAAACCTCCAAGTAATCCAATGTATCCCAAATTGTGTGATGCCGTGCATTATGCTTCATTTATAAGACTCAAGGAGCACCAATGATCAGTTTAGATTGATCATTTTAACAGGCCAATCAACTTAACATCTCCGCACTAAATCGTCCATAACTTTTGATTTAGAGTTTAGAAAGACACCAATCCAACGCACACGTTAAGGTAGCTCAAATTTTATATTGTGACAACATTTCGGACTGAAAGAGCTACTACAAAGCCTCCACGTAATCTGATGTATCGCAAACTGCGTGATGTCATACATTATGCTTCATTTAAAAGCATTAACTAAAGGAGCACCAATAACCAGTTTAGAATGTATTTTTAACTGGCGGATCAACCAAATATGTCTACACTAAATCTCCCGTAACTTTTGATTTAGAGTTCAGAATTACATGATTACATCGCCCATGTTAAGCTAGCTACATTTTCTATATTGTGACAACATTTGAGACTGAAAGAGCTCCGAAAAAGCCTTCAAGTAATCCAATGTATCCCAAACTGCATGATGCCATGCATTATTCTTCATTTATAAGCCATTAGTCAAGGAGTACCAATGACAAGTTTAGAATGATCATTTTAACTGGCCGATAAACTTGACATGTTCGCACTAAATTGTGCGTAAGTTTTGATTTAGATTTCAGAATAACACGAATCCAACGCCCACGTTAAGCAAGCTAAATTTTCTATATTGTGACAACATTGGAGACTGAAAGAACTACGACAAAGCGTCCATGTAATCCAATGTATACCAAACTGTGTAATGAAATGCATTATGCTTCATTTATAAGCCTTTACTCAAGGGGCACCAAAGATCAGCTTAGAGTGATCATTTTAACAGGCCGATCAACTTTACATCTCCGCACTAAAGCGTCCATAACTTTTGATTTAGAGTTTAGAAAGACACCAATCCAACGCACACGTTAAGGTAGCTCAAATTTTATATTGTGACAACATTTGGGACTGAAAGAGCTACGACCAAGATTCCCGGTAATCCATTGTATTCGAAACTGCGTGATGCAATGCATTATGCTTTATTTATAAGGCTTTACTCAAGGAGCACCAATGATCAGTTTATACTGATCATTTTAACTCGGCGATCAATTTGACATGTCTGCACTTAATCGTCTGTAACTTTTGATTTAGAGTTCAGAATGACACGAATCCAACGCCCACGTTAAGCTAGCTCAACTTTCTATATTGCGAAAATATTTGAAACTGAAAGAGCCACGAAAAAGCCTCCAATTAATCCTATATATTCCAAATTGTGTGATGCATTGCATTATGCTTCATTTATAACCCTTTTCTCAAGTAGCACCAATGATCAGTTTAGAATGATCATTTTAGCTGACCGATAAACTTGACATTTCCGCACTAAATAGTTTTTAACTTTTTATTTAGAGCTCAAAATGACATAAGTCCAACGCCCACGTTAAGCTGGCTCAATTTTCCATATATTGACAACATTTGAGCCTGAACTATTTACTAAAAAGCCTCGAAATAATCTAATGTATCCCAAACAGCGTCAAGCCTTGCAATATGCTTCAGTTATATGCTTTTACCTAAGGAGTACCAATGATAAGTTTAAAATGATCATTTTAACTAGCGGACGAACTTGCCATGCCCACACTAAATCGTCCAAAACTTTTTATTTACAGTTCAGAATGACACGAATCCAATGCCTACGTTAAGCAAGCTCAATTTTCCGTATTGTGACAATATTTGAGACTGAAAGAGCTTTGAAAAAGCCTCCAAGTAATCCAATGTATCCCAAAATGCATTATTCCATGCATTGTTCTTCATTTATAAGCCTTTACTCAAGGAGCACCAATGATCAGTTTAGAATGATCATTTTACTGGCCGATCAACTTGAGATGTCCGCAGCAAATTGTCCATAAATTTTTTATTTAGAGTTTAAATGACACGAATCCAACGCCCACGTTAAGCTAGCTCAATTTTCGGACTGAAAGAGCTACGACCAAGATTCCATGTAATCCAATGTATCCAAAACTGCGTGATGCAATGCATTATGCTTTATTTATAAGATTTTACTCAAGGAGCACCAATGATAACTTTATAATGATCATTTTAATTGGCCGATCAACTTGACATATCCGCATTAAATTTTCTGTCACTTTTGATTTAGAGTTCACAGTGACACAAATCCAACGTCCACGTTAAGCTTGCTCAATGTTCTATATATTTGACAAAATTTAATACCGAAATAACAACGGCAAAGCCTCCAAGTAATCCAATCTATTTCAATTTGCATGATGCCATGCATTATGCTTCATTTATAAGCTTTTACTCAATGAGCACCAATGATAAATTAAGAATGATCATTTTAACTAGCTGATCAACTTCTCGTCCTTAACTTTTTATTTTAAGCTCCAAATGACATGAGTCTAATGCTCACATTAAACTAGCTCAATTTTTTGTATTGTGAGAACATTTGGGAGTGAAAGAGCTACTACAAAGTTCCAAGTAATCTGATGTATCACAAACTTCATGATGTCATACTTTATGTTTCATTTATAACCCTTTACTCAAGGAACACCAATAATTAGTTTAGAATGTCATTTTAACTGACCGATCAACCAGACATATCCGTGCAAAATCGTGCGTAACTTTTGATTTAGTGTTCAGAATTACACGAATCCGACGCCCACGTTAAGCTAGGTACATTTTCTAGATTTTGACACCGTTTGAGACTGAAAGACCTCCAAAAAACCTCCAAGTAATCCAATGTATCCCAAATTGCGTGATGCCGTGCATTATGCTTCATTTAAAAGCCTTTTCTCAAGGAGCACCAATGATCAGTTTAGAGTGAGCATTTTAACTAGCCGATAACCTTGACATATCCGCACTAAATCGTTCGTAACTTTTGATTATTAGTTCAGAATGACTTGAATCCAATGCCCACGTTAAGCTAGCTCAATATTCTATATTGTAACAACATTTGGGACTGAAAGAGCTACTACAAAGCCTCCACGTAATCTGATGTATCCCAAACTGCGTGATGTCATACATTATGCTTCATTTATAAGCATTTACTAAAGGAGCACCAATAATCAGTTTAGAATGTCTTTTTAACTGGCCGATCAACCAAACATGTATGCACTATATCTCCCGTAACTTTTGATTTAGAGTTCAGAATAACATGATTTCATCTCCCACGTTAAGCTAGCTACATTTTCTATATTGTGACAACATTTGAGACTGAAAGAGCTCCGAAAAAGCCTTCAAGTAATCCAATGTATCCCAAACTGCATGATGCCATGCACTATTCTTCATTTATAAGCCATTAGTCAAGGAGCACCAATGACAAGTTTTGAATGATCATTTAAGGAGCACCAATGACAAGTTTTGAATGATCATTTTAACTGGCCGATCAACTTGACATGTTCGCACTAACTTCTGTGTAACTTTTGATTAGATTTCAGAATGACACGAATCCAACGCCACGTTAAGCAAGCTAAATTTTCTATATTGTGACAACATTGGAGACTGAAAGAACTACGACAACGGGTCCATGTAATCCAATGTACCCCGAACTGCGTAATGCAATGCATTATGCCTCATTTATAAGCCTTTACTCAAGGGGATCCAATGATCAGTTTAGATTGATCATTTTAACAGGCTGATCAACTTAACATCTCCACACTAAATCGTCCATAACTTTTGATTTCGAGTTTAGAAAGACACCAATCCAACGCACACGTTAAGGTAGCTCAAATTTTATATTGTGACAACATTTGGGACTGAAAGAGCTACGACCAAGATTCCCGGTAATCCATTGTATCCCAAACTGCGTGATGCAATGCATTATGCTTTATTTATAAAGCTTTACTCAAGGAGCACCAATGATCTGTTTATAATGATCATTTTAACTCGGCGATCAATTTGACATGTCCGCTCTTAATCGTCTGTAACTTTTGATTTAGAGTTCAGAATGACACGAATCCAACGCCCACGTTAAGCTAGCTCAATTTTCTATATTGTGAAAATATTTGAAACTGAAAGAGCCACGAAAAAGCCTCCAATTAATCCTATATATTCCAAATTGTGTGATGCATTGCATTATGCTTCATTTATAGGCCTTTTCTCAAGTAGCATCAATGATCAGTTTAGAATGATCATTTTAGCTGACCGATAAACTTGACATGTCCGCACTAAATAGTTTTTAACTTTTGATTTAGAGCTCAAAATTACATAAGTCCAACGCCCACGTTAAGCTGGCTCAATTTTCCATATATTGACAACATTTGAGCCTGAACTATTTACTAAAAAGCCTCCAAATAATCTAATGTATCCCAAACTGCGTCAAGCCATGCAATATGCTTCATTTATATGCGTTTACCTAAGGAGTACCAATGATAAGTTTAGAATGATCATTTTAACTGGCGGATCAACTTGACATGCCTGCACTAAATCGCCGAAACTTTTTATTTTCAGTTCAGAATGACACGAATCCAATGCCTACGTTAAGCAAGCTTAATTTTTCGTATTGTGAAAATATTTGAGACTGAAAGAGCTATGAAAAAGCCTCCAAGTAATCCAATGTATCCCAAAATGCATTATTCCATGCATTGTTCTTCATTTATAAGCCTTTACTCAAGGAGCACCAATGATCAGTTTAGAATGATCATTTTACTGGCCGATCAACTTGAGATGTCCGCAGCAAATTGTCCATAATTTTTTTATTTAGAGTTCTAAATGACACGAATCCAATGCCCACGTTAAGCTTGCTCAATTTTCGGACTGAAAGAGCTACGACCAAGATTCTATCTAATCCAATGTATCCGAAACTGCGTGATGCAATGCATTATGCTTTATTTATAAGATTTTACTCAAGGAGCACCAATAATAACTTAATGATGATCATTTTACTTGGCCGATTGACATATCCGCATTAAATTGTCCGTCACTTATTATTTAGAGTTCATAGTGACACGAATCCAACATCCACGTTAAGCTTGCTCAATTTTCTATATATTTGACAAAATTTAATACCAAAATAACTACGGCAAAGCCTCCAAGTAATCCAATCTATTTCAATTTGCGTGATGCCATGCATTATGCTTCATTTATAAGCTTTTACTCAATGAGCACCAATGATAAATTAAGAATGATCATTTTAACTAGCTGATCAACTTCTCGTCCTTAACTTTTTATTTTAAGCTCCAAATGACATGAGTGTAATGCTCACATTAAACTAGCTCAATTTTTTGTACTGTGAGAACATTTGGGAGTGAAAGAGCTACTACAAAGCTCCAAGTAATCTGATGTATCACAAACTTCGTGATGTCATACTTTATGTTTCATTCATAACCCTTTACTCAAGGAACACCAATAATTAGTTTAGAATGTCATTTTAACTGACTGATCAACAAGACATCTCCGTGCAAAATCGTCCGTAACTTTTGATTTAGTGTTCCGAATGACACGAATCCGATGCCCACTTTAAGCTAGGTACATTTTCTAGATTTTGACACCGTTTGAGACTGATAGACCTCCAAAAAACCTCCAAGTAATCCAATGTATCCCAAAATGCGTGATGCCGTGCATTATGCTTCATTTAAAAGCCTTTACTCAAGGAGCACCAATGATCAGTTTAGAGTGAGCATTTTAACTAGCCGATAACCTTGACATATCCGCACTAAATCGTTCGTAACTTTTGATTATGAGTTCAGAATGACTTGAATGCAACACCCACGTTAAGCTAGCTCAATATTCTATATTGTAACAACATTTGGGACTGAAAGAGCTACTACAAAGCCTCCACGTAATCTGATGTATCCCAAACTGCGTGATGTCATACATTATGCTTCATTTATAAGCATTTACTAAAGGAGCACCAATAATCAGTTTAGAATGTCTTTTTAACTGGCCGATCAACCAAACATGTATGCACTAAATCTCTTGTAACTTTTCATTTAGAGTTCAGAATTACATGATTACATCTCCCACGTTAAGCTAGCTACATTTTCTATATTGTGACAACATTTGAGACTGAAAGAGCTCCGAAAAAGCCTTCAAGTAATCCAATGTATCCCAAACTGCATGATGCCATGCACTATTCTTCATTTATAAGCCATTAGTCAAGGAGCACCAATTACAAGTTTAGAATGATCATTTTAACTGGCCGATCAACTTGACATGTTTGCATTAACTTGTGCGTAATTTTTGATTTAGATTTCAGAATGACACGAATCCAATGCCCACGTTAAGCAACCTAAATTTTCTATATTGTGACAACATTGGAGATTGAAAGAACTATGGCAAAGCGTCCATGTAATCCAATGTATCCCAAACTGCGTAATGCAATGCATTATGCCTCATTTCTAAGCCTTTACTCAAGGGGCACCAATGATCAGTTTAGATTGATCATTTTAACAGGCCGATCAACTTAACATCTCCGCACTAAATCGTCCATAACTTTTGATTTAGAGTTTAGAAAGACACCAATCCAACGCACACGTTAAGGTAGCTCAAATTTATATTGTGACAACATTTGGGACTGAAAGAGCTACGACCAAGATTCCCGGTAATCCATTGTATCCGAAACTACGTGATGCAATGCATTATGCTTTATTTATAAGGCTTTACTCAAGGAGCACCAATGATCAGTTTATAATGATCATTTTAACTCGGCGATCAATTTGACATGTCCGCGCTTAATCGTCTGTAACTTTTGATTTAGAGTTCAGAATGACACGAATCCAATGCCCACATTAAGCTAGCTCAATTTTCTATATTGTGAAAATATTTGAAACTGAAAGAGCCACGAAAAAGCCTCCAATTAATCCTATACATTCCAAATACTGTGATGCATTGCATTATGCTTCATTTATAAGCCTTTTCTCAAGTAGCACCAATGATCAGTTTAGAATGATCATTTTAGCTGACCGACAAACTTGACATGTCCGCACTAAATAGTTTTTAACTTTTGTTTTAGAGCTCAAAATGACATAAGTCCAACGCCCACGTTAAGCTGGCTTAATTTTCCATATATTGACAACATTTGAGCCTGAACTATTTACTAAAAAGCCGCCAAATAATCTAATGTATCCCAAACTGCGTCAAGCCATGCAATATGCTTCATTTATATGCTTTTACCTAAGGAGTACCAATGATAAGTTTAGAATGATCATTTTTAACTGGTGGACGAACTTGACATGCCCGCACTAAATCGTCCGAAACTTTTTATTTACAGTTCAGAATGACACGAATCCTATGCCTACGGTAAGCATGCTCAATTTTCCGTATTGTGACAATATTTGAGACTGAAAGAGCTATGAAAAACCCTCCGAGTAATCCAATGTATCCCAAAATGCATTATTCTATGCATTGTTCTTCATTTATAAGCCTTTACTCAAGGAGCACCAATGATCAATTTAGAATGATCATTTTACTGGCCGATCAACTTGAGATGTCCGCAGCCAATGGT
Organism: Pugionium cornutum; assembly: GCA_018901935.1. Lineage (NCBI taxonomy): Eukaryota > Viridiplantae > Streptophyta > Magnoliopsida > Brassicales > Brassicaceae > Pugionium > Pugionium cornutum. The sequence goes on along the minus strand of CM032165.1, from coordinate 16,914,799 downwards.
CCATAAATTTTTTATTTAGAGTTCTAAATGACTCGAATCCAACACCCACGTTAAGGTAGCTCAATTTTCAGACTGAAAGAGCTACGACCAAGATTCCATGTCATCCAATGTATCCGAAACTACGTGATGTAATGCATTATGCTTTATTTATAAGATTTTACTCAAGGAGCACCAATGATAACTTTCTAATGATCATTTTAATTGGCCGATCAACTTGACATATCCGCATTAAATTTTCCATCACTTTTGATTTAGACTTCACAGTGACACGAATCCAACGTCCAGTTAAGCTTTCTAAATTTTTATATATTTGACAAAATTTAATACCAAAGTAACAACGGCAAAGCCTCCAAGTAATCCAATCTATTTCAATTTGCGTGATGCCATGCATTATGCTTCATTTATAAGCTTTTACTCAATTAGGACCAATGATAAATTAAGAATGATCATTTTAACTAGCTGATCAACTTCTCGTCCTTAACTTTTTATTTTAAGATCCAAATGACATGAGTCTAATGCTCACATTAAACTAGCTCAGTTTTTTATATTGTGAGAACATTTGGGAGTGAAAGAGCTACTACAAAGCTCCAAGTAATCGGATGTATAACAAACATCGTGATGCCATACTTTATGTTTCATTTATAACCCTTTACTCAAGGAACACCAATAATTAGTTTAGAATGTCATTTGAACTGACCGATCAACCAGACATATCCGTGCAAAATCGTCCGTAACTTTTCATTTAGTGTTCAGAATGACACGAATCCGATGCCCACGTTAAGCTAGGTACATTTTCTAGATTTTGACACCGTTTGAGACTGAAAGACCTCCAAAAAACCTCCAAGTAATCCAATGTATCCCAAATTGCGTGATGCCGTGCATTATGCTTCATTTATAAGCCTTTACTCAAGGAGCACCAATGATCAGTTTAGAGTGAGCATTTTAACTAGCCGATAACCTTGACATATCCGCACTAAATCGTTCGTAACTTTTGATTATGAGTTCAGAATGACTTGAATCCAATGCCCACGTTAACCTAGCTCAATATTCTATATTGTGACAACATCTGGGACTGAAAGAGCTAGTACAAAGCCTCCACGTAATCTGATGTATCCCAAACTGCGTGATGTCATACATTATGCTTCATTTATAAGCATTTACTAAAGGAGCACCAATAATCAGTTTAGAATGTCTTTTTAACTGGCCGATCAACCAAACATGTCTGCACTAAATCTCCCGTAACTTTTGATTTAGAGTTCAGAATAACATGATTACATCTCCCACGTTAAGCTAGCTACATTTTCTATATTGTGACAACATTTGAGACTGAAAGAGCTCCAAAAAAGCCTTCAAGTAATCCAATGTATCCCAAACTGCATGATGCCATGCATTATTCTTCATTTATAAGCCATTACTCAAGGAGCACCAATGACAAGTTTACAATGATCTTTTTAACTGGCCAATCAACTTGACATGTTTGCACTAAATAGTGCGTAACTTTTGATTTAGATTTCAGAATGACACGGATCCAACGCCCATGCCAAACAAGCTAAATTTTCTATATTGTGACAACATTGGAGACTGAAAGAACTATGACAAAGCGTCCATGTAATCCAATGTATCCCAAACAGCGTAATGCAATGCATTATGCCTCATTTATAAGCCTTTACTCAAGGGGCACCAATGATCAGTTTAGATTGATCATTTTAATAGGCCGATCAACTTAACATCTCCGCACTAAATCGTCCTTAACTTTTGATTTAGAGTTTAGAAAGACACCAATCCAACACACATGTTAAGGTAGCTCAAATTTTATATTGTGACAACATTTGGGACTGAAAGAGCTACGACCAAGATTCCCGGCAATCCATTGTATCCCAAACTGCGTGATGCAATGCATTATGCTTTATTTATAAGGCTTTACTCAAGGAGCACCAATGGTCAGTTTATAATGATCATTTTAACTCGGCGATCAATTTGACTTGTCCACTCTTAATCGTCTGTAACTTTTGATTTAGAGTTCAGAATGACACGAATCCAACGCCCACGTTAAGCTAGCTCAATTTTCTATATTGTGAAAATATTTGAAACTGAAAGAGCCACGAAAAAGCCTCCAATTAATCCTATATATTCCAAATTGTGTGATGCATTGCATTATGCTTCATTTATAAGCCTTTTCTCAAGTTGCACCAATGATCAGTTTAGAATGATCATTTTAGCTGACCGATAAACTTGACATGTCCGCACTAAATAGTTTTTAACTTTTGATTTAGAGCTCAAAATGACATAAGTCCAATGCCCACGTTAAGCTGGCTCAATTTTCCATATATTGACAGCATTTGAGCCTGAACTATTTACTAAAAAGCCTCCAAATAATCTAATGCATCCCAAACTACGTCAAGCCATGCAATATGCTTCATTTATATGCTTTTACCTAAGGAGTACCAATGATAAGTTTAGAATGATCATTTTAACTGGCGGATCAACTTGACATGCCCGCACTAAATCGCCAAAACTTTTTATTTACAGTTCAGAATGACACGAATCCAACGCCTACGTTAAGCAAGCTCAATTTTTTGTATTGTGACAATATTTGAGACTGAAAGAGCTATGAAAAAGCCTCCAAGTAATCCAATGTATCCCAAAAGGCATTATTCCATGCATTGTTCATTTATAAGCCTTTACTCAAGGAGCACCAATGATCAGTTTAGAGTGAGCATTTTAACTAGCCGATAACCTTGACATATCCGCACTAAATCGTTCGTAACTTTTGATTATGAGTTCAGAATGACTTGAATCCAATGCCCACGTTAAGCTAGCTCAATATTCTATATTGTGACAACATCTGGGACTGAAAGAGCTACTACAAAGCCTCCACGTAATCTGATGTATCCCAAACTGCGTGATGTCATACATTATGCTTCATTTATAAGCATTTAATAAAGGAGCACCAATAATCTGTTTAGAATGTCTTTTTAACTGGCCGATCAATCAAACATGTCTGCACTAAATCTCCCGTAACTTTTGATTTAGAGTTCAGAGTTACATGATTACATCTCCCATGTTAAGCTAGCTACATTTTCTATATTGTGACAACATTTGAGACTGAAAGAGCTCCGAAAAAGCCTTCAAGTAATCCAATGTATCCCAAACTGCATCATGCCATGCATTATTCTTCATTTATAAGCCATTACTCAAGGAGCACCAATGACAAGTTTACAATGATCATTTTAACTGGCCGATCAACTTGACATGTTCGCACTAAATTGTGCGTAACTTTTGATTTAGATTTCAGAATGACACGGATCCAACGCCCATGTCCTGCAAGCTAAATTTTCTATATTGTGACAACATTGGAGACAGAAAGAACTACGACCAAGCGTCCATGTAATACAATGTACCCCAAACAGCATAATGCAATGCATTATGCCTCATTTATAAGCCTTTACTCAAGGGGCACCAATGATCAGTTTAGATTGATCATTTTAACAGGCCGATCAACTTAACCTCTCCGCACTAAATCGTCCATAACTTTTGATTTAGAGTTTAGAAAGACACCAATCCAACGCACACATTAAGGTAGCTCAAGTTTTATATTGTGACAACATTTGGGACTGAAAGAGCTACGACCAAGATTCCCGGTAATCCATTGTATCCCAAACTGCGTGATGCAATGCATTATGCTTTATTTATAAGGATTTACTCAAGGAGCACCAATGATCAGATTATAATGATCATTTTAACTCGGCAATCAATTTGACATGTCCGCACTTAATCGTCTGTAACTTTTGATTTAGAGTTCAGAATGACACGAATCCAACGCCCACGTTAAGCTAGCTCAATTTTCTATATTGTGAAAATATTTGAAACTGAAAGAGCCACGAAAAAGCCTCCAATTAATCCTATATATTCCAAATTGTGTGATGCATTGCATTATGCTTCATTTATAAGCCTTTTCTCAAGTAGCACCAATGATCAGTTTAGAATGATCATTTTAGCTGACCGATAAACTTGACATGTCCGCACTAAATAGTTTTTAACTTTTGATTTAGAGCTCAAAATGACATAAGTCCAACGCCCACGTTAAGCTGGCTCAATTTTCCATATATTGACAACATTTGAGCCTGAACTATTTACTAAAAAGCCTCCAAATAATCTAATGTATCCCAAACTGCGTCAAGCCATGCAATATGCTTCATTTATATGCTTTTACCTAAGGAGTACCAATGATAAGTTTAGAATGATCATTTTAACTGGCGGATCAACTTGACATGCCCGCACTAAATCGCCAAAACTTTTTATTTACAGTTCAGAATGACACGAATCCAACGCCTACGTTAAGCAAGCTCAATTTTTCGTATTCTGACAATATTTGAGACTGAAAGAGCTATGAAAAAGCCTCCAAGTAATCCAATGTATCCCAAAAGGCATTATTCCATGCATTGTTCTTCATTTATAAGCGTTTACTCAAGGAGCACCAATGATCAGTTTAGAGTGAGCATTTTAACTAGCCGATAACCTTGACATATCCGCACTAAATCATTCGTAACTTTTGATTATGAGTTCAGAATGACTTGAATCCAATGCCCACGTTAAGCTAGCTCAATATTCTTTATTGTGACAACATCTGGGACTGAAAGAGCTACTACAAAGCCTCCACGTAATCTGATGTATCCCAAACTGCGTGATGTCATACATTATGCTTCATTTATAAGCATTTACTAAAGGAGCACCAATAATCTGTTTAGAATGTCTTTTTAACTGGCCGATCAACCAAACATGTCTGCACTAAATCTCCCGTAACTTTTGATTTAGAGTTCAGAGTTACATGATTACATCTCCCACGTTAAGCTAGCTACATTTTCTATATTGTGACAACATTTGAGACTGAAAGTGCTCCGAAAAAGCCTTCAAGTAATCCAATGTATCCCAAACTGCATGATGCCATGCATTATTCTTCATTTATAAGCCATTACTCAAGGAGCACCAATGACAAGTTTACAATGATCATTTTAACTGGCCGATCAACTAGACATGTTCGCACTAAATTGTGCGTAACTTTTGATTTAGATTTCAGAATGACATGGATCCAACGCCCATGTCATGCAAGCTAAATTTTCTATATTGTGACAACATTGGAGACTGAAAGAACTACGACAAAGCGTCCATGTAATCCAATGTATACCAAACAGCATAATGCAATGCATTATGCCTCATTTATAAGCCTTTACTCAAGGGGCACCAATGATCAGTTTAGATTGATCATTTTAACAGGCCGATCAACTTAACATCTCCGCACTAAATCGTCCATAACTTTTGATTTAGAGTTTAGAAAGACACCAATCCAACGCACACATTAAGGTAGCTCAAATTTTATATTGTGGCAACATTTGGGACTGAAAGAGCTACGACCAAGATTCCCGGTAATCCATTGTATCCCAAACTGCGTGATGCAATGCATTATGCTTTATTTATAAGGATTTACTCAAGGAGCCCCAATGATCAGATTATAATGATCATTTTAACTCAGCAATCAATTTGACATGTCCGCACTTAACCGTCTGTAACTTTTGATTTAGAGTTCAGAATGACACGAATCCAACGCCCACTTTAAGCTAGCTCAATCTTCTATATTCTGAAAATATTTGAAACTGAAAGAGCCACGAAAAAGCCTCCAATTAATCCTATATATTCCAAATTGTGTGATGCATTGCATTATGCTTCATTTATAAGCCTTTTCTCAAGTTGCACCAATGATCAGTTTAGAATGATCATTTTAGCTGACCGACAAACTTGACATGTCCGCACTAAATAGTTTTTAACTTTTGATTTAGAGCTCAAAATGACATAAGTCCAACGCCCACGTTAAGCTGGCTCAATTTTCCATATATTGACAACATTTGAGCCTGAACTATTTACTAAAAAGCCTCCAAATAATCTAATGTATCCCAAACTGCGTCAAGCCATGCAATATGCTTCATTTATATGCTTTTACCTAAGGAGTACCAATGATAAGTTTAGAATGATCATTTTAACTGGCGGATCAACTTGACATGCCCACACTAAATCGCCGAAACTTTTTATTTACAGTTCAGAATGACACGAATCCAACGCCTACGTTAAGCAAGCTCAATTTTTTGTATTGTGACAATATTTGAGACTGAAAGAGCTATGAAAAAGCCTCCAAGTAATCCAATGTATCCCAAAATGCATTATTCTAGGCCTGGGTTTTCAGTTTTTTCGTGTTAATTGGGTCGGTTTGTTCGGTTTTCGGTTAATTCGGATTTGAAAAAAGTCGACCGAAAAAAAAAATTCGAAATCGGTTTGGTTCGGGTTTTTTGTCGGTTTAATCGGTTCGGTTTTTAACATATAAAACCGTTCCGAATTAAACCGAACTACAATTAGATTCTCGGTTCAATTTTTTAAAATATAGATTTAGTCGGTTTATGTTTTAGTATTTCAGGTTTTTTTATTAAATTCGGTTTAATTTTTTGGTTAAATTTGGTTAAATTCGGTTAAATTCGGTTTATTTGTACCGAAAGCAAAGAAAATAGACATCGAAAGCAAAGAAAATAGACATCGAAAGCAAAAAAATTCCGACTGAAAGCAAAAAAAATTTCAGAAACTATTGAGAGAAAAAATAGACATCGAAAGCAAAAAAGCAAACCGAGAGAGATCTGAGAAAGAAAATTATGGATCTGAGAAACAAAAGCAAACCGAGAGAGATAAATGAACAAAAACCATGCATGTATCAAAGTGGTATCAAACGAAAACCTACTTATCTAAATCGAGGAGATCTCAATGATTTAGAAGATGAAAAAGACAAATAATAAGAAGAAAGAGTAGAAACAAAAAATGAAGAAAAAAGCGAAGGAGAAGGAGAACTGAAATTCTTCAGAAAAAGTTTAAGGTTGCAGCCGAAAATGAAAAGAGAGAAAAAAGCCGAAAATGAAAAGAGAGGAAGAAGCCGAAAATGAAAAGAGAGGAAGAAGCTGAAAATGAAAGGAGAAGAAGAAAGAAGAAGCCGAAAATGAAAGAGGAGGCAGCCGAAAATGAAAGAGGAGGCAGCAGAAAAGTCTCAAAAAAATTAGGGTTGCATTGTCATTCAGTTTATAAAGGATTGTATTTTCGGTTTAAGAAAACCGATCGGTTTGAGCTTCCCGAACCGAACCGAAATGTAAACCGAATAAAATTAATTTTTTAGCCGATCGGTTAAGTGATTAAAATTAAATTAAACCGAAAACCGAAAAAATTCGGTTCGGTCGGTTCGGGTTTTTCGGTTTTTACCGAAAACCCAGCCCTACATTATTCCATGCATTGTTCTTCATTTATAAGCCTTTACTCAAGGAGCACCAATGATTAATTTAGAATGATCATTTTACTTGCCGATCAACTTGAGATGTCCGCAGCAAATTGTCCATAAATTTTTTATTTAGAGTTCTAAATGACACGAATCCAACACCCACGTTAAGCTAGCTCAATTTTTGGACTGAAAGAGTTACGACCAAGATTCCATGTAATCCAGTGTATCTGAAACTGCGTGATGCAATGCATTATGCTTTATTTATAAGATTTTACTCAAGGAGCACAAATAATAACTTTATAATGATCATTTTAATTGGCCGATCAACTTGACATATCCGCATTAAATTTTCCGTCACTTTTGATTTAGAATTCATAGTGACACGAATCCAACGTCCACGTTAAGCTTGCTCAATTTTCTATATATTTGACAAAATTTAATACCAAAATAACAATGGCAAAGCCTCCAAGTAATCCAATCTATTTCAATTTGCGTAGTGCCATGCATTATGCTTCATTTATAAGCTATTACTTAATGAGCACCAATGATAAATTAAGAATGATCATTTTAACTAGTTGATCAACTTCTCATCCTTAACTTTTTATTTTAAGCTCCAAATGACATGAGTCTAATGCTAACATTAAACTACCTCAATTTTTTGTATTATGAAAACATTTGGGAGTGAAAGAGCTACTACAAAGCTCAAAGTAATCTGATGTATCACAAACTTCGTGATGCCGTACTTTATGTTTCATTTATAACCCTTTACTCAAGGAACACCAATAGTTAGTTTAGAATGTCATTTTAAGTGACCGATCAACCAGACATATACGTGCAAAATCGCCCGTAACTTTTGATGTAGTGTTCAGAATAGCACGAATCCAACGCCCACGTTAAGCTAGGTACATTTTCTAGATTTTGACACCGTTTGAGACCGAAAGACCTCCAAAAAAACCTCCAACTAATCCAATGTATCCCAAATTGCGTGATGACGTGCATTATGCTTCATTTATAAGCCTTTACTCAAGGAGCACCAATGATCAGTTTAGAGTGAACATTTTAACTAGCCGATAACCTTGACATATCCTCTCTAAATCGTTTGTAACTTTTTATTATGAGTTCAGAATGACTTGAATCCAACGCCCACGTTAAGCTAGCTCAATATTCTATATTGTGACAACATTTGGGACTGAAAGAGCTACTACAAAGCCTCCACGTAATCTGATGTATCCGAAACTGCGTGATGCAATGCATTTTGCTTTATTTATAAGATTTTACTCAAGGAGCACCAATAACGACTTTATAATGATCATGTTAATTGGCCGAACAACTTGACATATCCGCATTAAATTGTCCGTCACTTGAGATTTAGAGTTCACAGTGACACGAATCCAACATCCACGTTAAGCTTGCTCAATTTTCTATATATTTGATAAAATTTAATACCAAATAACAACGGCAAAGCCTCCAAGTAATCCAATCTATTTCAATTTGCGTGATGCCATGCATTATGCTTCATTTATAAGCTTTTACTCAATGAGCACCAATGATAAACTAAGAATGATCATTTTAACTAGCTGATCAACTTCTCGTCCTTAACTTTTTATTTTAAGCTCGAAATGACATGAGTCTAATGCTCACATTAAACTAGCTCCATTTTTTGTATTGTGAGAACATTGGGAGTGAAAGAGCTACTACAAAGCTCCAAGTAATCTGATGTATCACAAACTTCATGATGCCATTCTTAATGTTTCATTTATAACCCTTTACTCAACGAACACCAATAATTAGTTTAGGATGTCATTTTAACTGACCGATCAACCAGACATATCCATGCAAAATCGTCCTTAAGTTTTGATTTAGTGTTCAGAATGACACGAATCCGACGCCCACGTTAAGCTAGGTACATTTTCTAGATTTTGACACAGTTTGAGACTGAAACACCTCCAAGTAATCCAATGTATCCCAAATTGCGTGATGCCGTGCATTATGCTTCATTTGTAAGCCTTTACTCAAGGAGCACCAATGATCAGTTTAGAGTGAGCATTTTAACTAGCCGATAACCTTGATATATCCACACTAAATCGTTCGTAACTTTTGATTATGAGTTCAGAATGACTTGAATCTAGCGCCCACGTTAAGCTAGCTCAATATTCTGTATCGTGACAACATTTGGGACTGAAAGAGCTACTACAAAGCCTCCACGTAATCTGATGTATCCCAAACTGCGTGATGTCATACATTATGCTTCATTTATAAGCATTTACGGAGCACCAATAATCAGTTTAGAATGTGTTTTTAACTGGCCGATCAACCAAACATGTCTGCACTAAATCTCCCGTAACTTTTGATTTAGAGTTCAGAATTACATGATTACATCGCCCACGTTAAGCTAGTTACATTTTCTATATTGTGACAACATTTGAGACTAAAAGAGCTCCGATAAAGGCTTCAAGTAATCCAACGTATCCCATACTGCATGATGCTTCATTTATAAGCCATTAGTCAAGGAGCACCAATGACAAGTTTAGAATGATCATTTTAACTGGCCGATCAACTTGACATGTTCGCACTAAATTGTGCGTAACTTTTGATTTAGATTTCAGAATGACACGGATCCAACGCCCATGTCATGCAAGCTAAATTTTCTATATTGTGACAACATTGGAGACTGAAAGAATTACGACAAAGCGTCCATGTAATCCAATGTATCCCAAACAGCATAATGCAATGCATTATGCCTCATTTATAAGCCTTTACTCAAGGGGCACCAATGATCAGTTTAGATTGATCATTTTAACAGGCCGATCAACTTAACATCTCCGCACTAAATCGTCCATAACTTTTGATTTAGAGTTTAGAAAGACACCAATCCAACGCACACGTTAAGGTAGCTCAAATTTTATATTGTGACAACATTTGGGACTGAAAGAGCTACGACCAAGATTCCCGGTAATCCATTGTATCCCAAACTGCGTGATGCAATGCATTATGCTTTATTTATAAGGCTTTACTCAAGGAGCACCAATGATCAGTTTATAATGATCATTTTAACTCGGCGATCAATTTGACATGTCCGCACTTATTCGTCTGTAACTTTTGATTTAGAGTTCAGAATAACACGAATCCAACGCCCACGTTAAGCTTGCTCAATTTTCTATATTTTGAAAATATTTGCAACTGAAAGAGCCACGAAAAAGCCTCCAATTAATCCTATATATTCCAAATTGTGTGATGCATTGCATTATGCTTCAGGCTTTTCTCAAGTAGCACCAATGATCTGTTTAGAATGATCATTTTAGCTAACCAATAAACTTGACATGTCTGTACTAAATAGTTTTTAACTTTTGATTTAGAGCTCAAAATGACATAAGTCCAACGCCCACGTTAAGCTGGCTCAATTTTCCATATATTGACAACATTTGAGCCTGAACTATTTACTAAAAAGCCTCCAAATAATCTAATGTATCCCAAACTGCGTCAAGCCATGCAATATGCTTCATTTATATGCTTTTACCTAAGGAGTACCAATGATAAGTTTAAAATAATCATTTTAACTGGCGGACGAACTTGACATGCCCGCACTAAATCGTCCAAAACTTTTTATTTACAGTTCAGAATGACACGAATCCAATGCCTACGTTAAGCAAGCTCAATTTTCCGTATTGTGACAATATTTGAGACTGAAAGAGCTATGAAAAAGCCTCCAAGTAATCCAATGTATCCCAAAATGCATTATTCCATGCATTGTTCTTCATTTATAACCCTTTACTCAAGGCGCACCAACGATTAGTTTAGAATGATCATTTTACTGGCCGATCAACTTGAGATGTCCGCAGCAAATTGTCCATAAATTTTCTATTTAGAGTTCTAAATGACACGAATCCAACGCCCACGTTAAGCTAGCTCAATTTTTGGACTGAAAGAGCTACGACCAATATTCCATGTAATCCAATGTATCCGAAACTGCGTGATGCAATGCATTATGCTTTATTTACAAGATTTTACTCAAGGAGCACCACTAATAACTTTATAATGATCATTTTAATTGGCCGATCAACTTGACATATCCACATTAAATTTTCCGTCACTTTTGATTTAGAGATCACAGTGACACGAATCCAACGTCCACGTTAAGCTCTCTCAATTTTCTATATATTTGACAAAATTTAATACCAAAATAACAACGGTAAAGCCTCCAAGTAATCCAATCTATTTCAATTTGTGTGATGCCATGCATTATGCTTCATTTATAAGCTTTTACTCAATTAGCACCAATGATAAATTAAGAATGATCATTTTAACTAGCTAATCAACTTCTCGTCCTTAACTTTTTATTTTAAGCTCCAAATGACATGAGTCTAATGCTCACATTAAACTAGCTCAATTTTTTGTATTGTGAGAACATTTGGGAGTGAAAGAGCTACTACAAAGCTCCAAGTAATCTGATGTATCACAAACTTCGTGATGCCATACTTTATGTTTCATTTATAACCCTTTACTCAAGGAACACCAATAATTAGTTTAGAATGTCATTTCAACTAACCGATCAACCAGACATATCCGTGCAAAATTGTCCGTAACTTTTGATTTAGTGTTCAGAATGACACGAATCCGACGCCCACGTTAAACTAGGTACATTTTCTAGATTTTGACACCGTTTGAGACTTAAAGACCTCCAAAAAACCTCCAAGTAATCCAATGTATCCCAAATTGCGTGATGCCATGCATAATGCTTCATTTATAAGCCTTTACTCAAGGAGCACCAATGATCAGTTTAGATTGATCATTTTAACAGGACGATCAACTTAACATCTCCGCACTAAATCATCCATAACTTTTGATTTAGAGTTTAGAAAGACACCAATCCAACGCACACGTTAAGGTAGCTCAAATTTTATATTGTGACAACATTTGGGACTGAAAGAGCTACGACCAAGATTCCTGGTAATCCATTGTATCCCAAACTGCGTGATGCAATGCATTATGCTTTATTTATAAGGCTTTACTCAAGGAGCACCAATTATCAGTTTATAATGATTATTTTAACTCCGCGATCAATTTGACATGTCCGCATTTAATCGTCTGTAACTTTTGATTTAGACTTCCGAATAACACGAATCCAACGCCCACGTAAAGGTAGCTCAATTTTCTATATTGTGAAAATATTTGAATCTGAAAGAGCCACGAAAAAGCCTCCAATTAATCCTATATATTCCAAATTGTGTGATGCATTGCATTATGCTTCAGGCTTTTCTCAAGTAGCACCAATGATCAGTTTAGAATGATCATTTTAGCTGATCGATACACTTGACATGTCCGCACTAAATAGTTTTTAACTTTTGATTTAGAGCTCAAAATGACATAAGTCCAACGCCCACGTTAAGCTGGCTCAATATTCCATATATTGACAACATTTGAGCTTGAACTATTTACTAAAAAGCCTACAAATAATCTAATGTATCCTAAACTGCGTCAAGCCATGCAATATGCTTCATTTATATGATTTACCTAAGGAGTACCAATGATAAGTTTAGAATGATCATTTTAACTGGCGACGAACATGACATGCCCGCACTAAATCGTCCGAAACTTTTTATTTACAGTTCAGAATGACGAATCCAATGCCTACGTTAAGCAAGCTCAATTTTCCGTATTGTGACAATATTTGAGACTTAAAAAGCTATGAAAAATCCTCCAAGTAATCCAATGTATCCCAAAATGCATTATTCCATGCATTGTTCTTCATTTATAAGCCTTTACTCAAGGAGCACCAATGATTAGTTTAGAATGATCATTTTACTGGCCGATCAACTTGAGATGTCCACAGCAAATTGTCCATTAATTTTTTATTTAGAGTTCTACATGACACGAATCCAACGCCCACGTTAAGCTAGCTCAATTTTCGGACATAAAGAGCTACGACCAAGATTCCATGTAATCCAATGTATCCGAAACTGCGTGATGAAATGCATTATGCTTTATTTCTAAGATTTTTCTCAAGGAGCATCAATAATAACTTTAAAATGATCATTTTAATTGGCCGATCAACTTGACATATCCGCATTAAATTTTCCATCACTTTTGATTTAGAGTTCACAGTGACACGAATCCAACGTCCACGTTAAGCTTTCTTAATTTTCTATATATTCGACAAAATTTAATACCAAAATAACAACGGCAAAGCCACCAAGTAATCCAATCTATTTCAATTTGCGTGATGCCATGCATTATGCTTCATTTATAAGCTTTTACTCAATTAGCACCAATGATAAATTAAGAATGATCATTTTAACTAGCTGATCAACTTCTCGTCCTTAACTTTTTATTTTAAGCTCCAAATGACATGAGTCTAATGCTCACATTAAACTAGCTCAATTTTTTGTATTGTTAGAACATTTGGGAGTGAAAGAGCTACTACAAAGCTCCAAGTAATCTGATGTATCACAAACTTCGTGATGCCATACTTTATGTTTCATTTATAACCCTTTACTCAAGGAACACCAATAATTAGTTTAGAATGTCATTTTAACTGACCGATCAACCAGACATATCCGTGCAAAATCGTCCGTAACTTTTGATTTAGTGTTCAGAATGACACGAATCCGACGCCCACGTTAAACTAGGTACATTTTCTAGATTTTGACACCGTTTGAGACTTAAAGACCTCCAAAAAACCTCCAAGTAATCCAATGTATCCCAAATTGCGTGATGCCATGCATAATGCTTCATTTATAAGCCTTTACTCAAGGAGCACCAATGATCAGTTTAGATTGATCATTTTAACAGGACGATCAACTTAACATCTCCGCACTAAATCATCCATAACTTTTGATTTAGAGTTTAGAAAGACACCAATCCAACGCACACGTTAAGGTAGCTCAAATTTTATATTGTGACAACATTTGGGACGGAAAGAGCTACGACCAAGATTCCCGGTAATCCATTGTATCCCAAACTGCGTGATGCAATGCATTATGCTTTATTTATAAGGCTTTACTCAAGGAGCACCAATTATCAGTTTATAATGATTATTTTAACTCGGCGATCAATTTGACATGTCCGCATTTAATCGTCTGTAACTTTTGATTTAGACTTCAGAATAACACGAATCCAACGCCCACGTTAAGGTAGCTCAATTTTCTATATTGTGAAAATATTTGAATCTGAAAGAGCTACGAAAAAGCCTCCAATTAATCCTATATATTCCAAATTGTGTGATGCATTGCATTATGCTTCAGGCTTTTCTCAAGTAGCACCAATGATCAGTTTAGAATGATCATTTTAGCTGACCGATACACTTGACATGTCCGCACTAAATAGTTTTTAACTTTTGATTTAGAGCTCAAAATGACATAAGTCCAACGCCCACGTTAAGCTGGCTCAATATTCCATATATTGACAACATTTGAGCTTGAACTATTTACTAAAAAGCCTACAAATAATCTAATGTATCCTAAACTGCGTCAAGCCATGCAATATGCTTCATTTATATGATTTACCTAAGGAGTACCAATGATAAGTTTAGAATGATCATTTTAACTGGCGACGAACATGACATGCCCGCACTAAATCGTCCGAAACTTTTTATTTACAGTTCAGAATGACGAATCCAATGCCTACGTTAAGCAAGCTCAATTTTCCGTATTGTGACAATATTTGAGACTGAAAAAGCTATGAAAAATCCTCCAAGTAATCCAATGTATCCCAAAATGCATTATTCCATGCATTGTTCTTCATTTATAAGCCTTTACTCAAGGAGCACCAATGATTAGTTTAGAATGATCATTTTACTGGCCGATCAACTTGAGATGTCCACAGCAAATTGACCATTAATTTTTTATTTAGAGTTCTACATGACATGAATCCAACGCCCACGTTAAGCTAGCTCAATTTTCGGACAGAAAGAGCTACGACCAAGGTTCCATGTAATCCAATGTATCCGAAACTTCGCGATGCAATGTATTATGCTTTATTTCTTAGATTTTTCTCAAGGAGCATCAATAATAACTTTATAATGATCATTTTAATTGGCCGATCAACTTGACATATCGGCATTAAATTTTCCATCACTTTTGATTTAGAGTTCACAGTGACACGAATCCAACGTCCACGTTAAGCTTTCTTAATTTTCTATATATTCGACAAAATTTAATACCAAAATAACAACGGCAAAGCCTCCAAGTAATCCAATCTATTTCAATTTGCGTGATGCCATGCATTATGCTTCATTTATAAGCTTTTACTCAATTAGCACCAATGATAAATTAAGAATGATCATTTTAACTAGCTGATCAACTTCTCGTCCTTAACTTTTTATTTTAAGCTCCAAATGACATGAGTCTAATGCTCACATTAAACTAGCTCAATTTTTTGTATTGTGAGAACATTTGGGAGTGAAAGAGCTACTACAAAGCTCCAAGTAATCTGATGTATCACAAACTTCGTGATGCCATACTTTATGTTTCATTTATAACCCTTTACTCAAGGAACACCAATAATTAGTTTAGAATGTCATTTTAACTGACCGATCAACCAGACATATCCGTGCAAAATCGTCCGTAACTTTTGATTTAGTGTTCAGAATGACACGAATCCGACGTCCACGTTAAGCTAGGTACATTTTCTAGTTTTTGACACTGTTTGAGACTGAAAGACCTCCAAAAAACCTCCAAGTAATCCAATGTATCCCAAATTGCGTGATGCCGTGCATTATGCTTCATTTATAAGCCTTTACTCAAGGAGCACCAATGATCAGTTTAGAGTGAGCATTTTAACTAGCCGATAACCTTGACATATCTGCACTAAATCGTTCGCAACTTTTGATTATGAGTTCAGAATGACTTGAATCCAATGCCCATGTTAAGCTAGCTCAATATTCTATATTGTGACAACATCTGGGACTGAAAGAGCTACTACAAAGCCTCCACGTAATCTGATGTATCCCAAACTGCGTGATGTCATACATTATGCTTCATTTATAAGCATTTATTTAAGGAGCACCAATAATCAGTTTAGAATGTCATATTAACTGGCCGATCAACCAAACATGTCTGCACTAAATCTCCCGTAACTTTTGATTTAGAGTTCAGAACTACAAGATTACATCGCCCACGTTAAGCTAGCTACATTTTCTATATTGTGACAACATTTGAGACTGAAAGAGCTCCGAAAAAGCCTTCAAGTAATCCAATGTATCCCAAACTGCGTAATGCAATGCATTATGCCTCATTTATAAGCCTTTACTCAAGGGGCACCAATGATTAGTTTAGATTGATCATTTTAACAGGCCGATCAACTTAACATCTCCGCACTAAATTGTCCATAACTTTTTATTTAGAGTTTAGAAAGACACCAATCCAACGCACACGTTAAGGTAGCTCAAATTTTATATTGTGACAACATTTGGGACTGAAAGAGCTACGACCAAGATTCCCGGTAATCCATTGTATCCCAAACTGCGTGATGCAATGCATTATGCTTTATTTATAAGGCTTTACTCAAGGAGCACCAATGATCAGTTTATAATGATCATTTTAACTCGGCGATCAATTTGACATGTCCGCACTTAATCGTCTGTAACTTTTGATTTAGAGTTCAGAATAACACGAATCCAACGCCCACGTTAAGCTTGCTCAATTTTCTATATTTTGAAAATATTTGCAACTGAAAGAGCCACGAAAAAGCCTCCAATTAATCCTATATATTCCAAATTGTGTGATGCATTGCATTATGCTTCAGGCTTTTCTCAAGTAGCACCAATGATCTGTTTAGAATGATCATTTTAGCTAACCAATAAACTTGACATGTCTGTACTAAATAGTTTTTAACTTTTGATTTAGAGCTCAAAATGACATAAGTCCAACGCCCACGTTAAGCTGGCTCAATTTTCCATATATTGACAACATTTGAGCCTGAACTATTTACTAAAAAGCCTCAAAATAATCTAATGTATCCCAAACTACGTCAAGCCATGCAATATGCTTCATTTATATGCTTTTACCTAAGGAGTACCAATGATAAGTTTAGAATGATCATTTTAACTGG
Source organism: Pugionium cornutum (assembly GCA_018901935.1). Lineage (NCBI taxonomy): Eukaryota > Viridiplantae > Streptophyta > Magnoliopsida > Brassicales > Brassicaceae > Pugionium > Pugionium cornutum. The sequence continues at coordinate 16,897,449 of CM032165.1, read as the reverse complement.
TGGACGAACTTGACATGCCCGCACTAAATCGTCCAAAACTTTTTATTTACAGTTCAGAATGACACGAATCCAATGCCTACGTTAAGCAAGCTCAATTTTCCTTATTGTGACAATATTTGAGACTGAAAGACCTATGAAAAAGCCTCCAAGTAATCCAATGTATCCCAAAATGCATTATTGCATGCATTGTTCTTCATTTATAAGCCTTTACTCAAGGAGCACCAATGATTAGTTTAGAATGATCATTTTACTGGCCGATCAACTTGAGATGTCCGCAGCAAATTGTCCACAAATGTTTTATTTAGAGTTCTAAATGAAAAGAATCCAATGCCCACGTTTAGCTAGCACAATTTTTGGACTGAAAGAGCTACGACCAAGATTCCATGTAATCCAATGTATCCGAAACTGCGTAATGCAATGCATTATGCTTTATTTATAATATTTTACGCAAGGTGCACCAATAATAACTTTATAATGATCATTTTAATTGGCCGATCACCTTGACATATCCGCATTAAATTTTCTGTCACTTTTGATTTAGAGTTCACAGTGACACGAATCCAACGTCCACGTTAAGCTTTCTTAATTTTCTATATATTTGACAAAATTTAATACCAAAATAACAACGGCAAAGCCTCCAAGTAATCCAATCTATTTCAATTTGCGTGATGCCATGCATTATGCTTCATTTATAAGCTTTTACTCAATTAGCACCAATGATAAATTAAGAATTATCATTTTAACTAGCTGATCAACTTCTCGTCCTTAACTTTTTACTTAAAGCTCCAAATGACATGAGTCTAATGCTCACATTAAACTAGCTCAATTTTTTGTATTGTGAGAACATTTGGGAGTGAAAGAGCTACTACAAAGCTCCAAGTAATCTGATGTATCACAAACTTCGTGATGCCATACTTTATGTTTCATTTATAACCCTTTACTCAAGGAACACCAATAATTAGTTTAGAATGTCATTTTAACTGACCGATCAACCAGACATATCCGTGCAAAATTGTCCGTAACTTTTGATTTAGTGTTCTGAATGACACGAATCCGACGCCCACGTTAAGCTAGGTACATTTTCTAGTTTTTGACACCGTTTGAGACATAAAGACCTCCAAAAAACCTCCAAGTAATCCAATGTATCCCAAATTGCGTGATGCCGTGCATTATGCTTCATTTATAAGCCTTTACTCAAGGAGCACCAATGATCAGTTTAGAGTGAGCATTTTAACTAGCCGATAACCTTGACATATCCGCACTAAATCGTTCGTAACTTTTGATTATGAGTTCAAAATGACTTGAATCCAACGCCCACGTTAAGCTAGCTCAATATTCTATATTGTGCCAACATCTGGGACTGAAAGAGCTACTACAAAGCCACCACGTAATCCAATGTATCCCAAACTGCGTGATGCAATGCATTATGCTTTATTTATATTATAAGGCTTTACTCAAGGAGCACCAATGATCAGTTTAGAATGATCATTATAACTCGGCGATCAATTTGACATGTCCGCACTTAATCGTCTGTAACTTTTGATTTAGAGTTCAGAATGACACAAATCCAACGCCCACGTTAAGCTAGCTATATTTTCTATATTGTGAAAATATTTGAAACTGAAAGAGCCACGAAAAAGCCTCCAATTAATCCTATATATTCCAAATTGCGTGATGCATTGCATTATGCTTCATTTATAAGCCTTTTCTCAAGTAGCACCAATGATCAGTTTAGAATGATCATTTTAGCTGACCGATAAACTTGACATGTCCGCACTAAATAGTTTTAACTTTTGATTTAGAGCTCAAAATGACATAAGTCCAACGCCCACGTTAAGCTGGCTCAATTTTCCATATATTGACAACATTTGAGCCTGAACTATTTACTAAAAATCCTCCAAATAATCTAATGTATCCCAAACGGCGTCAAGCCATGCAATATGCTTCATTTATATGCTTTTACCTAAGGAGTACCAATGATAAGTTTATAATGAACATTTTAACTGGCGGATGAACTTGACATGCCCACGTTAAGCAAGCTAAATTTTCTATACTGTGACAACATTGGAGACAGAAAGAACTACGACAAAGCATCCATGTAATCCAATGTATCCCAAACTGCGTAATGCAATGCATTATGCCTCATTTATAAGCCTTTACTCATGGGGCACCAATGATCATTTTAGAGTGATCATTTTAACTGGCCGATCAACTTCACATGTTCGCATAAATCTTATGTTACTTTTGATTTAGAGTTCACAGTGACACGAATCCAAATTCCACGTTAAGCTAGCTAGAGTTTCTATATAATTCACAAAATTTAACACCAAAATAGCTACGAGAAAGCCTCCAAGTAATCTAATCTATTCCAATTTGCGTGATGCCATGCATTATGGTTCATTTATAAGCCTTTACTCACTGAGCACCAATGATAAATTAAGAATGATCATTTTAACTAGTTGATCAACTTATCGTCTTTAACTTTTTAACAACATTTGGGAGTGAAAGAGCTACTACAAAGCTCCAAGTAATCCGATGTATCACAAACTACGTGATAGCATACATTATGCTTCAGTTATAAGCCTTTACTCAAGGAACACCAATAATTAGTTTAGAATGTCATTTTAACTGACCAATCAGCCAGACCTGTCCACACTAAATCGTCCGTAGCTATTGATTTAGTGTTCAAATGACAAGAATCCAACGCCCACATTAAACTTGGTAGATTTTCTATATTGTGACAAAGTTTGAGACTGAAAGATCTCCAAAAAACCTCCAAGTAATGCAATGTATCTCAAACTGTGTAATGCCATGCATTATGGTTCATTTATAAGCCTGTACTCAAGGAGCACCAATGATCAGTTTAGAGTGATCATTTTAACACGCCGATCAACCTGACATGTCCGCACTGAATCGTCTGTAACTTTTGATTTAGAGTTCACAATGACACGAAGCCAACGCCGACGTTAAGCTAGCTCAATATTCTATATTGTGACAACATCTTGGACCGAAAGAGCTTCAACAAAGCCTCAAAGTTATCCAATGTATCCCAAACTGCGTGATGCCATGCATTATGTGTCATTTATAAGCATTAACTCAAGGAGCACCAATAATATGTTTAGAATGTCATTTTAACTGGTTGATCAACCAGACATGTCCGCACTAAATCGCCCATAACTTTTTATTTAGAGTTCAGAATGACACGAATCCATCGCCCACGTTAAGCTAGTTTTATTTTCTATATTGTAACAACATTTGAGACTAAAAGAGCTCCGAGAAAGCCTCCAAGTAATCCCATGTATCCCAAAATGCATGATTCCATGCATTATTCTTCATTTACAAGCCTTTACTCAAGGAGCACCAATTATCAGTTTAGAATTATCATTTCAATTGGCTGATCAACTTGACATGTCTGCACTAAATCATCCGTAACTTTTGATTTAGATTTCAGAATGACACGAATCCAACGCCCACATTAAGCTAGATCAATTTTCTATATTGTGACAACATTGAAGTCTGAAAGAACTACGACAAAGCCTCCATGTAGTCCAATGTATCCAATGTATCCCAAACTGCGTGATGCAATGCATTATGCTTCATTTATAAGCCTTTACTCAAGGAGCACTAATGATCAGTTTAGAGTGTTCATTTTAACTGGTCAATCAACTTCACATGTCCGCACTAAATCGTCTGTACCTTTTGATTTAGAGTTCACAGTGACACGAATCCAACGTCCACGTTAAGCTAGCTCAGTTTTCTATATATTTGACAAAATTTAAGACTGAAATAGCAATGACAAAGCCTCCAAGTAATCCAATCTATTCCAATTTGCGTGATGCCATGCATTATACTTCATTTATAATCATTTACTCAATGAGCAGCATTGATAAATTAAGAATGATTATTTTAACTAGGTGATCAACTTATCGTGTTTAACGTTTTATTTAAAGATCAAAATGACATGAGTCCAATGCTCACATTAAAATAGCTCAATTTTTTCTATTGTGACAGCATTTGGGAGTGAAAGAGGTACTACAAAGCTCCAAGTAATCCGATTTATCACAAACTGCGTGATACCATACATTATGCTTCATTTATAATTCTTTACTCAAGGAATACCAATAATTAGTTTAAAATGTCATTTTAACTGTGAACGATCAACCAGACATGTCCGCACTAAATCGTCTATAACTTTGAAATAGTGTTCAGAATGACATGAATCCAACGCCCACGTTAAACTAGGTACATTTTCTATATTGTGACAACGTTTAGACTAAAGGACCTCCAAAAAACCTCCAAGTAATCCAATGTATCCCTAACTGTGTGATGCCATGCATTATGCTTCATTTATAAGGCTTTACTCAAGCAGCATCAATGATCAGTTTATACTGATCATTGTACTTGGCCGATCAACTTGACATGTCCGCACTAAATCGTCCATCACTTTTGATTAAGAGATTACCATGACACGAATCCAATGCCCACGTTAAGCTAGTTCAATATTCTATATTGTGACAACGTTCGGGACCGAAAGAGCTACTACAAAGCCACCAAGTAATCCAATGTATCCCAAACAGCGTGATGCCATACATTATGCTTCATTTATAAGAATTTACGCACGGAGCACCAATAATCAGTTTAGAATGTCATTTTATCTGGCCGATCAACTAGACATGTCCGCACTAAATCTCCTATAACTTTTGATTTAGAGTTCAGAATGACACGAATCCATCGCCCACGTTAAGCTAGCAACATTTTCTATATTGTGACAACATTTGAGATAGAAAGAGCTCCGGAAAAGCTTCCAAGTATTCCAATGTATCCCAAACTACATGATGCCGTGCATTATTCTTTATTTACAAGCCTTTACTCAAGGAGCACCAATGATCAGTTTAGAAGGATCATTTTAACTGGCCGGTCAACTTGACATGTTTGCAATAAATCGTCCGCAACTTTTGATTTAGATTTCAGAATGATACGAATCCAACGCCCACGTTAAGCTAGCTCAATTTTCTATATTGTGACAACATTGGAGACAGAAAGAACAACGACAAGGCCTCCATGTAATCCAATGTATCCCAAAGTGCGCGATGCAATGCATTACACTTCATTTATAAGCCTTTACGCAAGGAGCACCAATGATCATTTTTGAGTGATCATTTTAACTGGCTGATCAAATTGACATGTCCGCACTAAATCATCTGTAACTTTTGAATTAAAGTTCACAGTGACACGAATCCAATGTCCACGTTAAGTTAGCTCAATTTTCTATATATTTGAAATAATTTAAGACCAAAATAGCTACCACAAAGCCTCCAAGAAATGCAATCTATTCCAATTTGCGTGATGCCATGCATTATGCTTCATTTATAAGTCTATACTCAATGAAAACCAATGATAAATTAAGAATGATCATTTTAACTAGCTGATCAACTTATCGTCTGTAGCTTTTTATTTAAAGCTCAAAATGACATGAGTCCAACGCTCACATTAGGGAGTAAAAGGGAAACTACAAATCTCCAAGTAATCCGATGTATTACAAACTGCGTGATGCCATACATTATGCTTCATTTATAACACTTTACTTAAGGAACACCAATAATTAGTTTAGAATGCCATTTTAACTGACCAATCAACCAGACATGTCCTCACTAAATCGTCGATAACTTTTGATTTAGTGTTCAGAATGACACGAATCCGATGCCCGCGTTAAGCTAGGAACATTTTCTAGATTTTGACACCGTTTGAGACTGAAAGACCTCCAAAAAACCTCCAAGTAATCCAATGTATCCCAAATTGCGTGATGCCGTGCATTATGCTTCATTTATGAGCCTTTACTCAAGGACCACCAATGATCAGTTTAGAGTGAGCATTTTAACTAGCCGATAACCTTGACATATCCGCATTAAATCGTTCGTAACTTTTGATTATGAGTTCAGAATGACTTGAATCCAATGCCCACGTTAAGCTAGCTCAATATTCTATATTGTGACAACATCTGGGACTGAAAGAGCTACTACAAAGCCTCCACGTAATCTGTTGTATCCCAAACTGCGTGATGTCATACATTATGCTTCATTTATAAGCATTTACTTAAGGAGCACCAATAATCAGTTTAGAATGTCATATTAACTGGCCAATCAACCAAACATGTCTGCACTAAATCTCCCGTAACTTTTGATTTAGAGTTCAGAATTACATGATTACATCGCCCACGTTAAGCTAGCTACATTTTCTATATTGTGACCGCATTTGAAACTATAAGAGCTCCGAAAAAGCCTTCAAGTAATCCAATGTATCCCAAACTGCATGATGCCATGCATTATTCTTCATTTATAAACCATAAGTCAAGGAGCACCAATGACAAGTTTAGAATGATCATTTTAACTGGCCGATCAACTTGACATGTTCGCACTAAATCGTGCGTAACTTTTGATTTAGATTTCAGAATTACACGAATCCAGCGCCCATGTTAACCAAGCTAAATTTTCTATATTGTGACAACATTGGAGACTGAAAGAACTACGACAAGGCGTCCATGTAATCCAATGTATCCCAAACTGCGTAATGCAATGCATACTTCATTTATAAGCCTTTACTCAAGGGCACCAATGATCAGTTTAGAATGATCATTTTAACAGGCCGATCAACTTAACATCTCCGCACTAAATCGTCCATAACTTTTGATTTAGAGTTTAGAAAGACACCAATCCAACGCACACGTTAAGGTAGCTCAAATTTTATATTGTGACGACATTTGGGACTGTAAGAGCTACGACCAAGTTTCCCGGTAATCCAATGTATCCCAAACTGCGTGATGCAATGCATTATGCTTTATTTATAAGGCTTTACTCAAGGAGCACCAATGATCAGTTTATAATGATCATTTTAACTCGGCGATCAATTTGACATGTCCGCACTTAATCGTCTATAACTTTTGATTTAGAGTTCAGAATGACACGAATCCAATGCCCACGTTAAGCTAGCCCAATTTTCTATATTGTGAAAATATTTTAAACTGAAAGAGCCACGAAAAAGCCTCAAATTAATTCTATATATTCCAAATTGCATTATGCTTAATTTATAAGCCTTTTCTCAAGTAGCACCAATGATCAGTTTAGAATGATCATTTTAGCTGACCGATAAACTTGACATGTCCACACTAAATAGTTTTACTTTTGGATTTAGAGCTCAAAATGACATAAGTCCAACGCCCACGTTAAGCTGGCTCAATTTTCCATATATTGACAACATTGAGCCTGACTATTTACTAAAAATCCTCCAAATAATCTAATGTATCTCAAACTGCGTCAAGCCATGCAATATGCTTCATTTATATGCTTTTACCTAAGGAGTACCAATGATAAGTTTAGAATGATCATTTTAATTGGCGGATGAACTTGACATGCCCATGTTAAGCAAGCTAAATTTTCTGTATTGTGACAACATTGGAGACAGAAAGAACTACGACAAAGCGTCCATGTAATCCAATGTATCCCAAACAGCGTAATGCAATGCATTATGCCTCATTTATAAGCCTTTACTCAAGGGGCACCAACGATCACTTTAGATTGATCATTTTAACAGGCCGATCAACTTAACATATCCGCACCAAATCGTCCATAACTTTTGATTTAGAGTTTAGAAAGACACCAATCCAACGCACACATTAAGGTAGCTCAAATTTTATATTGTGACAACATTTGGGACTGAAAGAGCTACGACCAATATTCCCGGTAATCCATTGTATCCCAAACTGCGTGATGCAATGCATTATGCTTTATTTAAAAGGCTTTACTCAAGGAGCACCAATGATCAGTTTATAATGATCATTTTAACTCGGCGATCAATTTGACATGTCCGCACTTAATCGTCTGTAACTTTTTATTTAGAGTTCAGAATAACACGAATCCAACGCCCACGTTAAGCTAGCTCAATTTTCTATATTGTGAAAATATTTGAAACTGAAAGAGCCACGAAAAAGCCTCCAATTAAGCTTGTATATTCCAAATTGTGTGATGCATTGCATTATGCTTCAGGCTTTTCTCAAGTAGCACCAATGATCAGTTTAGAATGATCATTTTAGCTGACCGATAAACTTGACATGTCCGTACTAAATAGTTTTTAACTTTTGATTTAGAGCTGAAAATGACATAAGTCCAACGCCCACGTTAAGCTGGCTCAATTTTCCATATATTGACAACATTTGAGCCTGACTATTTACTAAAAATCCTCCAAATAATCTAATGTATCTCAAACTGCGTCAAGCCATGCAATATGCTTCATTTATATGCTTTTACCTAAGGAGTACCAATGATAAGTTTAGAATGATCATTTTAATTGGCGGATGAACTTGACATGCCCATGTTAAGCAAGCTAAATTTTCTATATTGTGACAACATTGGAGACTGAAAGAACTACAAAAAAGCGTCAATGTAATACAATGTATCCCAAACTGCGTAATGCAATGCATTATGCCTCATTTATAAGCCTTTACTCAAGGGCACCAATGATCAGTTTAGAGTGATCATTTTAACAGGCCAATCAACTTAACATCTCCGCACTAAATCGTCCATAACTTTTGATTTAGAGTTTAGAAAGACACCAATCCAACGCACACGTTAAGGTAGCTCAAATTTTATATTGTGACAACATTTGGGACTGTAAGAGCTACGACCAAGATTCCCGGTAATCCAATGTATCCCAAACTGCGTGATGCAATGCATTATGCTTTATTTATAAGGCTTTACTCAAGGAGCACCAATGATCAGTTTAGAATGATCATTTTAACTCGGCGATCAATTTGACATGTCCGCACTTAATCGTCTGTAACTTTTGATTTAGAGTTCAGAATGACAAAAATCCAACGCGCACGTTAAGCTAGCTCAATTTTCTATATTGTGAAAATATTTGAAACTGAAAGAGCCACGAAAAAGCCTCCAATTAATCCGATATATTCCAAATTGTGTGATGCATTGCATTATGCTTCATTTATAAGCCTTTTCTCAAGTAGCACCAATGATCAGTTTAGAATGATCATTTTAGCTGACCGATAAACTTGACATGTCCGCACTAAATAGTTTTAACTTTTGATTTAGAGCTCAAAATGACATAAGTCCAACGACCACGTTAAGCTGGCCTAATTTTCCATATATTGACAACATTTGAGCCTGAACTATTTACTAAAAATCCTCCAAATAATCTAATGTATCCCAAACTGCGTCAAGCCATGCAATATGCTTCATTTATATGATTTTACCTAAGGAGTACCAATGATAAGTTTAGAATGATCATTTTAACTGGCGGATGAACTTGACATGCCCATGTTAAGCAAGCTAAATTTTCTATATTGTGACAGCATTGGAGATAGAAAGAACTACGACAAAGCATCCATGTAATCCAATGTATCTCAAACTGCGTAATGCAATGCATTATGCCTCATTTATAAGCCTTTACACGAGGGGCACCAATGATCATTTTAGAGTGATCATTTTAACTGGCCGATCAACTTCACATGTTCGCAGTAAATCTTATGTTACTTTTGATTTAGTGTTCACAGTGACACGAATCCAAATTCCACGTTAAGCTAGCTCAAGTTTCTATATAATTCACAAAATTTAACACCAAAATAGCTACGACAAAGCCTCCATGTAATCTAATCTATTCCAATTTGCGTGATGCCATGCATTATGCTTCATTTATAAGTCTATACTCAATGAAAACCAATGATAAATTAAGAATGATCATTCTAACTAGCTGATCAACTTATCGTCTGTAGCTTTTTATTTAAAGCTCAAAATGACATTAGTCCAACGCTCACAGTAGGGAACGAAAGAGAAACTACAAATCTCCAAGTAATCCGATGTATTACAAACTGCGTGATGCCATACATAATGCTTCATTTATAACACTTTAATTAATGAACACCAATAATTAGTTTAGAATGCCATTTTAAATACCTCCAAGATTTTAAATACCTCCGTACTAAATCGTTCGAAACTGTTGATTTAGTGTTCAGAATGACAAGAATCCAACACCCACATTAAGCTAGGTTCATTTTCTATATTTTGACAACGTTTGAGACTGAAAGACCTCCAAAAACCCTCCAAGTAATCCAGTGTATCCCAAACTACGTGATGCCATGCATTATGCTTCATTGATAAGCCTTTACTTAAGGAGCACCAATGATCAGTTTAGTGTGATCATTTTGACTAGCCGATCAACTTGACATGTCCGCAAGAAATCATCTATAACTTTTGATTTAAAGTTCAAAATGACACGAATCAAACGCCAACGTTAAGCTAGAGCAATATTCTATATTGTGATAATATTTCGGACCAAAACAGCTACTACAAAGCCTCCAAGTAATCCGAAGTATCCCAAACTGCGTGATGCCATACATTATGCTTCATTTATAAACATTTGCTCAAGGAGCACCAATAATTAGCTTAGAATGTATTTTTAACTGGCCGATCAACCAGACATGTTCATACCAAATCTACCGTAACTTTTGACTTAGAGTTGAGAATGACACGAATCCATGGCCCACGTTAAGCTAGCTACATTTTCTATATTGTGACAACATTTGAGATTGAAAGAGCTCCGAAAAAAATCTCCAAGTAATCCAATGTACCTCAAACTGCATGATGCCATGCATTATTATTCATTTACAAGCCTTTACTTAAGGAGCATCAACAATCAGTTTAGAATGATCATTTTAACTGGCCGATCAACTTGACATGTCCACACTAAATCATCCATAAATTTTGATTTAGAGCATAGGATGACACGAATACAAAGCCGACGTTAAGCTAGCTCAGTCTTATATATGGTGACAACATTTTAGACCGAAATAGATACGACAAAGCCTCCAAGTAATCCATTCTATTCCAATTTGTGTGATGCCATGCATTATGCTTCATTTCTAAGCCTGTACTCAATGAAAAGCAATGATAAATTAAGAATGATCATTTTAACTAGCTGATCAACTTATCGTCTGTAACTTTGTATTTAAAGCTCAAAATGACATGAGTCCAATGCCCACATTAAAATAGCTCAATTATTTGTATTGTGACAACATATGGGAGTGAAAGAGCTACTACAAAGCTCCAAGTTATCCGATGCATCACAAACTACGTGATGCAATGCATTATGCTTCATTTATAAGCCTTTACTCAAGGAACACCAATAATTAGTTTAGAATGTCATTTTAACTGACCGATCAACCAGACATGTCCTCACTAAATCGTTGATAACTTTTAATTTAGTGTTCATAATGACACGAATCCAACACCCACGTTAAGCTAGCTACATTTTCTATATTGTGACAATGTTTGAGACTAAAAGACCTCCAAAAAACCTCCAAGTAATCTAATTTATCCCAAACTGTGTAATGCTATGCATTATGCTTCATTTATAAAGCCTTTACATAATATTTCAGAATGACACGAATCCAACGCCCACGTTAAACAAGCTCAATTTTCTATATTGTGACAACATTGGAGACTGCAGAACTACAACAAAGGGTCCATGTAATCAAATGTATCCCAAAACTGCGTGATACAATGAATTATACCTGATTTATAAGCCTTTACTCAAGGGGCACCAATGATCACTTTAGAGTGATCATTTTAATTGGCCGATCAACTTGACATGTCCACACTAAATTGTTTGTAACTTTTGATTTAGAGTTCAGAATTACACAAATCCAATGCCCACGTTAAGCTAGCTCAATATTCTATATTGTGTTAATATTTGGGACCGAAACAGCTACTATAAAGCCTCCAAGTAATCCGATGTATCCCAAACTGCGTGATGCCCTACATTATGCTTCATTTACAAGCATTTACTCAAAGAGCACCATAATCAGTTTAGAATGTCATTTTAACTGGCTGATCAACAAGACATGACCGCACTAAATCTCCCAGAACTTTGATTTAGATTTCAGAATGACACGAATAAATTGCCCACATTAAGCTAGTTACATTTTCTATATTCTGACACAATTAGAGACTGAAAGAGCTCCGAAAAAGCCTCCAAGTAATCCAATGTATCCCAAACTGCACGATACGATGCATTATTATTCATTTACAAGCCTTTACTCAAGGGGCAGCAATGATCAGTTTAGAATGATCATTTTAACTTGCCGATCAACTTGATATGTTCGCACTAAATCGTCCGTAACTTTGGATTTATATTTTAGAATGACACGAATCCAACGCCCACGTTAAGCTAGCTCAATTTGCTATACTGTGACAACATTGGAGACTGAAAGTACTACGACAAAGTGATACAAGCCTCGAATCAAGGCTGTACGCGCGTGGGCTGTTTGGAGAAGATTAGGTGAGAAACTTGACCTTAGGCTTCTGGATGGGGGGTTTTCTGTTTGGTAATGGATGGAAGGGTGAAGTGAACCACACGAGGGGTGATGAACCTCGTGATAAATCACAAAATTAGAAGCTAGGAGGGCTGGTCTCGAGTAGGGTTCTTAGCGCACAAGTTCTTGAGAGAAACTTGTAGGAAGAAAATTCGATATTTATTAGTATCAGAAAAAGGTTGTTGAACTACAATGCTGAAGGAGCCTTATTAATATGGTCGGTAGCTTGACCTTCTAGGGTCGACTCAAAGAAAGAAAAATGGAAAACTTACAAAAGTGCACAAAAGGAAAAATTACAAAAAGGCAATAACCGAAAAGGACTTCTACCTAAATTGTCTTTGACTGAAAATGTAAACATTCTAAATCCTACCCTGCAAAACAGAAAAGGCAAGTATATAATTTGTAAACTTATCATTCTTACCTATCGGCCAAGAAATAGAAGGTGGCCGACCTTGTGGCATGCATGCACCTAGCTCCTAGTCTTTGACTTGGAGTAGGGTTATGAATCGTTGGGCCCTGACCTCTCTTCCCACTAAAGCCCAAGTCTCTGGAGTCCTTTGTATGGTTGAGAAGCCTTTGGACTCTTCCTTGCACTCTTGGCCCAATGCTCTTTGTCGATCATCCTCTAGGAGCTTGTCAATCCACAAACTGAACTTGTGGAAGAACGCCCTTGATCTGCTCCTTGTCATTGCTCCTGGTGGCACCACTGGTGTAGAAAATTCATCTAGATGCATGTCTTGAAGCTGGTAGCTTATCTGGTCCAAGTCTATTAGTGTAGATGTTGAAATGGTGGTGAAATCTCCTGGATCGGCTGTATCAGCTGGACGGTTCGAGGAGCTAGCCGTATTGTCATCGGAGCCGGCCAGGTTGATCCTGGAGCCGGCGGCATCACCAATTGGGCCGGCGGTGTCATCCACGTCACCGCCAGTTGGGCCGGAGGTTTGGGCCTCTCCGCCTGAAAGGTTGATCGGTACGGCCCGGCTGGTCATAGGCCCGGCGGTACCGCTTGGGCCGGCAGGTGCGCCAAATGGTCCGACTATCTTGGGCAAGCACTCTGGTTGACCAATCTGATCCCCTGGCTGGCCATACGATCTGATGCCCTCATCATCCCTCCCCCTTTAGTTGGTTTTGACCTTAAAACTGGTTCATTTGCAAGGAAAGGAGCTAAATCAGTTACGATGAATGTGTTAGACACATTGAACTCACCTGGAAGCTCGATCCGGGAGGCGTTGTTGTTGTTCCTCTCCAGTACTCTGAATGGTCCATCTCCTCTTGGGCCAGCCCGGTTGTAGGCGTAGTCATCTCCATCCTCATGATGTCTAGGGGGCATTTTTGGTCTCTGGTGATTACCATAGCGCTCGTAGCCATTGCCCTCCGCTTCTGGTTGCCATGGAGGTCCTCTCGGCCTAGGGTGATAGCCATGAGGCTGTGCGTCCTCATCTCCATCCGGCTGGAGCTCCTCCTGTTCATGCTATGTCCTAGGGTGTTCATGACCCTCAGCATGGTCTTGCTCAGCCCTCACGTGCCTTATGGCCTGGAATCTCACCGGCCTCTCCACATGCTCCAATCTCTTGCCGATTAATGCGAGTTATGTTTGGAGGGTGGTGAACATGGCCATCATGGCCTCCGTTGCATCCTGATTTCCTTTTACCATTGTGTGCTACAAGAAGAAAGAAACAAGTTATTCTGCTCCTAAAATTCGATTAGGAGGATTTTGTTTTATAGGAAAAGTTGTAACTAGATAAAATGGAAAAACTTGAAAAAATCAAAAGGAAACTTTGCTAGTAATTAATTCGAAAAATGCTAGTTGTTTTTGGTCAATTTTCTTTTGATATTTTTCTATTTTCTATTTTTTGCTTTTTAATTTAATTTAATGGTAATGGAAATATGTTTAAAGAAAAGGGGAAAAACAAATTGCAATGCAAAGAATGATTTTAGACCCTAGTGATGCACGTAGGAGCTAGATGCACTCGGTTTGAGTTTTGATGTGATTTTTTTTTTTGATTTTTTTGAATAAGACCTAAACTAATGCAAAAACTGGAAACAAGACTAAATAATGGATAGAAACAAACTGGTTTTATGAGCTTTAAGCTTTGATACCAAAATGATACAAACCTCGAATCAAGGCTGTATGCGCGTGGGCTGTATGCGCGTGGGCTGTTTGGAGAAGATTAGGTGAGAAACTCGACCTTAGGCTTCTGGATGGGGTTTTCTGTTTGGTAATAGATGGAAGGGTGAACTGAACCACACAAGGGGTGATGAACCTCTTGATAAATCACAAACTTATAAGCTTGGAGGGCTGATCTCGACTAGGGTTCTAAGCGCACAAGTTCTTGAGAGAAACTTGTAGGAAAAAAATTCGATCTTTCTTAATATCCGAAAAAGTTGTCAAACTACAATGCTGAAGGAGCCTTATTAATATGCTCGGCAGCTTGACCTTCTAGGGTCGGCTCAAAGAAAGAAAAATGGAAAACTTACAAAAGTGCACAAAAGGAAAAATTACAAAAAGGCAATAACCAAAAAGGACTTCTACCTAAATTGTCTTTTACTCAAAATGTAAACATTCTAAATCCTATCCTGCAAAACATAAAAGGCAAGTATATAAACTGAAAACTTACCATTCTTACCTATCGCCCAAGAAATGGAAGGTGGCCGACCTTGTGGCATGCACACGCCTATCT
Organism: Pugionium cornutum; assembly: GCA_018901935.1. NCBI lineage: Eukaryota > Viridiplantae > Streptophyta > Magnoliopsida > Brassicales > Brassicaceae > Pugionium > Pugionium cornutum. Next base: position 16,882,392 of record CM032165.1, on the reverse strand, counting down.
CCTAGTATTTGACTTGGAGTAAGGTTATGAATCGTTGGGCCCTGACCTCTCTTGCCACTAAATCCTAAGTCTCTGGAGTCCTTTGTATGGCTGAGAAGCCATTGGACTCTTCCTTGCACTCTTGGCCCTATGCTCTTTGTCGATCATCCTCTAGGAGCTTGTCGACCCACAAAGTGAACTTGTGGAAGAGCGCCCTTGATCTGCTCATTGTCATTGCTCATGGTGGCATCACTGGTGTAGAAACTTCATCTAGATGAATGTCTTGAAGCTGGTAGCTTATCTGGACCGAGTCTCTTTGTGTAGATGTTGAAATGGTGGTGCAATCGGCTGGATCGGCTGTACCGGCTGGACTGTGCGAGGAGCTGCCCGTATTGTCATCGGAACAAGCCCACGTTAAGCAAGCTCAAACTTTTATATTGTGATAACATTTCAGACTGAAAGAGCTACGACCAAGATTCCATGTAATCTAATGTATCCGAAATTGCGTGATACAATGCATTATGCTTTATTTATAAGATTTTACTCAAAGAGCACCAATGATAATTTTAGAATGATCATTTTAATTGGCCAATCAACTTGACATGTTCGCATTAAATATTCCATCACTTTTGATTTAGAGTTCACAGTGACACAAATCCAACGTCCATGTTAGTCTTGCCCAATTTTCTATATATTTGGCAAAATTTAATACCGAAATACCTACGACAAAGCCTCCAAGTAGTCCAATCTATTTCAATTTGCTTGATGGCATGCATTATGCTTCATTTATAAGCTTTTACTCAATGAGCACCAATAATAAATTAAAAATGATCATTTTAACTAGCTGATCAACTTATCATCGTTAACTTTTTATTTAAAGCTCCAAATGACATGAGTCCAATGCTCACATTAAACTAGCTCAATTTATTGTATTCTGAGATCATTTGGGAGTGAAAGAGCTACTACAAAGCTCCAAGTAATCTGATGTATCACAAACTTCGTGATGCCATACATTATGTTTCATTTATAAGCTTTTACTCAAGGAACACCGATAATTAGTTTAGAATGTCATTTTAACTGACCGATCAACCAGACATGTCTGCGCTAAATCGTCCGTAACTTTTGATTTAATGTTCATAATGACACAAATCTGACGCCCACGTTAATCTAGGTACATTTTCAAGATTTTCACACCGTTTGAGACTGAAAGACCTCTAAAAAACATCCAAGTAATCCAATGTATCTCAAATTGCGTGATGCCGTGCATTATGCTTCATTTATAAGCCTTTACTGAACGAGCACCAATAACCAGTTTAGAGTGATCATTTTAACTAGACGATCAACTTGACATATCTGCAGTAAATCGCTCGTAACTTTTGATTATGAGTTCAGAATGACACGAATCCAACACCCACATTAGGCTAGCTCAATATTCTATATTGTGACAACATTTGGGACCAAAAGAGCTACTACAAAGCCTCCACGTAATCTGATGTATTCCAAACTGCGTGATGTCATACATTATGCTTCATTTATAAGCATTTACTAATGGAGCACCAATAATCAGTTTAGAATGTCATTTTAACTGGCCGATCAACCAAACATGTCTGCACTAAATCTCCTGTAACTTTTGATTTAGAGTTCAGAATGACATGATTCCATCACCCACGTTAATCTAGCTACATTTTCTATATTGTGACAACATTTGAGACTGAAAGAGCTCCAAAAAAGCCTCCAAGTAATCCAATGTATCCCAAACTGCATGATGCCATGCATTATTCTTCATTTATAAGCCATTAGTCAAGGAGCACCAACGACAAGTTTAGAATGATCATTTTAACTAGCCGATCAACTTGACATGTTCGCACTAAACCGTGCGTCACTTTTGATTTAGATTTCAGAATGACACAAATCCAATGCCCACGTTAAGCAGGCTAAATTTTCTATATTTTTACAACATTGGAGACTGAAAGAACTATGACAAAGCATCCATGTAATCCAATGTATCCCAAACTGCGTGATGCAATGCATTAAGCCTCATTTATAACCCTTTACTCAAGGGGCACCAATGATTAGCTTAGAGTGATCATTTTAACTAGCCAATCAACTTCAAATGTCCGCACTAAATCGTATGTTACTTTTGATTTAGAGTTCACAGTGACACAAATCCAAAGTCCACGTTAAGCTAGCCCAAGTTTCTATATAATTCACAAAATTTAAGACCAAAATAGCTACGACAAAGCGTCCAAGTAATCTAATTTATTCCAATTTACGTGATGCCATGCATTATAGTTCATTTATAAGCCTTTACTAACTGAGCACCAATGATAAATTAAGAATGATCATTTTAACTAGCTGATCAACTTATTGTCTTTAACTTTTTATTTAAAGCTCAAAATGACATGAGTACATCGCTAACATTAAACTAGCTCAATTTTTTGTATTATAACAACATTTGGGAGTGAAAGAGCTACTAGAAAGCTCCAAGCAATCCGATCTATCACAAACTACGTGATACCATACATTATACTTCAGTTATATGACTTTACTCAAGGAACACCAATAATTAGTTTAGAATGTCATTTTAACTAACTGATCAACCAGACATGTCCACACTAAATCTTCCGTAACTTTTGATTTAGTGTTCAAAATGACACGAATCTAATGCCCACGTTAAGCTAGGTACATTTTCTATATTGTGACAAAATTTGAGACCGAAAGACCTCCAAAACACCTCCATGTAATCCAATGTATCCCAAACTGCGTAATGCCTTGCATTATGGTTCATTTATAAGTCTTTACTCAAGGAGTACCAATGATCAGTTTAGAGTGATCATTTTAACTGGCCGATCAACTTGACATGTCCGCATTTAATCGTTCGTAACTTTTGATTTAAAGTTCACAATGACATGAAGCGAACGCCGACGGTAAGCTAGCTCATGAATATTCTATATTGTGACAACATCTGGGACCGAAAGAGCAACTACAAAGCCTCCAAGTTATCCAATTTATCCCAAACTGCGTGATGCCATACATTATTCGTCATTTATAAGCATTTACTCAAGGAGCACCAAAAATATGTTTAGAATGTCATTTTAACTGGCCGATCAACCAGACATGTCCGCACAAAATCGTCCGTAACTTTTTATTTAGAGTTCAGAATGACACAAATCCATCGCCCACATTAAACTAGCTATATGTTCTATATTGTGACAACATTTGAGAGTGAAAGAGCTCCGAAAAAACCTGCAAGTAATCCAATGTATCCCAAACTGCATGATGCCATGAATTATTCTTCATTTACAAGCATTTACTCAAGGAGCACCAATGATCAGTTTAGAATGATAATTTTAACTGGCCGATCAACTTGACACGTTTGCACTAAATCGTCTGTAACTTTTGATTTAAATTTCAGAATGACACGAATCCAATGCCCACATTAAGCTAGCTCAATTTTGTATATTGTGACAACATTGAAGTCTGAAAGAACTATGACAAAGACTCCATGTAGTCCAATGTTTCCCAAACTGCGTGATGAAATGCATTTTGCTTCATATATAAGCCTTTACTCAAGGAGCACTAATGATCAGTTTAGAGTGATCATTTTAACTGACCGATCAACTTAACATGTCCACACTAAATCTTATGTAACTTTTGATTTAGAGTTCACAGTGATACAAATCCAACGTCCACGTTAAGCTAGCTCAATTTTCTATATATTTGAAAAAATTTAAGACCGAAATAGCAACGACAAAGCCTCCAAGTAATCCAATCTATTTCAATTAGCGTGATGCCATGCATTATGCTACATTTATAATCATTTACTCAATGAGCACCAATGATAAATTAAGAATGATCATTTTAACTAGGTGATCAACTTATCGTCTTTAATGATTTATTTAAAGGTCAACATGACACGACTCCAACGCTCACATTAAACTAGCTCAATTTTTTGTATTGTGACAACATTTGGGAGTCAAAGAGCTACTACGAAGCTCAAAATAATCCGATGTATCACAAACAGCGTGATGCCATACATTATGCTTCATTTATAAGCCTTTACTCAAGGAACACCAATAATTAGTTTAGAATGTCATTTTAACTGTGACCGATCAACTAGACATGTCCGCACTAAATCGTCTGTAACTTTTGATTTATTGGTACATTTTCTATATTGTGACAACGTTCGAAACCGAAAGAGCTACTACAAAGCCTCCAAGTAATCCGATGTATCCCAAACTGCGTGATGCCATACATTATGCTTCATTTAAAAGAATTTACGTAAGGAGCACCAATAATCAGTTTAGGATGTCATTTATCGGGCCGATCAAATAGACATCTCCGCACTAAGTCTCCTATAAGTTTTGATTTAGAGTTCCGAATGACACGAATCCATCGCTCACGTTAAGCTAGCAACATTTTCTATATTGTGACAACATTTGAGACAGAAAGAGCTCCGAAAAAGTTTTCAAATAATCCAATGTATCTTAAACTATATGATGTCGTGCATTATTCTTTATTTACAAGCCCTTACTCAAGGAGCAACAATGATCAGTTTAGAAGGATCATTTTAACTTGCCGATCAACTTGATATCACCACACTAAATCATTCGTAACTATTGATTTAGATCTCAAAACAACAAGAATCCAACTCCAACGTTAAGCTAGCTCAATTTTCTATATTGTGACAACATTGGAGACAGAAAGAACTGCAACAAAGCCTCCATGTAATCCAATGTATCCCAAATTGCGTGATGCAATGCATTATACTTCAATTATAAGCCTTTACTCAAGGAGCACCAATGATCATTTTTGAGTGATCATTTGAACTGGCCGATCAAATTGACATGTCCACACTAAATCGTCCGTAACTTTTGAATTAAAGTTCATAGTGACACGAATCCAATGTCCACGTTAAGCTAGCTCATTTTTCTATATATTTGAAAAAATTTAAGACAAAAATAGCTACAACAAAGCCTCCAAGTAATCTAATATATTCCAGTTTGTGTGATACCATGCATTATGCTTCATTTATAAGCCTTTACTCAATGAGAACCAATGATAAATTAGGAATGATCATTTTAACTAGCTGATCAACTTATCGTCTGTAGCTTTTTATTTAAAACTCAAAATGACATGAGTCCAACGGTCACCTTAAACTAGCTCAATTTTTTGTATTGTGATAACATTTGCGAGTGAAAGAGCAACTACAAAGCTATAAGTAATCCGATGTATCACAAACAGCGTGATGCCATACATTATGCTTCATTTATAAGACCTTACTCAAGGAACACCAATAATTAGTTTTGAATGTCATTTTAACTAACAGATCAACCAGACATGTCCGCACTAAATCGTTCGTAACTTTTGATTTAGTGTTTAGAAAGACAAGAATCCAACACCCACGTTAAGCTAGGTTCATTTTCTATATTGTGACAATGTTTGAGACTGAAAGATCTCCAAAAAACCTCCAAGTAATCCAATGTATCCCAAACTATGTGATGCCATGCATTATGATTCATTTATAACCCTTTACTTAAGGAGCACCAATGATCAATTTAATGTGATCATTTTAACTAGCCGATCAACTTCACATGTCCGCAATAAATCATCTATAACTTTTGATTTAAAATTCAGAATGACACGAATCCAACGCCCACGTTAAGCTAGCTCAATTTGCTATACTGTGACAACATTGGAGACTGAAAGTACTACGACAAAGTGATACAAGCCTCGAATCAAGGCTGTACGCGCGTGGGCTGTTTGGAGAAGATTAGGTGAGAAACTTGACCTTAGGCTTCTGGATGGGGGTTTTCTGTTTGGTAATGGATGGAAGGGTGAAGTGAACCACACGAGGGGTGATGAACCTCGTGATAAATCACAAAATTAGAAGCTAGGAGGGCTGGTCTCGAGTAGGGTTCTTAGCGCACAAGTTCTTGAGAGAAACTTGTAGGAAGAAAATTCGATATTTATTAGTATCAGAAAAAGGTTGTTGAACTACAATGCTGAAGGAGCCTTATTAATATGGTCGGTAGCTTGACCTTCTAGGGTCGACTCAAAGAAAGAAAAATGGAAAACTTACAAAAGTGCACAAAAGGAAAAATTACAAAAAGGCAATAACCGAAAAGGACTTCTACCTAAATTGTCTTTGACTGAAAATGTAAACATTCTAAATCCTACCCTGCAAAACAGAAAAGGCAAGTATATAATTTGTAAACTTATCATTCTTACCTATCGGCCAAGAAATAGAAGGTGGCCGACCTTGTGGCATGCATGCACCTAGCTCCTAGTCTTTGACTTGGAGTAGGGTTATGAATCGTTGGGCCCTGACCTCTCTTCCCACTAAAGCCCAAGTCTCTGGAGTCCTTTGTATGGTTGAGAAGCCTTTGGACTCTTCCTTGCACTCTTGGCCCAATGCTCTTTGTCGATCATCCTCTAGGAGCTTGTCAATCCACAAACTAAACTTGTGGAAGAACGCCCTTGATCTGCTCCTTGTCATTGCTCCTGGTGGCACCACTGGTGTAGAAAATTCATCTAGATGCATGTCTTGAAGCTGGTAGCTTATCTCGTCCAAGTCTATTAGTGTAGATGTTGAAATGGTGGTGAAATCTCTTGGATCGGCTGTATCAGCTGGACGGTTCGAGGAGCTGGCCGTATTGTCATCGGAGCCGGCCAGGTTGATCCTGGAGCCGGCGGCATCACCAATTGGGCCGGCGGTGTCATCCACGTCACCGCCAGTTGGGCCGGAGGTTTGGGCCTCTCCGCCTGAAAGGTTGATCGGTACGGCCCGGCTGGTCGTAGGCCCGGCGGTACCGCTTGGGCTGGCAGGTGCGCCAAATGGCCCGACTATCTTGGGCAAGCACTCTGGTTGACCAATCTGATCCCCTGGCCGGCCATACGATCTGATGCCCTCATCATCCCTCCCCCTTTAGTTTGTTTTGACCTTAAAACTGGTTCATTTGCAAGGAAAGGAGCTAAATCAGTTACGATGAATGTGTTAGACACATTGAACTCACCTGGAAGCTCGATCCGGGAGGCGTTGTTGTTGTTCCTCTCCAGTACTCTGAATGGTCCATCTCCTCTTGGGCCAGCCCGGTTGTAGGCGTAGTCATCTCCATCCTCATGATGTCTAGGGGGCATTTTTGGTCTCTGGTGATTACCATAGCGCTCGTAGCCATTGCCCTCCGCTTCTGGTTGCCATGGAGGTCCTCTCGGCCTAGGGTGATAGCCGTGAGGCTGTGCGTCCTCATCTCCATCCGGCTGGAGCTCCTCCTGTTCATGCCATGTCCCAGGGTGTTCATGACCCTCAGCATGGTCTTGCTCAGCCCTCACGTGCCTTATGGCCTGGAATCTCACCGGCCTCTCCACATGCTCCAATCTCTTGCCGATTAATGCGAGTTATGTTTGGAGGGTGGTGAACATGGCCATCATGGCCTCCGTTGCATCCTGATTTCCTTTTACCATTGTGTGCTACAAGAAGAAAGAAACAAGTTATTCTGCTCCTAAAATTCGATTAGGAGGATTTTCTTTTATAGGAAAAGTTGTAACTAGATAAAAAGGAAAAACTTGAAAAAATCAAAAGGAAACTTTGCTAGTAATTAATTCGAAAAATGCTAGTTGTTTTTGGTCAATTTTCTTTTGATATTTTTCTATTTTCTATTTTTTTGCTTTTTAATTTAATTTAATGGTAATGGAAATATGTTTAAAGAAAAGGGGAAAAACAAATTGCAATGCAAAGAATGATTTTAGACCCTAGTGATGCACGTAGGAGCTAGATGCACTCGGTTTGAGTTTTGATGTGATTTTTTTTTTTGATTTTTTTGAATAAGACCTAAACTAATGCAAAAATTTGAAACAAGACTAAATAATGGATAGAAACAAACTGGTTTTATGAGCTTTAAGCTTTGATACCAAAATGATACAAACCTCGAAGCAAGGCTGTATGCGCGTGGGCTGTTTGGAGAAGATTAGGTGAGAAACTCCACCTTTAGGCTTCTGGATGGGGTTTTCTGTTTGGTAATAGATGGAAGGGTGAACTGAACCACACAAGGGGTGATGAACCTCGTGATAAATCACAAACTTATAAGCTTGGAGGGCTGATCTCGACTAGGGTTCTAAGCGCACAAGTTCTTGAGAGAAACTTGTAGGAAAAAAATTCGATCTTTCTTAATATCCGAAAATGTTGTCAAACTACAATGCTGAAGGAGCCTTATTAATATGCTCGGCAGCTTGACCTTCTAGGGTCGGCTCAAAGAAAGAAAAATGGAAAACTTACAAAAGTGCACAAAAGGAAAAATTACAAAAAGGCAATAACCGAAAAGGACTTCTACCTAAATTGTCTTTTACTCAAAATGTTAACATTCTAAATCCTATCCTGCAAAACAGAAAAGGCAAGTATATAAACTGAAAACTTACCATTCTTACCTAACGCCCAAGAAATGGAAGGTGGCCGACCTTGTGGCATGCACACGCCTATCTCCTAGTATTTGACTTGGAGTAAGGTTATGAATCGTTGGGCCCTGACCTCTCTTGCCACTAAATCCCAAGTCTCTGGAGTCCTTTGTATGGTTGAGAAGCCATTGGACTCTTCCTTGCACTCTTGGCCTTATGCTCTTTGTCGATCATCCTCTAGGAGCTTGTCGACCCACAAAGTGAACTTGTGGAAGAGCGCCCTTGATCTGCTCATTGTCATTGCTCATGGTGGCACCACTGGTGTAGAAACTTCATCTAGATGAATGTCTTGAAGCTGGTAGCTTATCTGGACCGAGTCTCTTTGTGTAGATGTTGAAATGGTGGTGCAATCGGCTGTATCGGCTGTACCGGCTGGACTGTGCGAGGAGCTGCCCGTATTGTCATCGGAACAAGCCCACGTTAAGCAAGCTCAAACTTTTATATTGTGATAACATTTCAGACTGAAAGAGCTACGACCAAGATTCCATGTAATCTAATGTATCCGAAACTGCGTGATACAATGCATTATGCTTTATTTATAAGATTTTACTCAAAGAGCACCAATGATAATTTTAGAATGATCATTATAATTGGCCAATCAAATTGACATGTTCGCATTAAATATTCCATCACTTTTGATTTAGAGTTCACAGTGACACAAATCCAACGTCCATGTTAATCTTGCTCAATTTTCTATATATTTGGCAAAATTTAATACCGAAATACCTACGACAAAGCCTCCAAGTAGTCCAATCTATTTCAATTTGCTTGATGGCATGCATTATGCTTCATTTATAAGCTTTTACTCAATGAGCACCAATAATAAATTAAAAATGATCATTTTAACTAGCTGATCAACTTATCGTCGTTAACTTTTTATTTAAAGCTCCAAATGACATGAGTCCAATGCTCACATTAAACTAGCTCAATTTATTGTATTCTGAGATCATTTGGGAGTGAAAGAGCTACTACAAAGCTCCAAGTAATGTGATGTATCACAAACTTCGTGATGCCATAAATTATGTTTCATTTATAAGCTTTTACTCAAGGAACACCGATAATTAGTTTAGAATGTCATTTTAACTGACCGATCAACCAGACATGTCTGCGCTAAATTGTGCGTAACTTTTGATTTAATGTTCATAATGACACGAATCTGACGCCCACGTTAATCTAGGTACATTTTCAAGATTTTCACACCGTTTGAGACTGAAAGACCTCTAAAAAACATCCAAGTAATCCAATGTATCCCAAATTACGTGATGCCGTGCATTATGCTTCATTTATAAGCCTTTACTGAACGAGCACCAATAACCAGTTTAGAGTGATCATTTTAACTAGACGATCAACTTGACATATCTGCAGTAAATCGCTCGTAACTTTTGATTATGAGTTCAGAATGACACGAATCCAACACCCACATTACGCTAGCTCAATATTCTATATTGTGACAACATTTGGAACCAAAAGAGCTACTACAAAGCCTCCACGTAATCTGATGTATTCCAAACTGCGTGATGTCATACATTATGCTTCATTTATAAGCATTTACTAATGGAGCACCAATAATCAGTTTAGAATGTCATTTTAACTGGCCGATCAACCAAACATGTCTGCACTAAATCTCCTGTAACTTTTGATTTAGAGTTCAGAATGACATGATTCCATCACCCACGTTAATCTAGCTACATTTTCTATATTGTGACAACATTTGAGACTGAAAGAGCTCCAAAAAAGCCTCCAAGTAATCCAATGTATCCCAAACTGCATGATGCCATGCATTATTCTTCATTTATAAGCCATTAGTCAAGGAGCACCAACGACAAGTTTAGAATGATAATTTTAACTAGACGATCAACTTGACATGTTCGCACTAAATCGTGCGTAACTTTTGATTTAGATTTCAGAATGACCCGAATCCAATGCCCACGTTAAGCTGGCTAAATTTTCTATATTGTTACAACATTGGAGACTGAAAGAACTATGAGAAAGCATCCATGTAATCCAATGTATCCCAAACTGCGTGATGCAATGCATTAAGCCTCATTTATAACCCTTTACTCAAGGGGCACCAATGCTCAGTTTAGAGTGATCATTTTAACTGGCCAATCAACTTCACATGTCCGCACTAAATCGTATGTTACTTTTGATTTACAGTTCACAGTGACACGAATCCAAAGTCCACGTTAAGCTAGCCCAAGTTTCTATATAATTCACAAAATTTAAGACCAAAATAGCTACGACAAAGCGTCCAAGTAATCTAATTTATTCCAATTTGCGTGATGCCATGCATTATAGTTCATTTATAAGCCTTTACTAACTGAGCACCAATGATAAATTAAGAATGATCATTTTAACTAGCTGATCAACTTATCGTCTTTAACTTTTTATTTAAAGCTCAAAATGACATGAGTACATCGCTAACATTAAACTAGCTCAATTTTTTATATTATAACAACATTTGGGAGTGAAAGAGCTACTAGAAAGCTCCAAGCAATCCGATCTATCACAAACTACGTGATACCATACATTATACTTCAGTTATATGACTTTACTCAAGGAACACCAATAATTAGTTTAGAATGTCATTTTAACTAACTGATCAACCAGACATGTCCACACTAACTCTTCCGTAACTTTTGATTTATGTTCAAAATGACACGAATCCAATGCCCACGTTAAGCTAGGTACATTTTCTATATTGTGACAAAATTTGAAACCGAAAGACCTCCAAAACACCTCCATGTAATCCAATGCATCACAAACTGCGTAATGCCTTGCATTATGGTTCATTTATAAGCCTTTACTCAAGGAGTACCAATGATCAGTTTAGAGTGATCATTTTAACTGGCCGATCAACTTGACATGTCCGCATTAAATCGTTCGTAACTTTTGATTTAAAGTTCACAATGACATGAAGCCAACGCCGACGTTAAGCTAGCTCATGAATATTCTATATTGTGACAACATCTGGGACTGAAAGAGCAACTACAAAGCCTCCAAGTTATCCAATTTATCCCAAACAGCGTGATGCCATACATTATTCGTCATTTATAAGCATTTACTCAAGGAGCACCAAAAATATGTTTAGAATGTCATTTTAACTGGCCGATCAACCAGACATGTCCGCACAAAATTGTCCGTAACTTTTTATTTAGAGTTCAGAATGACACAAATCCATCGCCCACATTAAACTAGCTATATGTTCTATATTGTGACAACATTTGAGAGTGAAAGAGCTCCGAAAAAACCTGCAAGTAATCCAATGTATCCCAAACAGCATGATGCCATGCATTATTCTTCATTTACAAGCATTTACTCAAGGAGCACCAATGATCAGTTTAGAATGATAATTTTAACTGGCCGATCAACTTGACACGTTTGCACTAAATCGTCTGTAACTTTTGATTTAAATTTCAGAATGACACGAATCCAATGCCCACATTAAGCTAGCTCAATTTTCTATATTGTGACAACATTGAAGTCTGAAAGAACTACGACAAAGACTCCATGTAGTCCAATGTTTCCCAAACTGCGTGATGAAAGGCATTTTGCTTCATTTATAAGCCTTTACTCAAGGAGCACTAATGATCAGTTTAGAGTGATCATTTTAACTGACCGATCAACTTAACATGTCCGCACTAAATCTTATGTAACTTTTGATTTAGAGTTCACAGTGACACAAATCCAACGTCCACGTTAAGCTAGCTCAATTTTCTATATATTTGAAAAAATTTAAGACCGAAATAGCAATGACAAAGCCTCCAAGTAATCCAATCTATTCCAATTAGCGTGATGCCATGCATTATGCTTCATTTATAATCATTTACTCAATGAACACCAATGATAAATTAAGAATAATCATTTTAACTAGGTGATCAACTTATCGTCTTTAATGATTTATTTAAAGGTCAACATGACACGAGTCCAACGCTCACATTAAACTAGCTCAATTTTTTGTATTGTGACAACATTTGGAAGTCAAAGAGCTACTACGAAGCTCCAAATAATCCGATGTATCACAAACAGCGTGATGCCATACATTATGCTTCATTTATAAGCCTTTACTCAAGGAACACCAATAATTAGTTTAGAATGTCATTTTAACTGTGACCGATCAACTAGACATGTCCGCACTAAATCGTCCGTAACTTTTGATTTATTGGTACATTTTCTATATTGTGACAACGTTCGAAACCGAAAGAGCTACTACAAAGCCTCCAAGTAATCCGATGTATTCCAAACTGCGTGATGCCATACATTATGCTTCATTTAAAAGAATTTACGCAAGGAGCACCAATAATCAGTTTAGGATGTCATTTATCGGGCCGATCAAATAGACATCTCCGCACTAAATCTCCTATAAGTTTTGATTTAGAGTTCAGAATGACACGAATCCATCGCTCACTTTAAGCTAGCAACATTTTCTATATTGTGACAACATTTGAGACCGAAAGAGCTCCGAAAAAGTTTTCAAGTAATCCAATGTATCTTAAACTATATGATGTCGTGCATTATTCTTTATTTACAAGCCTTTACTCAAGGAGCAACAATGATCAGTTTAGAAGGATCATTTTAAATTGCCGATCAACTTGATATCACCACACTAAATCATTCGTAACTATTGATTTAGATCTCAAAACAACAAGAATCCAACTCCAACGTTAAGCTAGCTCAATTTTCTATATTGTGACAACATTGGAGACAGAAAGAACTGCAACAAAGCCTCCATGTAATCCAATGTATCCCAAACTGCGTGATGCAATGCATTATACTTCAGTTATAAGCCTTTACTCAAGTAGCACCAATGATCATTTTTGAGTGATCATTTGAACTGGCCGATCAAATTGACATGTCCACACTAAATCGTCCGTAACTTTTGAATTAAAGTTCACAGTGACACGAATCCAATGTCCACGTTAAGCTAGCTCATTTTTCTATATATTTGAAAAAATTTAAGACCAAAATAGCTACAACAAAGCCTCCAAGTAATCTAATATATTCCAGTTTGTGTGATACCATGCATTATGCTTCATTTATAAGCCTTTACTCAATGAGAACCAATGATAAATTAAGAATGATCATTTTAACTAGCTGATCAACTTATCGTCTGTAGCTTTTTATTTAAAACTCAAAATGACATGAGTCCAACGGTCACCTTAAACTAGCTCAATTTTTTGTATTGTGATAACATTTGCGAGTGAAAGAGCAACTACAAAGCTATAAGTAATCCGATGTATCACAAACAGCGTGATGCCATACATTATGCTTCATTTATAAGACCTTACTCAAGGAACACCAATAATTAGTTTTGAATGTCATTTTAACTAACAGATCAACCAGACATGTCCGCACTAAATCGTTCGTAACTTTTGATTTAGTGTTTAGAAAGACAAGAATCCAACACCCACGTTAAGCTAGGTTCATTTTCTATATTGTGACAATGTTTGAGACTGAAAGATCTCCAAAAAACCTCCAAGTAATCCAATGTATCCCAAACTATGTGATGCCATGCATTATGATTCATTTATAACCCTTTACTTAAGGAGCACCAATGATCAATTTAATGTGATCATTTTAGCTAGCCGATCAACTTCACATGTCCGCAATAAATCATCTATAACTTTTGATTTAAAATTCAGAATGACACGAATCCAACACCCACGTTAAGCTAGCTCAATATTCTATATTGTGATAGTATTTCGGACCAAAACAGCTACTACAAAGCCTCCAACTAATCCGATGTATCACAAACTGCGTGATGCCATACATTATGCTTCATTTATAAGCCTTTACTCAAGGAACACCAATAATTAGTTTAGAATGTTATTTTAGCTGACCGATCAACCAGACATGTCTGCACTAAATCGTCTGTAACTTTTGATTTAGTGTTCAGAATGACAAGAATACAACCCCCACGTTAAGCTAGGTTCATTTTCTATATTGTGACAACGTTTGAGACTGAAAGACCTCCACAAAACCTCCAAGTTATCGAATGTATCCAAAATTGCATGATGCCATACATTATGCTTCATTTATAAGCATTTACTCAAGGAGCATAAATTATTAGTTTAGAATGTCATTTTAACTGGCCGATCAACGAGACATGTCCACACTAAATCTCCCGAAACTTTTGATTTAGAGTTCAGAGTGACACGAAGCCATCACCCACATTTGAGACTGAAAGAGTTCCGAAAAAATCTCCAAGTAATCCATTGTATCCATAACTACATGATGCCATGCATTATTATTCATTTACAAGCCTTTACTTAAGGAGCACCAATGATCAGTTTAGAATTGTCATATTAACTGGCCGATCAACTTGACATGTCCACACTAAATCATCCATAAATTTTGATTTAGAGCATAGGATGACACGAATCCAAAACCGACGTTAAGCTAGCTCAGTCTTCTATATTGTGACAAAATTTAAGACCAAAATAGCTATGACAAGGCCTCCAAGTAATCCAATATATTCCAATTTGCGTGATGCCATGCATTATGCTTCATTTATTAGCCTTTAGTCAATGAGAACCAATGATAAATTAAGAATGATCATTTTAACTAGCTGATCAACTTATCGTCTGTAACTTTTTATTTAAAGCTCAAATGACAAGAGTCCAACGCCCACATTAAACTAGCTCATTGTTTTGTATTGTGACAACATTTGGGAGTGAAAGAACTACCAGAAAGCTCCAAGTAATCCGATGCATCCCAAACTGCCTGATGCCATACATTATGCTTCATTTATAAGACTTTACTCAAGGAACAACAATAATTAGTTTAGAATGACATTTTAACTACCCGATCAACCAGACATGTCTGCACTAAATCGTCGATAACTTTTGATTTAGTGTTCAGAATGACACAAATCCAACACCCACGTTAAGCTAGCTACATTTTCTATATTGTGACAATGTTTCAGACTAAAAGACCTCCAAAAACTTCCAAATAATCCAATGTATCCCAAACTGCGTAATGCCATGCATTACGCTTCATTTATAAGCCTTTACATAAGATTTCAGAATGACACGAATCCAACGCCCACGTTAAACAATCTCAATTTTCTATATTGTGACAACATTGGAAACTGAAAGAACTACGACAAAGCGTCCATGTAATCCAATGATATCCCAAACTACGTAATGCCGTGCATTATGCTTCATTTATAAGCCTTTACTCAAGGAGCACCAATGATTAGTTTAGAGTGAGCATTTTAACTAGCCGATAACCTTGACATATCTGCACTAAATCGTTCGTAAATTTTGATTATGAGTTCAGAATGACAGTAATCCAATGCCCACGTTAAGCTAGCTCAATAGTTTATATTGTGATAATATATGGGACCGAAAGAGCTACTAGAAAGCTTCCAAGTAATCCGATGTATCCCAAATTGTGTGATGCCATACATTATGCTTCATTTATAAGCATTTACTCGAAGAGCACCAATAATCAGTTTAGAATGTCATTTTATCTGGTCGATCAACAAGACATGACCGCACTAAATCTTCCGTAACGTTTGATTTAGATTTCAGATTGACACGAATAAATCGCCCACGTTAAGCTAGCTACATTTTCTATATTGCGACAACATTAGAGACTGAAAGAGCTCCGAAAAAGCCTCCAAGTAATCCAATGTATCCCAAACTGCATGATACCATGCATTAATATTCATTTACAAGCCTTTACTCAAGGAGCACCAATGATCAGTTGAGAATGATCATTTTAACTGGCTGATCAACTTAATATGTTCGCACTAAATCGTGTGTAACTTTTGATTTATATTTCACAATGACACGAATCCAACGCTCGTTAAGCTAGCTCAATTTTCTATAATGTGACAACATTGCAGACTGAAAGAACTTTGACAAACCTTCCATGTAACCCAATGTATTCCAAACTGCGTGATGCAATGCATTATGCTTCATTTAAAAGCATTTACTCAAGGAGCACCAATGGTCAGTTTACTATGATCATTTTAACTGGCCAATAAACTTGATATGTTCGCACTAAATCTTCCGTAACTTTTGATTTAGAGTTCACAGTGACACGAATCCAACATCTACGTTAAGCTAGCTCAATATTCTATATTGTGACAAAATTTAAGACCGAAATAACTACGACGAAGCCTCCATGTAATCCAGTCTATTTCAATTTGCGTGATGCCATGCATTATGCTTCATTTATAATCCTTTAATCAAGGAGCACCAATGATAAATTAAGAATGAACATTTTAACTAGCTGATCATCTTATCATCTTTACTTTTTATTTCAAGCTCAAAATGACATGAGTCCAACGCCCAAATTATACTAGCTAAATTTTATGTATTATGACAACATTTGGGACTGAAATAGCTACTACAAAGCTTCCAAGTGATCCGATGTATCCCAAACTGCGTGATGCCATACATTGTGCTTCATTTCTAAGCCTTCACTCAAGTAGCACCAATAATTAGTTTAAAATGTCATTTTAACTGGCCGATCAACCAGACATGTCCGCACTAAAAGGTCCATAACTTTTGATTTAGAGTTCAGAATGACACGAATCCAACACCCACGTTAAGCTAGCCACAATTTCTATATTGTGACAACATTTGAGACTTAGAGAGCTCCGAAAAATCCTCCAAGTAATCCATTGTATCCCAAACTGCGTGATGCCATGCATTATGCTTCATTTCTAAGCCTTTTCTTTAGAAGCACCAATGATAAGTTTAGAATGATCATTTTTACATGTTCACACTAAGTTCTCTTTAACTTTTGATTTAGAGGTGAAAATGACATGAGTCCAACGCCGACGTTAAGCTAGCTCAATTTTCAATATTGTGACAACATTTGAGACTGAAAGAGTTAGGAAAAAAGCCTCCAAGTAATCCAATGTATCCCAAACTGTGTGATGGCATACATTATGCTTCATTTATAAGCCTTTACTTAAGGAGCACCGATAACCAGTTTAAAATGGTTAATTTAACTTGCCGATGAATTTGACATGTCCACACTAAATCGTATCTACCTTTTGATTTAGAGTTTAGAATGACAGGAATCCTACGTCCACGTTAAGCTAGCTCAAATTTCTATATTGTGAAAACATTTAAGACTGAAATAGTTACGACAAAGCCTCCAAGTAATCGAATGTATCCCAAACTGCGTAATGCCATTCATTATGCTTAATTTATAAGCCTTTTCTCAAGTAGAACCAATGATCAGTTTAGACTTATCATTTAAACAGGCCGACCAAATTGACATCTCCTCACTAAATTGTTCGTAAACTTTTGATTTAGATTTCCGAATGACACGAATCAAACGCCAACGTTAAGCTAGCTCAATTTTCTATATTGTGACAACATTTGATACTGAAAGAACTACGAAAAAGCCTCCAAGTATTCCAATAGATTCCAAACAGCGTGATGCCATGCATTATGCATCATTTATAAGCCTTTACTCAAGGAGCACGAATGACAAGTTTAGAATGATCATTTTAACTAGCTGATCAACTTGGCATGTCCGCACTAAATCGTATTTACTTTTTGATTTGGAGCTCAAAATGACATGAGTCCAACGCGCACGTTAGGCTAGCCAATTTTCCATATTTTGAAAACACTTGAGACTGAAAGAGCTACGAAAAAGCGGCGAAGTAATCGAATGTTTCCAAACTGCGTGATGCCATGCATTATGCTTCATTTATAAGCCTTTACTCAGGGAGCACCAATGATCAGTTTAGTATGATCATTTGAACTGGCCGATAAACTTGACATGTACAACTTAAATCATCCGTAACTTTTGATTTAGAGTTCAAAATGACACGAATCCAATACCCACGTTAATTTAGCTGAATTTTCTATATTGTGACAACATGTGCGACTCAAAGAGCAATGACAAATTGTGTCATGCCATGCATTATTTTTCATTTATATGCCTTTAGTCAAGGACCAGTAATGATCAGTTTAGAATGATCATTTCAACTGGCCAATCAACATGACATGTCCGCACTAAATTGTCCGTAACTTTTGATTTAGAGTTAAGAATGACATGAATGTAACACCCACGTTAAGGTAGCGCAATTTTCTAAATTTTGAAAAAATTTAAGACTAAAATAGCTTTGAAAAAGCCTTCAAGCAATCGAATCAAACGCAAACTGCGTGATGCCACACATTATGCTTCATTAATAAGCCTTTACTCAATGAGTACTAATTGATCATTTTAGAATGATCAGTTTAATTCGTCGGTCAACCTGAAATGTCTGCACTAGATCGTTTGTAACTTTTGATTCAAAGTGTTGAATGCCACGAATCCAATTCCCACGTTAAGCTAGCTAAATTTTCTATATTTTGAAAAAATTTAATACTGAAATAGCTAATAGCAAGCCTCCAAGTAATCAAATCTATCGCAAACTGCTTGATGTTATGCACTATGATTCAATAATAAACTTTTACTCAATGAGCACCAATGATTAGTTTAGAATGATCATTTTAAGTCACCGTTCAACTTGACATGTGCCCACAAAATCATCTGTAACTTATAATTTAGAGCTTAGAATGACATGAATCCAAAGCCCAGATTACGCTAGCTAAATTTTCTATATTGTGACAAAATCTAAGACTTAAATAGCTACGACAAAGCCTCCAAGTAATCGAATCCATCGCAAACAACGTGATGTTATGCATTATGCTTTATGGATAAGCCTTTACTCAATGAGCACCAATGATCAGTTTAGAATAATCATTTTAACTGGCAAATCAATTTAACATGTCAGCACTAAATCTTTTATAACTTTTGATTCAGTGTTCAGAATGACACGAATACAACGCGCACATTAAGCTAGCTAAATTTCTATATTATGAAAAAATTTAAGCTCAAATAGCTACGATAAAGGCTACAAGTAATCCAATCTAACGCAAAATGCTTGATGTTATGCATTATTCTTAGTTTATAAGCTTTTACTCAATGAGCACCAATTGATCATTTTATAATGATCATTTCAACTAGCCGATGAATTTGAAATGTCCGCAGAAAATCGTCTGTAACTTCTGATTCAGAGCTCAGAATGACACGAATCCAATGCGCACATTAAGCTAGCTCAATTTTCTATATTATGACAAAAATTAAGACTGAAATAGCTACAACAAAGCATTCAAATAATCAAATCTATCGCAAAATGCTTGATATCATGCATTATTCTTCATTTAGAAGCCTTATTCTTCATTTAGAAGCCTTAACTCAATGAGCACAGAGATCAGAATGAGACGAATCCAACGCTCACGTTAAGCTACCTCAGTTTTCTATATTGTGAAAAATATTAAGACTAAAATAACTACGATAAAGACTTTAAGTAATCCAATCTATCACAAACTGCTTGATACCCTGAATTTTGCATCATTACTAAGCCTTTACTCAACCCTCACGTTAAGCTAGCTCAAACTTCGATATTGTGAAAAAATTTAAAAGCTATGACAAAGCCTGCAAGTAATCCAATATATAGCAAACTGCTTGATGACATTATTATGCTTTATTAATAAGGTTGTACTCAACCAATTGATCTGTTTAGAATGATCATTTTAACTCTCCGGTCAACCTGACATGTCCGCACTATATCGGTTGTAACTTTTGATCCAGAGCGCTGAATGCCACGAAAACAATGTCCACGTTAAGATAGCTAAATTTCTATATTGTAACAAAATTTAAGCCTAAAATAGCTAAGAAAAAGCCTCCAAGTAATCGAATCTATAGCAAATTGCTTGATGTCATGCACTATGCTTCATTAATAAGCCTTTACTCATTAGCACCAATGATCGGTTTAGAAAGATCATTTTAACTCGCCCATCAACTTGACATTTCTTCACAAAATATTTCGTAAGTTTTGATTTCGAGCTCAAAATGACACGAATCCAATGCCCACGTTTAGCTAGCTAAATTCTCTATATTGTGATAAAAATTTAATACTTAAATAGCTACGAAAAAGCCTCCATGTAATTGAATCTATAGCAAACAGAGTTATGCCATGCATTATGCTTCATTTATAAGCATTTACTCAATGAGCACCAATGATCAGTTTAGAATGATCATTTTAACTGGTTGATCAGCTTAACATGTCCGCACTAAATCGTCTATAACTTTTGATTCAAAGCACAAAATGACATGAATCCAACCCCCACATTAACCTAACCCACTTTTCCATATTGTATAAAAATATTAGACTTCAATATCTACGACAAAGCCTTAATGTAATCGAATCAATCGCAATGAAAGTGATGCCATGCATTATGCTTCAATGATAATCCTTTCAATGAGCACCAACGATCAGTTTAGGATGATCATTTTAACTGGCCGATCAGCTAAAAATGTTTGCACTAAATCATCTGTAACTTTTGATTCAAAGCTCAAAATGACACGAATCAAACCCCCACATAAAGCTAGCTCAATTTTCCATATTGTATGAAAATTTAAGACATCAATATCTACGTCAAAGCCTTCATGTAATCGAATCAATCGCAAAAAAGAGTGATGCCATGCATTACGCTTCATTGATAAGCTTTTACTCAATGAGCACCAATGATTTGTTTAGAATGATCATTTTAACTGGCCGTTCAGCTTAACATTTCCGCACTAAATCGTCTGTAACTATTGATTCAGAGCTCAAAATGACACGAATCCAATGACCACGTTATGCTAGCTCTATTGTATAAAAATTTGAAACAAAAATAGCTACAGAAAAAGCCTTCAAGTAATCGAATCTAGCACAAACTGCGTAATGCCATGCATTATGTTTCATTAATAAGCCTTTACTCAATGAGCACCAATTATCAGTTTAGAACTATCATCTTAACTCACCAATCAACTAGACATGTTTGCACTAAATCGTTTGTATCTTTTGATTCAGAGCTCAGAATCACATGAATCCAACCCTCACGTTAAGGTTGCTCAATTTTCTATATTGTGAAAAAATTTAAGACTGAATTAGCTACGAAAAAGCCTCCAAGTAATCCAATCTATCACAAACTGCTTGATGCTATGAATTATGCTTCATTAATAAGCCTTTACTCAATGAGCACCAATTATCAGTTTTAAATGATAAGTTTAACTAGCCGGTCAACTTGAAATTTCCTCACCAAATCATCCATAACTTTTGATTCATAGCTCAAAATGACACGAATCCAATGCACATGTTAAGCTAGCTAAATTTTCTAGAGTGTGCCAAAATCTAAAACTGAAATAGCTACGACAAAGCCTCGAAGTAATCCAATCTATCGCAAACTCCTGGATGCCATACATTATGCTTCATAAATAAGCTTGTACTCAATGACCACCAATTGATCTGTTTATAATGATCATTTTAACTCGACGGTCAACCTGACATGTCCGCACTAAATCGTCTGTAACTTTTGATTTAGGGCGTAGAATATCACGAATCCAACGCCCACGTTAAGCAACCTAAATTTTCTATATTGTGACAAAATTTAAGATTGAAATAGCTAAGACCAAGCCTCTAAGTAATCAAATATATCGCAAACTGCTTGATGTAATGCACTATCCTTAATTAATAAGCCTTTACTCAATGAGCGCCAATGATAAGTTTAGAATGATCATTTTAACTTGCCGATGAACTTGGCATGTCCGCACAAAATCGTCTGTAACTTTTGATTCAAAACTCAGAATGAGACGAATCCAACGCCCACGTTAAGCTAGTTTAATTTTCTATATTGTGACAAAATTTAAGACTTAAATAGCTACGCCAAAGCCTCCAAGTAATCCAATCTATCGCAAACTACGTGATGCCACACATTATGCTTCATTGATAAGCCTTTTCTCAATGAGCACCAATGATGAGTTTAAAATGGTCATTTTTGCTGACCGATCAACTAGACATGCCCGGAATAAATCGTTCATAACTTTTGATTCAGAGCTCAAAATGATAGGAATCCAATGATCACGTTAACTTAGATCAAGTTTCTATATTTCGAAAAATTTAAGACTGAAATAGCTACAAAAAAGCCTCCAAGTAATCTCATCAAAAGTTAACAAGCTTTTACTCAATGTTCACTAATGATCCGTTTAGCATGATTATTTTAACTGCCTGGTCAACTTGACATGTCCACCCTAAGTTGTCTGTAACTTTTGATTCATAGTTCAGAAAGACACGAATCCAACGCTCATGTTAAGTTATCTCAATTTTTTATATTGCTGAAAATTTTAAAACTGAAATAGCTACAATAAGCCTCCAAGTAATCCAATCTAACGCAAACTGCTTGATGACCTGCATTTTGCTTCATTAATAACCTTTTACTCAATGAGCACCAATGAGAAGTTTAGAATGATCATTTTAACTTGAGATCAACTTCACATGTCCGCACAAAATCGTTCGTAACTTTTGATTCAGAGCTCAAAATGACATGAATCCAACGCCAACGATAAGCTAGCTTAATTTTCTATATTGCAACAAAATGTAAGACTTAAATAACCATGAATAAGCCTCCAAATAATCCAATCTATCAAAAACTGCTTGCCGCTATGAATTATGTTTCATTAATAAGCCTTTACTCAATGAGCACAATTGGTCAGTTTCGAATGATTATTTTAACTAGCCGTTCAACTTGACATGTCCGCACTAAATCGTTTGTAACTTTTCATTCAGAGCTCAAAATGCCACGAATCCAACGCTCACATTCAGCTAACTAAATTTTCGATATTAAGACAAAATTTAAGACTGAAATATCTAAGACAAAGCCTCCAAGCAATCGAATATATCGCAAAGTGCTTTATGTCATTCACTATGATTTGTGAAGGCATTACTCAATAAGCACCAATGATAAGTTTAGATTGATCATATTAACTCCCCGATCAATGTGACATGTCCACACAAAATTGTCTGTAATTTTGTATTCGGAGCTCAGAATGACACGAATACAATGCCCATGTTAAGCTATCACAGTTATCCATAGAGTGACAAAATTTAAGACTGAAATAGCTATGACAAAGTCTCCGAGTAATCCAATCTATCGCAAACTTCTTGATGCCATGCATTATGCTTCATTAATAGGCCTTTACTCAATGAGCACTAATGATCAGTTTAGAATGTTCATTTTAACTAGCCGATCAGCTTGATATGTCCGAACAAAATCATCCGTAACTATTTGTTCAGAGCTTAGAATGCACGAATCCAATCCACACGTTAAGCTAGCTAAATTTTCTATATTGTGACAAAATTGAAGACTAAAATAACTGCGGCAAAGCCTCCAAGTAATCGAATCTATCGCAAACTGCGTGATGCCTCGCATTATGCTTTACTAATAAGCTTTTACTCAATGATCACTAATGATCAGTCTAAAACGATTTGTTTAACTCGCCGGTCAACTTGACATGTCCGCACAAAATCGTATATAACTTTTGTTTCAGAGCTTAGAGTGCCAGGAATCAACCGCACACGTTAAACTGGCTAAATATTTGATATTATGACAAAATTTAAGATTGAAATAGCTACGACAAAGCCTCCAAGTAGCCAAATCTATCGCAAACTGCTTGATGTCATGCACTATGCTTCATTAATAAGTCTTTACTCAATTAGCACGAATGATAAGTTTAGATTGATCATTTTAACTCGCCGATCAACTTGATATGTCTGCACAAAATTGTCCATAACTTTATTAATGAAGCATAATGCATGTTCTTAGATGAACTGAAAGAAACTAAAACATAACTTGCTGTTTTGCATCCAAATATGGATTACTCAACCAAATTTGGATTCAGAGCTTATAATGACAAGAATCCAATGCCCATTAAGCTAGTTAAATTTTCTATAATGTGAAAAAATTTATGACTTAAATAGCTATGACAAAGTCTCCAAGTAATCTAACCTATCGCAAACTTCTTGATGCCATGAATTATGCTTCATTAATAAGCCTTTACTCAATGAGCACCAATGATCAGTTTAGAACGATCATTTTAACTAGCTGGTCAACTAGTCATGTCTGCACGAAATCGTGTGTAACTTTTGATTTAGAGCTCAAAATAACACGAATCCAACGATCACGTTAAGCTAGCTCAATTTTCTATAGTCTGACAAAATTTAAGACTGAAGTAGCTACGAAAAAGCTTCCGAGTAATCCAATATAATGCAAACTGCTTGATGCCATGCATTATGCTTCATTGATAAGACTTTACTCAATGAAGACTAATGATAATTTAGAGTGATCATTTTAACTAGCCGATCAGCTTGAAATGTCCGCACAAAATCGTCTATAACTTTTAATTCGGAACTCAGAATGACATGAATCCATGTTAAGCTACATCAATTTTTGATATTGTGAAAAACTTTGAGGCTGAAATAGCAACGACAAAGCCTCCAAGTAATCCAATCTCTCGCAAACTGCTTCATGGTATGCATTATACTTCATTAATGAGCATTTACTCAATGAGAACTAATGATCACCTTAGAATGATTATTTTAACTCACCGCTCAACTTGACATGTCCACACTAAATCGCCTATAACTTTTTAATCAGATTTCAGAATGACACGAATCCAATGCTCATGTTAAGTTAGCTCAATTTTCTATATTGTTCAGAAATTTAAGACTGAAATAGCTATAACAAAGCGTCCAAGTAATCCAATCTAACACAAACTGCTTGATGGCATGCATTATGCTTCATTAATAAGATTTTACTCAACGAGCACCAACGATCAGTTTAGAATGATTATTTTAACTCGCCGGTCAACTTGACATGTCTGCACTAAATCATCTCTAACTTTTGACAGAGCTCAGAACGACACGAATCCAACACTCATGTTAAGTTAGATCAATTTTCTATATTGCTGAAAAATTTAAGACTGAAATAGCTATGACAAAGGCTCTAAATAATCCAATCTAACGCAAACTGCTTAATGGCATGCATTATGCTTCATTAATAAGTGTTTACTCAACGAGCACCAATGATCAGTTTAGAATGATTATTTTAACTCGCCGATCAACTTAACATGTCCGCACTAAATTGTCTGTAACTTTTGATTCGGATCTGAGAATGCCAAGAATCCAACGCCCATGATAATCTACCTTAATTTTCGATATTGTGACAAAATTAAGACAGAAATAGCTAGGTCCAAGCCTCCGAGTAATCTAATCTATTGCAAACTGCTTGATGTCATGCACTATACTTCATTAATAATCCTTTACTCAATGAGCACCAATGATAAGTATAGAATGATCATTTAATTGGCCGATCAACTTGATATGTCCTCTCAAAATCATCCGTAAATTTTGATTCAGAGCTCAAAATAACACGAATCTCAAGCCCACGTTAGATTTTGATGTTTTGATACTCTTTCGGATGTTTTTTTGTCGGGATGAAGCAATCACGACCTTGAAACCGTTTTATGTTTAAGGTTTTCTATATTGTGACAAAATGTAAGACAGAAATAGCTACGAAAAAGCCTTTGAGTAATCCAATCTAATGCAAACTGCTTGATGCCATGCATTATGCTTCATTGTTAAGCCTTTACTCAATGAAGACTAATGATCATTTTAGAATGATCATTTTAACTAGCCGATCAGCTTGACATGTCCGCACAAAATCATCGATAAGTTTTGATTCAGAGCTCAGAATGACACGAATTCAAAGTCCACGTTAAGCTAGCTCAATTTTCGATATTGTGAAAAAATATAAGACTGAAATAGCAACGACAAAGCCTCCAAGTAATCCAATCTATCGTAAACTGCTTCATGGCATGCGTTATACTTCATTAATGAGCATTTACTCAATGAGAACTAATGATCACCTTAAAATGATTATTTTAACTCGCTGGTCAACTTGACATGTCCGCACTAAATCGTGTGTAACTTTTTAATCAGAGTTCAGAATGACACAAATCCAACGCTCATGTTAAGTTAGCTCAATTTTCTACATTGCTCAAAAATTTAAGACAGAAATAGCTAAGACAAAGCGTCCAAGTAATCCAATCTAACACAAACGGCTTGATGGTATGCACTATGCTTCATTAATAAGTGTTTACTCAACGAGCACCAATGATTAGTTTAGAATGATTACTTTAACTTGCCGATCAACTTAACATGTCCACACTAAATCATTTGTAACTTTTGATTAGAGCAGAGAATGCCAAGAATCCAACGCCCATGTTAATCTACCTAAATTTTCGATACTGTGACAAAAATTAAGACAGAAATAGCTAGGTCCAAGCCTCCAAGTAATCGAATCTATCGCAAACTGCTTGATGTCATGCACTATGCTTCATTAATAAGCCTTTACTCAATGAGCACCAACTGATAAGTGTAGAATGATCATTTAACTTGCCGATCAACTTGACATGTCCCCACAAAATCATCCGTAACTTTTAATTCAGAGCTCAAAATGACACGAATCTAATACCCACGTTAGATTTTGATGTTTTGATACTCTTTCAGATGTTTTTCTCGGTATGAAACAATCATGACCTCGAAACCGTTTTATGTTTAAGATTTTCTATATTGTGACAAAATTTAAGACTTAAATACCTACGACAAAGCCTCCAAGTAATCAAATCTATCACAAACAGCCTGATGCCATGCATTATGCTTCATTAGTAAGCCTTTATTCAATGAGCACCAATGATCAGTTTAGAATGATCATTTTAACTGAACAATCAACTAGACATGTCCGCACTAAATCGTATATAACTTTTGATTTAGAGCTCAGAATGACCCGAATCCAACGCTCACGTTTAGCTAGCTCAATATTCTACATTGTTAAAAATTTTAGAGTGAAATAACTACATCAAAGCTTCCAAGTAATCCAACCTATTGCAAACTGCTTGATCCCATGAATTATGCTTAATTAATAAGCCTTTACTGAAGGAGCACCATTGATCAGTTTAAAATGATCATTTTAACTAGCCGGTCAACATGACATCTCTGCACAAAATCGTCCATAACTTTTGATCAGAGCTTAGAATGGCACGATTCCAATGTCCACGTTAAGCTACCTGAATTTTCTATAGTGTGAGAAAATTTAAAACTGAAATAGCTACGACAAAACCTCGGAGTAATCCAATCTATCGCAAACTATTTAATGCCATGCATTATGTTTCATTGATAAGTCTTTACTCGATGAGCAGTAATGATCATTTTAAAATGATCATTTTAAAATGATCATTTTAACATTCCGATCAGCTTGACATGTCCGCACAAAATCGTCTATAACTTTTAATTCAAAGCTCATAATGACAGGAATCAAACATGCATATTAAGATAGTTCAATTTTCTATATTGTGATAAAATATAAGACCGGAATAGCTAGGACAAAGCTTCCAATTAATCCGATCTATCCCAAACTCGTGATGCCATGGATTATGCTTCATATAAGCCTTTATTTAAGGAACACCAATGATCAATTTAGAATGATCATTTTAACTACTGGTCAACTTCACATGTCTGCACAAAATCGTTCGTAACTTTTGATTCAAAACATAGAATGACATGAATCCAATGCCCACGTTAAGCTAGCTCAATTTTCTATATTGTCACAAAATTTAGGACTAAAAGAGATACGACAAAGCCTTCAAGTAATTGAATGTATGAAAAATGCGTGATGCCACACATTATGTTTCATTAATGCCTTTTATCAATGAGCACCAATGATTAGTTTAAAATGATCTTTTTTACAGACCGATCAACTAGACATGCCTGCAATAAATCGTTTGTAACTTTTGTTTCAAAGCTGAGAATGACACGAATCATACGATCACGTTAATTTAGCTAAATTTTCTATAATGTGAACAAATTTAAGACTTAAATAGGAACGACAAAGCCTCCAAGTAATCTAACCTATCGCAAACTACTTGATACCATGAATTATTGTTCATTAATAAACCTTTACTCAATAAGCACCAATGATCAGTTTAGAACAATCATTTTAACTAGCAGGTCAACTAGTCATGTCCGCACGAAATCGTGTGTAACATTTGATTCAGAGCTCAAAATAACACGAATCCAATGCTCACATTAAACTAGCTCAATTTTCTATAGTGTGACAAAATTTAAGACTGAAATAGCTATGACAAAGCCTCCGAGTAATCCAATCTAATGCAAGCTGCTTGATGACATGCATTATGCTTCATTGATAAGCCTTTACTCATGATCATTTTAGAATGATCATTTTAACTAGCCGATCAGCATGACATGTCCGCACAAAATCGTCTATAACTTTTGATTCAGAGCTCAGAATAACAAGAATCCAACACCCACATTAATCTACCTTAATTTTCGATATTGTGACAAAAAATTAAGACAGAAAGAGCTAGGACCAAGCCTCCGAGTAATCAAATCTATCGCAAACTTCTTGATGTCATGCACTATGCTTCATTAATAAGCCTTTACTCAATGAGCACCAATGATAAGTGTAGAATGAACATTTAACTTGCCAATCAACTTGACATGTCCCCACAAAATCATCCGTAACTTTTGATTCAGAGCTCAAAATGACACGAATCTAACGCCCACGTTAAGCTAGCTTAATTTTCTATATTGTGACAAATTTTAAGACTTAAATAGCTATGAAAAAGCCTCCAAGTAATTGAATCAATTGCAAACAGTGTGATGACATGCATTATGCTTCATTAACAAGCCTTTACTCAATGAGCACCAATGATCAATTTAGAATGATAATTTTAACTGAACGATCAACTAAACATTTCTGCACTAAATCGTCTATAACTTATGATTCAGAGTTCAGAATGACACGAATACAATGCTCACATTAATCTAGCTCAATATTTAACATTGTAAAAAAATTTAAGACTGAAATAACTATGACAAAGCCTCTAAATAAACCAATCTATCGCACACTGTTTGATGCAATGAATTATGCTTAAAAATTAGCCTTTACTTAATGAGCACCAATGATCCGTTTAGATTGATAATTTTAACTGCGGGTCAACTTGACATGACCACACGAAATCGTCCGTATCTTTTGATTCAAAGCTCAGAAGGACATGAATCCAATGCTCATGGTTAGCTATCTCAATTTTCTATATTATGAAAAATATTTAAGACTGAAATAGCTACAACAAAGTCTGCAAGTAATCCAATCTATCACAACTTGCTTGATACCATGCATTATGCTTCATTAATAAGCTTTTACTCAATGAGCACCAATGGTCAGTTTAGAATGATTATTTTTACCCGTAAGTCAACTTGACATGTCTGCACTAAATTGTTTGTAACTTAAGATTCAAAGCTCATAACGCCACGAATCCAACGCTCATGTTAAGCTAGCTACATTTTCGATATTGTGACTAAATTTAAAACTGAAATATCTAAGAAAAAACCTCCTAGTAATCGAATCTATTGCAAACTGCTTGATGTCATGCACAATGATTTATTAATAAGCCTTACTCAATGGGCACCAATGATAAGTTTAGATTGATCGTATTAACTCCCTGATCAACTTGACATGTCCACACAAAATTGTTCGGAACTTTGTATTCAGAGCTCAGAATGACACGAATACAATGCTCACGTTAAGCTATGTCTGTTTTCTATAGTGTGACAAAATTTAAGACTGAAATAGCTCCAACAAAGTCTCGGAGTAATCCAATCTATTGCAAACTTCTTAGTGCCATGCATTATGCTTCATTAATAAACTTTACTCAATGAGCACTAATGATTAGTTTAGAATGATCATTTTAACTAGCCCATCAGCTTGACCTGTCCGCACAAAATCATCCGTAACTATTGGTTCAGAGCTTAGAATGACACGAATTGAATCCCCACGTTAAGCTACCTAAAGTCTATATTGTGACAAAAATTGAGGACTAAAATAGCTGCGACAAAGCCTTCAAGTAATCGAATCTACACAAACTACGTGATGTCATGCATTATGCTTCATTAATAAGCCCTTACTCAATCAGCACCAGTGATCAGTTTAGAATGATCATTTTATTTGACCGATCAACTTGACATATCCGCACTATATCGTTTGTAACTTTTGATTCAGAGCTCAAAATGACCCGAGTCTAATGCTCATGTTAAGTTAGCTCAATTTTCTATATGCTTAAAAATTTAAGACTGAAATAGCTACAATAAAGTCTCTCCGATATCCAATGTAACGAAAAGTTCTTGATACCATGCATTATGAGCACAAATGATCAGTTTAGAATGATTATTTTAACTCACCGGTCAACTTGACATGTCTGCAGTAAATCGTCTTTAACTTTTGATTAAGAGCTCAGAATGCCACGAATCCAACTCCCACATTAAACTAGCTACATTTTCAATATTGTGACAAAATTAAGACTCAAATAGCTATGAAAAACCATCCAACTAATCGAATCTATCGCAAGCTGTTTGTTGTCAAGCACTATGCTTATTTAATAAGCCTTTACTCAATGAGCATCAATGATATGTCTAGAATGATCATTTTAATTCGCCGAGCAACTTGATATTCATGTCCGCACAAAATCGTCTGTAACTTTTGATTCAGAGCTCAGAATGACACGAATCCAACACCCACGTTAAGCTACCACAATTTTCTATATTGTGAAAGAAAAATAAGATTGAAATAACTAAGAGAAAGCCTCTGAGTAATCCAGTCTATTGCAAACTTCTTGATGTCATGCATCATACTTCATTAATAATCCTTTACTCAATGAGCAGTAAAGATTAGTTTAGAATGATCATTTTAACTAGCCAATCAGCTTGAACTGTCCGCCAAAATCGTCTCAAACTATTGGTTCAGAGCTCAGAATGACACGAATCGAATCCCCACGTTAAGCTAGCTAAAGCTTCAAAATTGTGACAAAAGTGAAGACTAAAATAGCTGCGACAAAGCCTCCAAGTAATCGAACCTATCGCAAACTACGTGATGCCATACATTATGCTTCATTAATAAGCTCTTACTCAATGAGCACCTGTAATCAGTTTAGAATGATCATTTTATTTGACCGATCAACTTGACGTGTTCGCACTAAATCGTCTATAACTTTTGATTAAGAGCTCAAAATGATCGAATCCAACGCTCATGTTAAGTTAGCTCAATATTCTATATTTTTAAAAAAATTTAAGACTGAAATAGCTATGACAAAGCCCCCACGTAATCCAATCTAACGAAAACTTCTTGATGCCATGCATTATGCTTCATTAATAAGCTTTTACTCAATGAGCACCAATGATTTGTTTAGAATGATTATTTTAACTTGCCGGTCAACTTGACATTTCTGAACTAAATTGTCTTTAACTTTTGATTCAGAACTCGGAATGCCACGAATGCAACGCCCACATTAAGCTAGCTAAATTTTCAATATTGTGACAAAAATTAAGACTGAAATAGCTACGACAAAGCCTCCAAGTAATCTAATCTATCGCAAGCTGTTTGATGTCATGCACTATGCTTAGTTAATAAGCGTTTACTCAATCAGCACCAATGATATGTTTAGAATGATCATTTTAACTCGCCAAGCAACTTGACATGCATGTCCGCACAAAATCATCCGTAAGTTTTGATTCGGAACTCAGAATGACATGGATCCAATGGCCACGTTAAGCTAGCTCAATTTTCAATATTGTGAAAAAATTAAGATTGAAATAACTACGACAAAGCCTCCATGTGATCCAATCTTATTGAAAGTCTGCTAATGCTTTCAGGGATAGTGATGTAAGCTGTAAGAAAGAGTCACTCACTGAATCTGTGGATCACACACGTGTTGGAGACAGGGACACACCTGACTATTTAGAGAGTATACAAGTGTTGAAAGAGTGAAGTCTGGGGACAACGGTAAACGTGAGGAATGGGATCTCCATAGCTACCTGCCCTACTAAAGAAGTTTACAAGCAAGGGACATGCCGAAGACCTACCTTTCCAACAAAGTCCAAGGCGAGGACTTTTAATTGACGAAGCGTTCCGTCATCAGCAAGCGGTGGCCGACAAGGCCCTTATCCCTAAGGGAAGCAAAGAGGACTTGTTTGAAACTCGTTCGGTAAGATTCTCTTGCATTTACCCAAGGCAGTGATATTCTGAGTCTCTTAATTAGTTGTGTTTTAGGTAGCGGGTTTTCGTCTTATTCTCTCTTTTAGTCCGGTCTTCTTCTCTCTTTTAGTCTGGTCTTCTTTTCTCTTTTGAGTCAGGTTCTAAGATAGGGCAGGGAATCGGGTTTTATGAATATCTCTCTTCCGGCCATTAGTTCGAGATCAAAACTTGACCTGAGAGATGTCACTGATAGTAACAGTAGGTGCGCCTTCAGTTGAGGAGAGCTTTTCACAAGCAGTGGTTATGAGCTCTTTCTTGTTTCGATTCAGAAGAGGT
Organism: Pugionium cornutum; assembly: GCA_018901935.1. Taxonomy (NCBI): domain Eukaryota; kingdom Viridiplantae; phylum Streptophyta; class Magnoliopsida; order Brassicales; family Brassicaceae; genus Pugionium; species Pugionium cornutum. The sequence continues at coordinate 16,849,684 of CM032165.1, read as the reverse complement.
AATGCACTCGTGGATTGTATAACCTTTTTTAGTGCCAAAAAAGTGCATGTGTTCTTGGTTAATAAAAACACGAAGTTTGATAGGCTATAGGACTGATACTTTAAGTAGGATAAACGCCTTAAAGAAAAATGAAAGGTTTCAACTTATCCAAGGAATCTCTTTCTTGGCATTTGTATTTGAGAGAGAGCTATGCTTAGGGTCAGTTCCTTTAGTAAACTTATTTGGAAAGTTAGAAGTTGACTTTAGGTAAGTAAGTAGTTCCGTATGAAATTTATAAAACTTTCATATCTGGCCGGAGGTCAATCTTAAGTGTTGGAAGCTACAGCTAAGGTACTTCCCTTCATCTATAAAGGATAGGAAATTGAGAGAATAGGGCGATAGCCTGGTTTTGATTGAATATCCTTTCATGTGCTTATCATGTATGAGGTATACCAAAGATCTGAGTCAAAGTAGGTAAGAGAAGGGGATGGATGTCTGAGCGGTTGAAACAATTGGTCTTGCAAACCGAAGTATTTCTAGGATTACTGGGGGTTCAAATCCCTCTCCATCCGGAAGTCAGTTTTGTTTGTCTAACATCCGGAGCCCAGAAGCTCAAAGAGTCACTGTGATGAAAATTCAGTTTTCATCTGTTCAGTCGGGTAGCTAGCCCGAGTTGAGGCGTTCGTCGCTCATGCTTCCTTCACTTCCAATGATCAGCTTAAAATGATCATTTTAACTACTCAACTTGACATGTGTGCACTAAATCGTCCGTAATTTTTTATTTAAAGTTCAGAATGACACGAATCCAACACAATTGTTAAGCTAGCTCAATATTCAATATTGTGACAAAAATGAACACCGAAATAGCTATGACAAAACCTCCAAATAACCACTATATCCCTACCTGCGTTATTCCATGAATTATGCTTCATTTATATGTCTTTACTCAATGAACAGCAATGATTTGTTTAGAATGCTTATTTTTACTAGCTGAACAACTTGACATGTCCACACTAAATCGTCTTTAACTTTTAATTTAGAGCTCAAAATGACATGAGTCTGACGCCCACGTTATGGTAGCTCAATTTTCCATATTGTGACAACATTTCAGACTAATAGAGCTATGACAAAGCCTCAAAGTAATCCAATATATCCAAACTGGGTGATGTCATGCATTATGCTTTATTTGCAAACTTTTGCTCAATGAGCACCAATTATCAGTTTACAATGTTCATTTTAACCAGCCGATCAACTTCACATGTCCACACTAAATCGTCCGTAACGTTTGATTTCATTTTTGAATTACATGAATCCAACGCCCAAGTGAAGCTATCACTATTCTGTATATTTAACAAAATTTATGATCTCAATAGCTACGACAAAGCCTCCAAGTAATCCAATCTATCCCAAACTACCTGATGCCATGCATTATGCTTCATTTGCAATCTTTGGTTTAGGAGCACCAATGAACAGATTAAAATGATCATTTTAACTATTCGATCAACTTTTCATGTCCGGAATAAATCATTCGTAGCTTTTGATTTAGCGTTTAAAGTGACACGAATCCAACGCCCAAGTAAATCTAGCTCAATTTTCTATATTGTGACAAAATTTAAGAACGAAATAGCTAGGACAAAGTCTCAAAGTAATCCAATATATCCCAAACTGCATGATGCTATGCATTATGCTTTGTTTGTAATCTGTTCCTCAATGAGCACCAATGATAAGTTTAGAATTATCATTTTAACTAGCCAATAAACTTGACATGTCCGCACTAAATTGTCACGAATCTAACACAATTGTTAGGCTAGCTCAATTTTCTATAATGCTACAAAATTGTCCCTAACTTCTCATTTAGAGTTAAGAATGAGACGAATCCAATGCCCACGTTAAGCTAGCTCAATTTTTTATATTGTGACAAAATTTAAAACCGAAATAGCTACAATAAAACATCCAAGTAATCTAATATATCCCAAACTGCATGATGCCATGCATTATGCTTTATTTATACGCTTTTACTCAATGAGCACCAATGATAAGTTTAGAATGATCATTTTTACTAGCTGATCAAATTGAGATGTCTGCAATAAATTGTAATTAACTATTAACTTAGGGGTCAAAATGAGATGTATCCGACGCCCATGTTAAGCTAGTCCAATTTTCCATATTGGGACAACATTTGATGCTGAAAGTGCTATGACAAAGCCTCAAAATAATCCAATATATCCCAAACTGCGTGATGCTATGCATTATGCTTCATTTGTAAACCTTTGCTCAATGAGTTCGAGTGATCAGTTTTGAATGTTCATTTTAACTGGCCGATCAACTTGACATGTCCACACTAAATCGTATATAACTTTTGATTTACATTTCAAAATGACACGAATCCAATGCTCAAGTAAAGCTATAACTATTTTGTATATTTATCAAAATTTTGACCGAAATAGCTACGACAAAGCCTCCAAGTAATCCAATCTATCCCAAACTGCGTGATGGCATGCATTATGCTTCTTTGTAATCCTATGCTTAATGAGCACCAATGATCATATTAAAATGATCATTTTAACTAGTCGATAACCTTGACATGTCAACATTAAATCGCCTTTAACTTCTTATTTAGAACTCAAAATGACATGATTCCAACGCCAACGTTAAGCGAGCTCAATTTTTCATATTGTGACAACATTTCAAACTAAAGGAGGTACTACAAAGCCTCCAAGTAATCTAGTGTATACCAAACTGCATGATGCCATGCATTGTGCTTCATTTACAAGCCTTTACTCAGGGAGCAGTAGTGATCAGTTTAGAATAATCATTATAACCGGCCGATCAAGTTGACATGTACGCACTAAATCATCTGTAACCTGTGATTTATAGTTCAAATGACACGAATCCACCATCCACGTTAAGCTAGCTGAATTTTCAATATTGTGACAACATTTGAAACTGAAAGAGCTACCACAAAGCTTTCAAGTAACCCAATCTATCCTAAACTAATGATGCCATGAATTATGCTTACTTTATAAGCCTTTATTCAAGGAGCACTAATGATCAGTTTAGAATGATTAGTATAGAATGATCACTTTAACTAGCTGAAGAACTTGACATGTGTGCACTAAATCGTCCGTATATTTTGATTTAGAGTTCAGAATGAGTTGAATCCAACACCAACGTTAAACTAGCTCAATTTTCTGTATTGTGACAAAATTTTTGACGGAAATAATTATGAAAAAGCCTCCAGGTAATCCCATCTATCCTAAACTGCGTGATGACATGCATTATGCTTCATTTGTAAACCGTTGCTCAATGAGTACCAATGATCAGTTTAGAATGATCATTTTAACTGGCCAATCAATTTGACATGTCACACCTAAATCGTCCATATCTTTTGATTTACATTTCAGAATGACACGAATCCAACACCCAAGTGAAGCTTGTTCTTATTTTATATTTGACAATATTTAAGATCGAAATAGCTACGACAAAGCCTCCAAGTAATCCAATTTTTCTCAAACTGCGTGATGCCATGCATTATGCTTTGTTTGTAATCATTTTCTTAATGAACACCAATGATAAGATTAAAATGATCATTTTAACTAGTTAATCAACTTGTCATGTCCGCACTAAATCGCCCGTAACTTTTGATTTACCTTTCCGAGTGACACGAATCTAATGCCCAAGTAAAGCTAGCTCAATTTTCTATATTATGAAAAACTTTAAGAACAAAATAGCTACTACGAAGCATCTAAGTAATCCAATCTATCCAAACTGCATGATGTCATGCATTATGCTTTGTTTGTAATTCTTTCCTCAATGAGCACCAATGATAAGTTTAAAATGATCATTTTAACTAGCCGATCAACTCGACATGTACGCACTTAATCGTCCGTAACTTTTGATTTAGAGTTCAGATTGACACGAATACAATGCCCATGCTAAGCTATCACAATTTTCTATATTGTGACAACGTTTGATACAGAAAGATCTACCACAAAGCCTTCAAGTAATCCAATCTATCCTTAACTGCGTGATGCCATGCATCATGCTTAATTTATAAGCATTTACTTAAAGCGCACTGCACTAATGATCAGTTATATGAACAGTTTAGAATGATCAGTTTAACTGGCCAATCAACTTGTTATGTCAGCAGTAAATAACATCTGTAACTTTTGATTTAGAGTTCAAAATGACATGAATTGAACGCCAACGTAAATTTTCAATATTGTGACAAAATTTAAGAATGACATGGCTATGACAAAGCCTCCAAGTAATCCAATCTATCCCGAACTTTGTGATGTTATGCATTATGCTTCATTTATACGCCTTTATTCAATGAGCACCAATGGACAGTTAGAATGATCATTTTAACTAGTTAATCAATTTGACATGTCCGCACTATAACATCTTTAACTTTTAATTTAGAGCCCAAAATGACATAAATCCAACACCCACATTAAAATATCTCAAGATTCCATATGTGACAATATTTGACACTCAAAGAACTATGACAAATCCTCCAAATAATCCAATCTATCCCAACCTGCGTGATGCCATGCATTATGCTTCATTTGTAATCCTTTGCTCAATGGGCACCAATGATCAGTTTAGAATGATCATTTTAACTAACCGATCAACTTGTGCCTGCACCAAATCGTCCATAACTTTTGATGTAAAGTTCAGAGTGACACGAATCCATTGCCATGTAAAGCTAGTTCAATTTTCTATAATGTGACAAAATTAAAGACCGAAATAGCTATGACAAAGCCTCCAAGTAATCCAATCTATCCCGAACTGTGTGATGTCATGCATTATGCTTCATTTATACGCCTTTATTCAATGAGCACCAATGAACAGTTTAGGATGATCATTTTAACTAGCTGATCAACTTGACATGTACGCATTAAATTGTATTTAACTTTTAATTTAGAGCTCAAAATGAGATGAATCCAATGCCCACGTTAGGCTAGCTAAATTTTCCATATTGTGACAGCATTTTGGACCAAAAGAGCTACGATAAAGCCTCAAAATAATCCATTATATCCCAAACTGCGTGATACCATGCATTATGCTTCATTTGTAAACTTTTGCACAATGAGCTCCAATGATCATTTAAGAATATTCATTTTAATTTGCCGATCAACTTGACATGTCCACACTAAATTGTCCGTAACTTTTGATTTACATTTCAGAATGACATGAATCCAACGCCCAAGTACAGCTAGCTCTATTTTCTATATTGTGACAAAATTTAAGACTGAAATAGCTCCGAAAAAGCCTCCAAGTAATCCAATCTATTCCAAACTGCGTGATGCCATGCATTATGCTTGATTTATGCGTTACTCAATGAGCACCAATGATCAGTTTAGAAAGATCAATTTAACTAGCCGTTAAACTTGACATGTCTGCACTAAATCGCCATAAGTGTTGATTTAGATGTCAAAATGACACGAATCCAACGCCCACATTTAGCTAGCTCAATTGTCTATATTGTGATAAAATTTAACACCGGAATTGTTACGAAAAAGCCTCCAACTAATCCAATCTATCCCAAACTACGTGAAGCCATGCATTATGCTCCATTTCTAACCCTTTACTCAAGGAGCACCAATGATAATTTTAGAATGATCATTTTAACTAGCCGATCAACTTGACATATCTGCCCCCTATGAGATGAATCCAACGCCCACGTTAACCTAGCTTAATTTTCCATAATGTAAAAACTTTTCAGATTGAAAGAGGTACGACAAAGACTCAAAGTAATCCAATATATCCCCAATTGCATGATGGCATATATTATAGTTTATTTGTAAACCTTTGCTCAATGAGCACCAATGATCAGTTTAGAATGTTCATCTTAACTAGCTAATCAAGTTGACATGTCCGCACTATATCGTCTTTAACATTTGTTTAGAGGTCAAAATGACATGAATCCAACGCCCACGTTAAAATAGCTCAATATTCCATATTGTGATAATATTTGACACTGAAAGAGCTACAACAAAGCTTTCAAGTAATCCAATCTATCCCGAACAGCGTGATGCCATGGATTATGCTTTATTTATAGGCCTTTACTCAAGGAGCACCAATGATGAGTATAGAATGATCATTTTAACATACCAATCAACTTGATATTATGCACTAAATTGTCCGTAACTTTTGATTTAGAGTTTAGAATGACACGAATCCAATGCCCACGTTAAGCTGGCTTAATTTTCAACTTTGTGACAAAATTTAACCCCAAAATAGCTATGAGAAAGCCTCCAAGAAATCCAATCTATCTCGAACTGCGTGATGCCATGCATTATGCTTCATTTATAAGCCTTTACTTAATGAGCACCAATGATTAGTTTAAAATGATCATTCTAACTATCTGATCAATTTGCCATGTCCACACGAAATCGTATTTAACTTTTAATTTATAACTCTAAATGAGATGACTCCAACACCCACGTTAAGCTAGCTCAGTTTTCTATATTCTGACAACATTTGAGGCTATAAGAGCGGCAACGAAGCCTCAAAGTAATCCAATATATCCCAAAATGCGTGATGCCATGCATTAAGCTTCATTTGTAAACCTTTGCTTAATGAGCACCAATGATCAGTTTAGAATATTTATCTTAACTAGCAGATCAATTTGACATGTCTGTACTAAACCATCTCAAACTTTTAATTTAGGGTTCAAAATGACATCAATCCAATGCCCACGTTAAGTTAGCTCAGTATTCTATATTGTGACAAAATTTCAGACTAAAAGAGGTACAACAAAACCTCCGAGTAATCCAATCTATCCCACACTATGTGATGCAATGCATTATGCTTCATTTATAAGCCTTTACTCAAGGAGCACCAATGATCAGTTTAGAATGATCATTTTACTAGCCAATCAACTTGACATGTCCGCACTAAATCGTCTGTAACTATTGATTTAAAGTTACAAATGACACGAATCTGGTGCCCACATTAAGCTAGCTCAATTTTATATATTGTGACAACATTTTAGATTGAAAGAGCTATGACAAAACTTCAAAGCAATACATTATATCCCAAACTGCGAGATGTCATGCATTGTGCTTTATTTGTAAACCTTTGTTCAATGAGCTCCAATCATCAGTTTAGAATGTTCATTTTAATTGGCCAATCAACTTGACATGTCCACACTAAATTGTCCGTAACTTTTGATTTACATTTCAGAATTACACGAATCCAACATCCAAGTAAAGCTAGCTCTATTTTCTATATTTTGATAAAATTTAAGACCGAAATAGCTTTGAGAAAGCCTCTAAGTAATCCAATCTATCCCAAACAGAGTGATGGCATGCATGCATTATGCATCAGTTATACTCCTTTACTCAATGAGCACCAATGATAAGTTTAGAATGATCATTTTAACTGGCCAATCAACTTGACATCTAAGCACTAAATCGTCCGTAACTATTGATTTAGAGTCAGAATGACATGAATTCACCACCCACGTTAAGATAACTCAGTTTTATTTTTTTGCCAGATTTTAAGACCAAAATACGTTCGACAAAGTCTCCAAGTAATCCAATCCACCCCAAACTGCGTGATGTCATGCATTATGCTTCGTTTATATGCCTTTAGTAACTGAGCACCAAAGATAAGTTTAGAATGATCATTTTAACTAGCTAATCAACTCCACGTTAAGCTAGCTCAATTTTCTGCATTGTGATCACATTTGAGACTGAAAGAGCTACGAAAAAGCCTCAAAGTGATCCAATATATCCCAAACTGCGTGATGCCATGTAAAATATTTTATTTGTAAACCTTTGCTCAATGAACACTAATGATCAGTTTAGAATGTTTATTTAACTAGCTGATCAAGTTGACATGTCACACTAAATTATCTTTAGCTTGTAATTTAGAGCCCAAAATGACATGAATCAAACGCCCACGTTAAACTAGCTCAATTTTCCATATTGTGAAAATATTTTACAATGAAAGACCTACAACAAAGCCTACAAGTAATCCAATCTATCCCGAACTGCGTGATGCCATGGATTATGCTTTATTTATAAGCTTTTACTCAAGGAGGACCAATGATAAGTTTAGAATGATCATTTTAAAAGCGGATCAACTTGATTTGTCCGCACTAAATCGTCCGAAACTTTTGATATAGAGTTCAGAATAACAAGAATCCAACTCCCAGGTTAATCTTGCTCAATTTTCTATATTGTGACAAAATCTAAAACCAAAATAGCTATGAGAAAGCCTCTAAGTAATCCAATCTATCCTAAACTGCATGATGCCATGCATTATGCTTCATGTACAAGGCTTTACTTAATGAACACCAATGATCAGTTTAGAATGATCATTTTAACTAGCTGATCAACTTGTTATGTCCGCACTAAATCGTCTTTAACTTTTCATATGAGATGAATCCAGGGCCCACGTTAATCTAGCTCAGTTTTCCATATTGTGACAACATTTGAGTCTGAAAGGGCTACGACAAAGCCTCAAAGGAATCCAATATAACCCAAACTATGTGATGCCATGCATTATGCTTCATTTGTAAACCTTTGCTCAATGACCACAAATGATCAGTTTAGAATGTTCATTTTAGCCGATCAACTTGACACGTCCACACTAAATTGTCCGTAACTTTTGATTTACATTTTAGAATGACACGACTCCAACGCCCAAGTAAAGCTAGCTCAATTTTCCACATTGTGATAAAATTTAATACCAAAATAGCTATTAAAAATCCTTGAAATTAGCCACTCTATCCCAAACTAAGTGATTCCAGGCATTATGCTTCATTTATACGCCTTTACTCAATGAGCACCAATGATCAGTTTGGAATGATCATTTTAAGTTGCTGATCAACTTAATAAGTCCGCACTAAATCGTCTTTAACTTTTAATTTAGAGCTCAAAATGAGATGAATCCAATGCCCACGTTGGGCTAGCTCAATTTTCCATATTTTGACAACATTTGAGTCTAAAGAGATACGATAAATCATCAAAGTAATCAAATATATACCAAACAGCGTGATGTCATGCATTATATTTCATTTGTAAACCTATGCTCAATGAGCACCAACGATCAGTTTAGAATGTTCATTTTAACTCGCCGATCAACTTCACATGCCCACACTAAATCGTACGTAACTTTTAATTTAGAGCTCAAAATGACATGAATCCAACGCCCGAGTAAAGCTAGATCAATTTTTTATATTGTGACAAAATTTAAGACCAATACGACAAAGCCTCCAAGTAATCTAATCTATCTTAAAATGCGTGATGCCATGCATTATTCTGCATTTATACGCCTTTACTTAATGAGCACCAATGATCAGTTTAGAATGATAATTTTAACTAGCTGATCACCTTGAAATGTCCACGCTAAATCGTCTTTAACTTTTAATTTATAGCTCAAAATGAAATGAATCCAACGTCCACATTGAGTTAGCTAAATATCCCATATTGTGACAACATTTGAGACTAAAAGAGCTACGACAAAGATTCCAAGTAATCCAATCTATCCCAAACAGTGTGATGCCATGCATTATGCTTCCTTTGTAAACCTTTGCTCAATGAGCACCATTGACCAGTGTAGAAGGTTCATTTTCACTGTCCGATCAACTTTAAATGTCCACAATAAATCGTTTTTAACTTATAATTTAAAACTCAAAATGACATGAATCCAACGCCCAAGTAAAGCTAGATCAATTTTCTATATTGTGATAATATTTGAGACTCAAAAGACAATTACAAAGCCTCCAAGTAACCCAATCTCTCCAAAACTATGTGATGCCATCCATTATGCTTTTCATTATAAGCGTTTACTCAAGGAGCGCCAATGATCAGTTTAGAATGATCATTTTAACTAGCCGATCAATTTAATATGTCTGCACTAAATCGTCTTTAACTTTTTAATTTAGAGTTCAAATTGACATGAATCGAATGACCACGTTAAGTTAGCTCAATATTCCATAATGTTACAATATTTGAGATTGAAATAGCTATGACAAATCCTCAAGTAATCCAATCAATCCCAACTTGTGTGATGCCATGCATTATGCTTTCATTGTGAGCATTTACTCAAGGAGCACCTATCATCAATTTAGAATGATCACTATAACCAACTGATAACCTTGACATGTCCGCACTAATTTTTAATTTAGTGCTCAAAATGATATGATTCCAACGCCCACATTAGGGTAGCTCAATTTTCCATATTGTGACAACATTTGTGACTTAAAGAACTACGACTTATCCTCCAAATAATCCAATATATCCCAAAATGTGTGATTCCATGCATTATGCTTCATTTGTAAACCTTTGATCAATGAGAACTAATGATCAGTTTAGAATGTTCATTTTAATTGCGCGATCAACTTTACATGCATGTCCACAATAAATCTTCTATAACTTTTAATTTACAAGTCAAAATGACATGAATCCAATGCCTAGGTAAAGCTAGATCAATTTTCTATATTGTGACAGTATTTGAGACTGAAAAACCTACCACAAAGTCTACAAATTATCCAATCTATCCAAAACTGTGTGATGCCATGTATTATGCTTTCATGATAAGCATTTACTCAAGGGGCGCCAATGATCCGTTTAGAATGATCATTTTAATTAGCCGATCAACTTGACATGTACGCAATAAATCGTCTTTAACTTTTAATTTAGAGTTCAAATTGACACAAATCCAACACCAACGTTATGGTAGCTCACTTTTCTATATTGTGACAAAATTTAATACAAAATAGCTGTGACAAAGTCTCCAAATAATCCACTCTATCCCAAACTGCGTTATTGCATGCATTATGCTTCATTTATATGCTTTACTCAATGAGCACCAATGATGAGTTTATAATAATCATTTTTACTAGCTGATCTTACATACCCGCATTAAATCGTCTTCAACTTTTAATTTAGAGCTCAAAATGAGATGAATCCAACACCCACGTTAGTCTAGCTCAATTTTCCAAAATTTTCAAAACATTTGAGATTGAAAGAGCTACGACAAAGATTCAAAGTAATCCAATATACACTAAACTGTGTCATGCCATGCGTTATGCTTCATTTGTAAACCTTTGCTCCATGAGCACCAATGATGAGTTTAGATTTTTTATTTTCACAAGCCAATCAACTTGATTGTACACAGTAAATCATGCGTAACTTTTGATTTACATTTCAGAATTATATGAATCCAATACCCAAGTAAAGCTAGCTCTATTTTCTACATTTGAACAAATTTAAGACCAAAATAGCTACAACAAATCCATCAAGATTGAAATGCTTCATTTATGCATTTTATTTAATGAGCACCAATGATCATTTTAGAATGATCATTTTAACTAGCTGATCAACTTGACATTTCCGCACTAAATCGTCTTTAACTTTTGGTTTAGAGGTCAAAATGAGATGAATCCAATGCCCACGTTAAGCTAGCTCAATTTTCCATTGTGACAACATTTGACACTGAAAGAGGTACAGGAATGCCTCGAAGTAATCCAATATATCCGAAACTGCAAGATGCCATACATTATGCTTTATTGGTAAACCCTTCTCAAGGAGCACCAATGATTAGTTTAGAATGATCATTTTATATGGTCAATCAACGTGACATGACCGCACTAAATTGTTTGTAACTTTTGATTTAGAGTTCAGAATGACATGAATCCAACACCAACGTTAAGCTAGATCAAATTTCGATATTGAGACAAAATTTAAGATCGAAATAACTATGACAAGGTCTCCAAGTAATCAAATCATTTATATGCCTTTACTCATTAAGCACCAATGATCAGTTTAGAATGATCATTTTAACTAGTAGATCAAGTTGACATGTCGGTACTAAATTGTCTTTAACTTTTAATTTAGAGTTCAAATGACATGAAGTCAATGCCCACATTAGGTTAGCTCGATATTCTATATTGTGACAATATTTGAGAGTGAAAGAGGTACGAGAAAGCTTCCAAGTAATCCAGTCTATTCCAACTACCTGATGCAATGCATTAGGCTTCATTTGTAAATCTTGTCTCAAGGAGCACCAATGATCAGTTTAGAATGATCACTTTAACTGGTCGATCGACTTGACATATCCACAATAAATCGTCCATAAATTTTGATTTAGAGTTCATAATGACACGAATCCATCGCCAACGTTAAGCTAGCTCTATTTTCTATAATGTGACAAAATTTTAGATTGAAATAACTATGACACGGCCTCCAAGTAATCCGATCTATCCCAAACTGTGTGATCCCATGCATTATTCTTCATTTATACGCCTTTACTCAATGAGCACACATGATCAGTTTAGAATGATCATTTAACTAGTTGATCAACTTAACATGTACGCACTAAAATATCTATAACTTTTAATTCAGTGCTCAAAATGAGATGAATCCAACACCCACGTTAAGCTAGCTCAAATTTCCGTATTGTAACAATATTTGAGGGGAAAGAGCTAGACAAGGCATCAAAATAATCCAATATATCCCAAACTGTGTGATGTCATGCATTATGATTCATTTGTAAACCTTTGCTCAATGAGCACAAATGATCTGTTTAAAATGTTCATTTTAACTGACCGATCAAGTTGACATGTCCACACTAAATCGTTCGTAGCTATTGATTTACATTTCAGAATGGCACGAATCCAACGCCCAAGTAAAGTTAGCTCAATTTTCTAAACTGTGACAAAATTTTAGACCAAAATAAATACAAAAAAGCCTCCAAGTAATCCAATCTATGATAAACTGCGTGATGTCATTCATTATGCTTCATTTATTTGTCTTTACTCAATGAGCACAAATGATCAATTTATAATGATCATTTTAACTAGCCGATCAATTTGAGAGGTCCACACTAAATCATCCATAACTCTGAATTTAGAGTTTAGAATGACACGAATGCAACACTACAAGAAAACATCGATTTCCCGACGACGAAATTCGTAGGTAATCCATCAGAAAGAGCAATTCCCGTCGACTTTTGGACAAACATTATCCGTCAGCACTATTTCGTTGGAAACCAATTTCTGTTGGGAACTTTTCGGGCATTACTGATGGGTTTGCGATAAAGTTAGCCATCGGCAAATGCCGACAGATATTTGATGGGTCACCTCTGTCGGGAATTACCAATGGGTCTTCGATAAGTGTAGCCATCGGCACATGCCGACGGATATTCGATAGGATCAGTCCGTCGGCAAGTACCGACGAGTTTACGATAAAGGTTTCTGTCGGCCAATGCCGACGGATATTCGATGGTCAAGTCCATCCAAAATTACCGACGTATTTGCGATGGATTTAGTCAGTCGGGCCGTCGGTGACTTCTGCTGAATGTTGCCATCGGGAATCACAACCGATGGTATATCCCAACAATTTTCACCCATTGGGAGTGAACCGACGACATCGCGATAAAATAAGCTTTCCAACGGACACAATTCGGTCGGTGATTTCAGACGACTACATCCATCAGAAATAACCAAACAATTGAAAAAAAATTTTGAATAATTATTTTTAGAAATGATTCATTAAATATTGAAAAAATAAATTTATTTTGATAATAAAATTTTTAATTATTAAACTGAATTAATATTTTTATATATATTTAATAAAAATATTTAAACAATTATATAAAAATAATATTTCTAATTATAAATATAATAATAAATAAATTTTAATTGTTTTAAAATCTACAAATTACATCGGAGGAGGAGAAGGAGGAGAAAAGAATTCAGTGGAAAATTTGGTTTTCATAATATCTACAAAATATTTAATCTTCGTCATCTCTATCTGCATAGCCACCATTTTTTTTAGTTGTGCATTCTCCTCATTTCTAGCTGCAGATATTGCAGCACCGGTATATGTAACTCATACGAGTCCTGGATGACAACTATTAGAAAATTGTACTTCCAGTAAAAGCAAACAAATATTATTAAAAATATTATAATATTAAATATTAAAATAAATAAAAAGTGAAATGAAACTTACATCAAGAACCAGATGGTTAATCTCAGAACGAGGTAATTTGGTGACCGAAGATGAAGAACCACCTTGACACTACTGAGAAAAAATATCAATTTTTGTCTTTTTCTATTTTTCGATGATCTTACTAACGAGCCCATCTTGGATGCGAGCAGTCTTTTTATGCGTGTGGATGGCCTCAAGAAGTTGCAAGTGTTGTGTAGGCGCTCCAAATTCTTGTGACTAAAACTAAAAAAGTACTAAATGAATATTTTATAAAAATTCAAATAATCATAAATAAAATCAATATAATAATTAATTTACCAATTGATCGTCTCGTCTTAGAAAACTAGTCGATACAGCATTGTGAATGTAAATGTCTTTGCCTCCTCGGTCGCTCTTATGGTTTCTTGAATTAGTTCTTGAGATGGCTTCAGCGCTAGAAGGTTCCCAGTAAAGAATAAAATCGTTCCAAACCGACTCATTCAACCCTCTTGCTCTGTCTTTTCTCTTTTTCCACTTTTGTTTCCACTCGTTCATGTGGCGGGAAAATTGTAACGCGACCTCTTTTTGAATAGCTTCTTCTACAAACTTTGTGTTCTTGGAATCCTTTGTAAATTCTTGCTGCAAAATTTACTTATATATTTCTAAAGAGTATTACTAAAAACTGTTTAAAACAATTACATATTTAAAAATAAATTAACGTACCGCAAACGTCCTGAACAAAATCTGATATTTTTCGTATGGAATATCTCTAAATTTTTTATATGGTTTGTTCAAAAGAGAATGAAGCATTTTTAATATAAATTTGCTTATTTTATTGTTTGAAATACCAAACCAACAAATTTTTATTAAAAATAATTATTTTAAATATATTTATAGAAAATTTAATTTATCATGCCGAATTCCCTTGACGCCTTGGATCGATGAAAGTAAAAAGTTCCCGACCAGGCTCCTGAACCAATTCTTCAATTGTCATTGGTCAAAAAGAATCATTTCCTGATTCTGGAACTTGAGTTGTTATAAAACTCGGAGTAGACGATTCAGCACGTCTTTGGTACTCTTAATACGACCTTAAAACATTATGATTCTGACATTTTATTAGTCTATATAAATTTATTATTTGCCATTTTCTCTTCGAAATCCAATCTAAAATATGAAAAAAACTTTCTCCAAATCATAGGTTTCGGAGACTTGTGTTATTTGGCGACTTGGTTAGAGTTTAGTGTTTTTTTAATTATTTTTTCACATACTTGACCCAATATTAATGTAGAATAAAATAAGAAATAAAATAAAATATTAATATTAAAATAAAATAAAATATGTTCATGTGATCCTACAAAAACTAAATTGTGAAATCTTGAATACGTAACTTTAGTTTCTAAATCAATTTTGTTTAAGCGTTGTTGCTATATACTCCGGTAACTAATAAATATTTTGGAAATTTTACCATTTCGATCAAACTTTTAAACAAAAATTCGTTCCATTATTTTATCGTTCGCAGTCAATAAGTGATATATTTCCTCTTTTTTTTAAATTTCACATACTTTCAAAAAAGGAATTTTTATATAAACTAGCAAAATATCTTTCTAAAACTTCCATAAAAATCTTTGAAATAGTTTTGACTTTTGATTAGCGCTTTAAACTACCTCTAAAAATTACAAATAAATGCCTTCTTAAAGAATTTCATTTTTGTTGAAAAGTAAAAAAAAGCGTCTTCAACGACGTCTTTTGTTGATTATTTTAGTTAAACTTTATGTTTACCGAATTTAGTATGTCGGTAAACTTTCTCTATAAATAGGATGCTATGTTTCATTTGTAAAGGACAACAAGAATAAGAGAATGATTCTCTCTTCTCTCTCTCCTCTCTTCTTTTGAGTTAAAATTATCAGATTAATTTTATCTCTCTAGATATTTTCATAACACGTTATCAGGACGATCATCTCTCCAAATACCAGTTTAATACTGTGTCGTTATATCGCTCAGGTAAAAGTTCATTTATGTTATTATGTCAATTTAATTATTTATGCAGTGGTAGGGTATACCTCCTCCAACGATATTATTTATGGAGTGGTAGGTTATACCTACTCTTGCTATATTATTTATGGAGTGGTAGGTTATACCTGCTCCCGTGATATTATTTACTTTATTTTATTATGTCAATTTAATTATTTATAGAGTGGTAGGTTATACCTCCTTCCACGATATTACTTATGCAGTGGTAGGTTATACCTACTCACGCGATATTATGGGATGGTAGGTTATACCTCCTCCGGCGATATTATTTATGGAATGGTAGGTTATACTTCCTCCCGTGATATTATTTACTTTATTTTATTATGTCAATTTAATTATTTATGGAGTTGTAGATTATGTGTTCTCCTTTATTGAGTGGTAGGCACTGCCTGCTTGAAATAATATGGTAGGCGTTGCCTCTTCAATCACATGGACGGTCTTACGTGCTAAGATGATTATTTATTTTTTTACTTTATTATATTCATATGCTTTTGTTATCATTAACAACTTTTAAGATGATACTTAAAATGTTATAACAACTTGATATCATTGCCCTCGATGTATCTAAAAAAAATTATATGACTTGGCCATCAGATGCAAAGATGCATCTGAGATTGAATGGTCTTCTTAAAGTCATCGATCCATCGGAAACGATGTCAGATGAGAATAAGGCTAAGGCCATGGTGTTTTTACGCCACCATCTCCACGATACATTAAAAAATGAATATATATCACAAAAGAAGATCCTGCGGATATTTTGCAATCATTAAGAGATAGGTTTGATCATCAGAAACTTGTGGTCTTACCTAAGGCTCGATATGATTGCTACACCTCCGATTCATGTACTATAAAAGTGTTGGTGAATATAATTCCGCGTTGTTCAGAATTACTTCCAGGATGATGTTATGTGGTGATAAATTGAGCGATTATGATATGATTAAAAAAATGCTCTCCACATTCCATTCTGGAAATGTAGTCCTACAAGAGCAATATCGGACTAAAGAATATATTCGCTACTCGGTGTTGATGCAAGCACTCCTGATAGCAGAGCAAAATAATGACCTCGTGATGTTAAATCATCAATCTCGTCCAGGTGGATCGGCTTCATTCCCAGAAGTGGATGTGGTAGCATCCAATAATAATAATAATTATCAAGGACGAGGACGTGTACGCGGCAGAAGCCGTAGTAGAGGTCGTGGTCGAGGTTGTGGACGTGGACAAGGTAGGGGTATTAACATTGGAAAAAATAAGAATTTCCAAATAAATGAGGGTGGTCGGACAATAAGAAAACTGACCGAGAATGCTTGTTATAGATGCGGCATGAAAGGGCATTGGGAACGTACATGTCGTACGCCCAAATATTTCGTCGATCTGTATCAGGAATCAATAAAGCCCAAGTGTAATAATGTTGAAACCAACTTCACCGATGATGAAGTTGGGCCTTCCTTTAGTGGTCTAAATGATGATACTCATCTGTATATCGCTGATTTTCTTGTTGATCCCGAAAGTATCAATGAGGATTAAAGCGATTATGATCGATGAGAAATGAAAAGCTGCTAATAAGACATGTATAATATGTTTGTGTAATAAAATTTAAAGATGGTTTTAATAGTTTATGAAATATCCTTTGCTTTAAACTATTTATGCATCTATATAAATTATGACTCAGAAAATGTCACAAATTGGAATTGATGATGGAGATATCTACCGAGCAGATATTGCTACAACGCACACTATACTTAAAGATAGATGATATTTCTCCTGTCTTGATTTAAGTGACTCCTATGGAAGCGTGAGTACTATATCAGGAAATGCAAAGATAATACTGGGCTTTGGAGAAACCAGTTTTTCGATGCCAAATGGCACGAAATTTGAAATAAATAATGCATTATATTCTCCTAAGTCTCACAGAAACTTGTTAAGTTTCAAAGATATCCGTAAAAATGGATATCATATAGACACTATGAGTAAAAATAATGTTGAATATCTTTGCATTATATATGAGAGGAAACATATGTTGGAAAATTTATCATTGTTATCCTCTGGATTATATTATACAAAGATAAGCATATACTTGAATCATATGATATAGTGAACCAGAAGTTTACTAGTACTTTTCAAGTCTGGCAAGAAAGATTAGGCCATCCAGGATCAATTATGATGAGGAGAATTGTGCAAAATTGTAATGGTCACCCATTGAAAAATGAGAAGATTTTTCAATCGGGAGAGTTTTCATGTAAAGAATGTTCTCAAGGAAAACTCATAACACGACCATCAATAACTAAAATTGGGAATGAATCTCAAGTATTCTTAGAGAGAATACATGGGGACATATGTGGACCTATTCATCCACCATGCGGGCCATTTCGATAATTTATGGTATTGATTGACGCATCAAGTAGATGGTCATATGTTTGTCTTTTTACAACAAGAAATATGGCTTTCGCAAAATTTATTACCCAAATAATCAGATTGAAAGCACAATTTCCTGATTATGTCATAAAGAAAGCCAGGCTTGATAACGCTGGTGAATTCACTTCACAAGCTTCTGATAATTATTGTATGTCAATGGGAATTGATGCTGAACATCCAGTGCCCCATGTGCATAAACAAAATGGGATGGCTGAAAGTTTGATTAAACTTTATGGGGTCATGCTATACTACACGTAGCTGCATTGGTCCAGATTAGACCAAGTGCGTATAATAAATATTCCCCATTGGAGTTGACATCTGGTCAACAGCCAAATATATCCCATCTTCGAGTTTTTGGGTGCATGGTTTATGTCCCAATAGCCTCACCGCAAAGAACATAAATGGGACCACAAAGGAGAATGGGAATATATATCGGGCATACATCACCAAGTATAATTCGATATCTTGAACCTCGAACTGGTTATATATTTACACCACGTTTTTCCGATTGCCATTTTAATGAAGATGAATTTCCAGCGTTAGGGGGAGGAATTAAAGAAACATCAAAAGATGTTACATGGTGTACACGAAATTTGATACACCTTGACCCCCATACAAACCAACGTAAACTAGAAGTTCAGAAAATTATACATTTACAAAATATGGTAATTGAATTACCAGATGTGTTCATAGATACGAAAAAGATGACAAAATTGTATACACCCGATGCAAATGCTCCATCAAGAATTGATGTTCCAAAGGAACAATTTGATGGAAATAAATTAAATGACCCAAAAGTTCAATTGAAAAGAGGGAGGCCGATGGGCTTTAAAGATAAAAATCGCCGAAAGAAAAAGAAATTGGGAAAAATCAGTAAAGATCTCCCAAAAGTATTACATCATGTAGATATTCATGAAAATGAGAAGATTCTTGAAAAATCTGATGATGAAAGTGTTCTAGAGGAAGAATAAGATATAGAAAATTGTGAACCATCCATTAATTACGCCCAAGATGGAAAAATCTAGGTTAGAAATGAAATAGAAGATGTGGATGGAACATTTTCATTTTCTATATCTAAAGAAATTGATGATGAATATAATGATTCGGATCCGAGATCATTATCAGAATGTCGGGTGAGACCCGATTGGGAGAAATGGCAAAAAGCCATGAAAGATGAATTACTCTCTCTCAATAAAAGAAATGTATTCGGACATGTTATCATTACACCAAAAGATGTAATGCCTGTCAGATGCAAATGGGATTTCGTGAGAAAACGAAATGAAGAAAACGAGATCATAAGATATAAAGCACGACTTGTGGCACAAGGTTTCTCTCAAAGACCGGGAATTGATTATGATAAAACATATTCCCCGGTTATGGATGCAATTACGTTTAGATACTTGATGAGTATAACAACATCCAAAAATTTAGAGATGTACCTTATGGATGTCGTGGCTACAAATCTATATGGATCACTTGATAGTGACATATATATATATGAAAATTCCTGATGGATTTAAAATCCTGGAAGGATCCAACATCTGGGAAAGATCAAAGGAAATTTGTTCGGTCAAATTACAGCGATCACTTTACGGATTAAAACAATCCGGATGCATGTGGTATAATCGCTTAAGCGAATATTTGTTGAAAAGGGATATATCAACAATGCGATATGCCCTTGCATGTTTATCAAGAAATCCTCATTAGGATTTGTTACTATCGCTGTATATGTTGATGATATGAACATAATTGGAACTCAAAAGGAAGTTCATGATGCACAATCCTATATGAGAGAAGAGTTTGAAATGAAAGACCTTGGTAAGACAAAGTTTTGTCTCGGGCTTCAAATAGAGCATCTCAAAGGTGGAATATTTGTGCATCAATCCAATTATACCAAAAGGGTATTAAAACGCTTTATTATGGATAAAGCAAATCATTTGAGTACTCCAATGGTCAATAGATCACTTACTGTTGATAAGGATCCATTTTGACCTTGTGAAAATAACGAGGAAATTTTAGGTTCTTAAATACCTTATATGAGCGCTATTGGTGCGCTGATGTATCTTGCTAATTGTACTAGACCAGATATTGCTTTTGCTAGTAACTTACTTGCAAGGTATAATTCAGCCCCTACGCGAAGACATTGGACCGGGGTAAAACAAATATTCCGTTATCTTCAAGGTACAATTCAGTTGGGATTATATTATTCCAGAAATTCCTTGTTTGGTATAGTTAGTTTTGCAGATGCAGGATATTTATCAGATCCGCAAAAAGCTCGATCACAAACCAGATACGTTTTTACATTAGGAGGTACTGCGATCTCGTGGCGTTCACAAAAATAGACATTGGTTGCCACTTCCTCAAATCATGCGGAAATTATCGCACTCAATGAGGCATGTAGAGAATGTGTATGGCTCAAATACATGACTCATCACCTACAAGAAGCTATTGGAATCATTACAAGTAAAGAACCAATAAAATTGTTCGAGGATAATGCTGCATGTGTCGCGCAACTTAAGGAAGGTTATATCAAGAGCGATAGGACGAAACATATCCCACAAAGATTTTCTCATATACTCAAGAGCTTGCGAAAAATCAAGTAGTCAACATTAAGTATATTCGCTCAACCGACAATGCAGCAAATCTGTTCACAAAGGCGTTTCCTACAACAACATTCAGAAAACATGTTCAAAATATTGGAATACGTCATTTTCGAGATATATAAATGGAATTATATATATCTTTTCAAAAGGGAGATTGCGTATATGTACTCTTTTTTCCTTATCATTATTTTTATCCCATCGGGTTTTTACATGATAAGGTTTTCACATGATAAGATTTTTAACGAGACAGTACGCAATACTTCAATAATAATAAATAATTAAGGGGGAGTGTTGAAAAGTCAACAAAAGCGTCTTCAACGACGTCTTTTGTTGATTCTTCTTTTGTTGATTATTTTAGTGAAAATTTATGTTTACCGACTTTAGTAAGTCCGTAAACTTTCTCTATAAATTGGATGCTATTAGGACAACAAGAATAAGAGAACGATTCTCTCTCTCTCTCCTCTTTTCTCTTGAGTTAAAATTATCAGATTAATTTTATCTATATAGATATTTTCATAACAATTTTCGCAATTTGTATGCACGATTCCAAACTTCACAATTTTGAGTTCTTCTAAACATCAAAAGGGTTAACAAAACGTAAGCCTTGTCTCATAGAAATCTTTGTCGCCACCTAAGTACACCACCTAAGTAAACATTGTTAAATGGTGGAAGGATAGAAAATTCAAACGAAGAATTTGCAGTTTTCGAAAAATTGTTTTATGTCCGTCGGAAATGCCGTCAGAAATGTTGATGTTTTCTTAAAGTGTAATGGCTACTCATATAATATAACGCAAAAAAGGGAGATTTTAAAATTTGGTATGAACTATTTATAACAGCCAAAATAAAACAGACATTAAAAGAAAACAATAAAGAGGTTAAGGGTTCTCATGGATTAAGAGGTTAAGAGGTTATGAGCCCTAATTTCACAATGAACATCGACGACGACCCACGATCGAAATTCCAAAAATTGTTTCCAAAAATATATATCCAAATCATTGCATAAGTTAGATTTTTTGAGAGAGAAGACTTACATTTCCGGCAGTACTTACATAGACCAAGAAGGGAAAACCGGCGACGTCACGGTGGGAGGGGAAAAGGCAGAGAACGAGGAAACAACGGATTGAAAACTAAAGGAGGGGGGTGTGGGGTCCGTAGGTTTTATTCGATATTTCTGACGGCATTATCCGTCTATCAACTAATAAATATTTTCACGAAAGCACACGTTGTTAATTACGTTTTCTGCATATAATTTAAGAGCATCGGAAATCCATCGGTAATTACCGATGGAATGCTGAAAACCGTACATGTTTTCCAAATAGTCAGTCCATGTTGCAAATATGTTATAAAACCCATATATTTTATTAGAATTTTAAATCTTATAAATTCTATTTTAATAGTTATTGTTCGTCGTAATACTGTCGGCAATTACAGACGGCGTTTAGATTGATATAACAACTTTGTCAAGTCCATCGGATTAATGAATCCAATATTACAAAAAAATTCCCGACAAGATAGGATATAGCATCAATACCCTAAGTCATCGGGAATCCGACTGTATTTACCGACGGAATCGCATTAGATTTTTTAGTTCCATCGAAAATCCATCAAAAATCCATCGGAATGATCTGGGCGCCGTCGGAAATCGATCGGATGGACATTTAAAATTTAAGAAAATATTAATTATCTCTAAAATTAAAGTATCGCAAAAACTTAAACAATATTATCATAGATTTAATCTGAATCTTATGAACATTCCGAAGTAGCTGATTTTTTGTCGTCAAACTTGCCAATCTATTTTTCTGAATCTTGAAACACGTTGTAATCTTCGTTCATGGTGTCATCAACAAAAAGGTTAACTTCAAAAGAAATCTCTATGGAACCTAAGTTACAAATTGTGCTTTGTTGCATAGGGTCTTGCTCGGTAAGACCACATACAATTACTTTAGGATGTATTGAGGTCGCTGTAATCCAAAGATCTGGCTTGTTCCTCACATGAGGATATCGAATGTAACAAACCTGGTCCGCTTGTTATGCAAGTATAAAAGGATCATATTTTCAATGTCGCTTACGAGAGCGGACAGATGTAACACCGAATTCGTCTTGACGTTGACCCATGACAGGGTCATACCAGTCACACTAGAACACAATACACATCAATTGAATCATTACTAGATAGTGAACTTCTAATATTTCACGAAGAACACCGTTGTATGCAATTTCTCCAGATTGAGATGATATACCATAATTATAGGTTGATTGTGAGTTTCCTTCGCGATGACTCTTAAAAGCATATCCACGAGTGCAGTACATTTGATAAGATTTTGCAGTAAATGTAGGACCACTCACCAACTCAACTAACCACGTGGGAAATAACCGACAAAATAATTGAATGCACTCAACTATATATATATATAGGAAACTATTATTGAAAATTACATAATTTTCATAACACTCACATAAAAGTGTAACCATCTTACAAATTCGCTCTTTTTAAGTCCGACCAACTCATTTTCTGTGTAATTTGAATAATGAACACGTATTTGATCCATCTATATCCTGTTATTAATTATGAAAAAAATAATTCAAAATAAATTATAATAACAATTAAAAACAAATTTAATTGAATTTACCTTTCATATTCCAAAACGTCATCGCAATTTGTCAAAATATACAGATGCAAGTGATTGTGTTCCTCCTCTAATAGGCGTCGCGTCTTCCCTTTTCCACTTAAACGTCCAATTTGTGCAAATACTTCTGGCACATACACTAGACAGCTTGCTTTTTCTCCTCCATCATCATGTTGTGCAGGTCATCTATTTTTTGTTTGGACTTGCAATTGAAAATAGTAGCTGGCAAAGTTAGATGTTTATCCATTAATACTTTGTGTGACGATTGAACTTTCAACCCTGACAAGATTTTTAACTTTTTTCTTTAGGTGGAACATATATCTATTAAAATGATATATCCATCGGTATTAAACAGGTCCTCCAAGCGCTGCTTCTGTAGGGAGGTGAATAGCAAGATGTTCCATAACATCAAAAAACGCTGCTGGAAATATTTTCTCCAAGTTAGAAATGAGAACTGGTATTTTTTCCTCCAAATTTTGGATATCGTCTTGAGTAAGGGATCTTGTAAATAAATCTCGGAAAAAGCACCAATCACTGCATAAAAAAAGTTAATATCATATAATATATAAAAATATAATTATTTATATATAAAATAATGTAAATGTACCTGCAATTGCTCCATGGACATTTTATGCAGAAGATCGCTAAAGGCAAATGGAAATAGTCTTTGCATGACAACATGACAATCATGACTTTTCATCATTGAAAATTTGCCTTCAATAGTATCGACACAATTACGAAAATTAGATTTGTATCCATCTTGAAATTTGACACTATGTTTAATCCAGTCAAAGAACTTGTCTTTTGCATGCGCATCCAACTGGAATGCAAGAGACAATGATTTTCCATTTGACATTACATGTAACAAATATCCGGCAAATCCAATCTAGCTTTCAAATTATCTTTCGTTTTTCATTGCACATTTACAATGGTATTCATTATGTTGTCGAAAAAATTCTTCTCAATGTACATAACATCTAGATTATGGTGTAACAAATGGTCCTTCCAATTTGGTAAATCCTAAAAAATGCTCGTCTTGTGCCAATTATGGTATTCGCCACAACCATCAACACGGTAAACCGTTCTCTTAGCACCAAAATCTTTAAGTTGAGTCATCATATAATTCCCATCAAGCATAGGAGGTGGACCATCAAAAAAATTTTGTTTTTCGTAAACAATGTTGTGCTTCGGCGATATGGATGATCTTGTGGTAGAAATCAACGATTATAGTCGAACCAACTAGTCTTTCGTCCATGTTTCTGTTGGACAGCATCAATATTATCTTGAAAATATGTGCATGCTAATCTTCCATGCGTCGACCATCTTGATAACATACCATATGCTGGAAAATCCCTTATGGTCCACATAAGTACTGCTCGCATCAAGAAGTGGTTGGAAAAATCAAATGTTTTGACAAGATTTTCCCATAAAATTTTTAACTCATGAATTAGTGGCTGCAAGAAAATATCAAGCGATCGCTTAGGATGCTCTGGACCTGTGACAAGAATTGTTAAAAACAAAAATTATCATTTCATGCGCAACGAAGGATGCAAATTATAAGGTGTCACGATAACTGGCCACAACGAGTATTGCCTCCCATGCTTCCCAAAATGGTTGAAACCAACTATAGATAACCCGAGGTATACGTTCCTAGTCTCATATGCAAAACTAGGATAACCTCTTTAAAATGTTTCAATGCTTAAGCATCCGAGGGATGCACAATTTCTCCATTCGAATTATGTTATGCATGCCATCTCATAGGCTTTGCCGTGTTTTCAGATTGATATAACCTCTTTAACATCTCTGTTAATGGCAAATACCACATCCGTTTATGCGGAATAGGCACTCTGCCGCTTGTCTCTTGAAATCGAGGTTTGTGACAAAATCGGCACTTCATGCGGTTTTCATCATTTCTCCAATAGATCATGTAGTTGTCAATACATACATCGATCATTTGATACGGCAATCCAATACCAGCTACAAGTTTTTGAACCTTGTAATATGAAGCAGGTGCAATATTAGCTTCAGGTAATATATCTCTAACAAAATCAGCTATCGCATTCACACCATCTTCAGCCAAGTTGAAATCCGTCTTTATCGTCATCAAATTGCTTGCAATAGATAAAGGCAATAATCCATCTCTACATCCTTTATACAAAGGCTGCTTGGATGCATCTAACATATCAAAAAATTTATGGGCTTCCAAATTAGGTTCCTCTATTCTACTCCTATCTTCAATGTACGAGGCTCTTTGTTCACGAAATGCATCATTCATCTTGTGAACATTACCTCCATTTATATCAACTTCTGATGTCGGTTCCTCTACCCTAACATTAGTACTATCTAACCTTTTTCATGTACTATCAAAATATTGCATCATTGCATCAGTTTCTCGATATGAATACAAAATTTTGTAACCCGGCATAAATCGAGTCCTATACAAATGATTATATACTTATCTAATAGAGATTAATCTATGATTTCGATATTTAATACACGGACAATACGTTTTACAGTATTCCGATGTCATGCTTATTTTTTGATGCAAATGTCATGGACTCTTCAACACCTTACGCAAATTCATCCGACAATTCCCTCGTTGTTGAATTATACCGAGGTTTATCCATCCAAGATCAAAACTAACCACACAAATCTGAAGAAGACTTGTTAAAAAAAAAATTTCTGGTGAAATTGTGAAGGAGTAGAGCGTATTTATATTGAAAATTAGAAGATTATCACGAATGTTTAACACATTATTTCGACTTTTTAACAAATAATCATAATTTTTAACAGATTATACTTAATAATATTCTCATTTCTAATGGAATTCTAATGGTTGCCGACCAATATCGGATATTTCCGACGACCAACCGACAACCCTCGACGTTTACATATCGGCCAAACTAACAATTGCCAAAAAATGATTTCGTCGAAAAGTCATCGGAAAAACCATCGGAGTTCAAAATGACATGAATCCAACGTGCACCTTAAGTTAGCTCAATATTTCATATTGTACAAAATTTGAGACTAAAAGAGCTATGGCAAAGACTCCAAACAATCCGAATGATCAATTTAACTAGCTAATCAACTTAACATGTACCTACTAAATCGTCTTTAACTTTTAATTTAGAGCTCAAATTTAGATTAATCAAATGCCCACGTTATGGTAGCTGAATTTTCCGTTTTTTGACAACATTTAAGACAAAAAGAGCTACCAAAAATCCTCAAAGTAATCCAATATATCCCAAACTTGTGATGGTATGCATTATGCTTCATTTGTAAACCTTTGCTCAATGAGCACCAATGATCAGTTTAAAATGTTTATTTTAACTGACCTGATCAATTTGACATGTACACAATAAATCGTTCGTACCTTTTGATTTACATTTTACAATGACACGAATCTGATGCCGACGTTAAGATAGCTTAATTTTCAATATGATGACACAATTTAAGACCGAAATAGCTATGACAAACCCTCCAGGTAATCCAATCTATCCCAAACTGCATGATACCATGCATTATGTTTCATTTATACGCTTTTATTCAATGAGCACCAATGATCAGTTTATAATGATCATTTTAATTAGGTGATCAACTTGACATGTCTGCACTAAATCATCTTTAACTTTTAATTTAGAGCTCAAAAATGAGATGAATCCAACCCCCACTTTAAGCTACCTCAATTATCATTATTGTGACTACAATTGAGATTAAAAGAGTTACGACAACACCTCAAAGTAATCCAATATATCCCAAACTGCATGATGCTATGCATTATGCTTCATTTGTAAACCTTTGCTAAGTGAGCACCAAAGATCACTTTCGAATGTTCATTTTATCTAGCTGATCAAGTTGACATGTCCGTACTAAGTTATCCATAAATTTTTATTTACATTTCAGAATGACACGAATCCAATACATAAGTAAAACTAGCTCAATTTTTTATATTGTAAAAAAAATTAATACATAAATAGCTAAGACAAAGCTTCCAAATAATTCAATATATGCCAAGCTGCGTGATGCCACACATTATGCTTCATTTATACTCCTCAATAAACAAAAATTCTCAATTAGAATGATCATTTTAACTAGGAGATCAAGTTGACATGTCCGCATCAAATCATCTTTAACTTTTAGTTTAGAGTTCAAAATGACATGAATCCAACGCCCACGTTAAGTTAGCTCAATATTCCATATTGTGACAATATTTGAGAATGAAAGAGCTATGACAAAGCCTCAAAATAATCCAATGTATCTGAAACTGCATGATGTCATGCATCACACTTTCTTTATAAGCCTTTACTCAGGGAGCACCAATGATCAGTTTGGAATATCATTTTAACTGGCCGATCGTTATGAAATTTTGGCACTAAATCATCCATAACTTTTGATTTAGAGTTCAGAATGACACGAATCTAACGCCCACATTAAGCTAGCTCAATTTTCTATATTGGGACAAAATTTAAAACCGAAATAGCTACAAAAAACCCTCTAAGTAATCTAATCTATCCCAAACTGAGTGATGTCATGCATTGTACTTTATTTATACGCCTTTACTCAATGAGCACCAATGATCAGTTAGGAATGATCATTTTAACTAGCTGATCAACTTGAGATATCCGCACTAAATCGTTTTTAACTTTCAATTAGAGCTTAAAATGAGATGAATGAAACGCCCACGTTAAATAGCTCAATTTTCCATATTTTGACAGCATTTGAGATTAAAAGAGCTACGACAAAGCCTCAAAGTAATCCAATATATCCCAAACTGTGTGATATCATGCATTATGCTTCATTTGTAAACCTTTGCTCAATGAGCACCAATGATTTGTTTAGAATTTTAATTTTAATTGGCCGATCAGCTTGACATGTTCGCACTAAATCGTCCATATTTTTTTTACATTTCGAAATGATACGAATTCAACGCCCAAGTAAAGCTAGCTCAATTTTCTATATTGTGACAAAATTTAGGACTGAAATAGCAACGAGAAAGCCTTTAAGTAATCCAATATATCTCAAACTATTAGATGTCATGCATTATGATTCATTTATACCCCTTTACAAAATGAGTACCAGTGATTAGTTTAGAATGATTATTTTAACTAAGTGATCAAGTTGACATGTACGCACTAAATTTTATTCAACTATTAATTAGGATTTCAAAATTATATGAATCCAACGCCCCCGTTAGGTTAGCGCAATATTTCATATTGTGACAATATTTGAGGCTGAAAGAGCTACGACAAAGACTCCGAACAATCCAATCTATCATAAAATGCGTGATGCCATGCGTTATGTTTCCTATAGAAGTCTTTACTCAAGCAGTTCCAATGATCACATTAGAATGATCATTTTAATTGGCTGATCAACTTGAGAATTTTGCACTAATTCTTCCTTAAATTTTGATTTAGAGTTCCGAATGACACGAATCCAACACCGACGTTAAATGTAGCTAAATTTTGTATATTGTGACAAAATTTAAGACTGAAATAGCTATGAAAAAGTTTCCAAGTAATCCAATCTATCCCAAACTACGTGATGCCATGCATTATGCTTCATTTATACGCCTTTACCCAATGAGCACCAAAGATCACTTCAAAATGATGATTTTAACTAGCTGATCAACTTGACATATCCAGACGAAATAATCTTTAACATTTAATTTAGAGCTCAAAATGAAATGAATCCAACGCTCACGTTAAAATAGCTCAATATTGCATATTGTGACAATAGTTGATACTGAAAAAGCTTTGAAAAATCCTCCAAATAATCCAATGTATGCCAAACTGCGTGAGGCCACGTATTATGCTTCATTTATAAGCATTTACCCAATCAGCACCAATGATCAGTTCAAAATGATAATTTTAACTAGCGGATCAACTTGACATATCCGCACTAAATCGTCTGTAATTTTTTATTTGCAGTTCAGAATGACACGGATCCAATGCCCACGTTAAGCTTGCTTAATTTTCAATATGGTGACACAATAGCTATGACAAAGCGTCAAGGTAATCCAATCTATCCTAAACTTCAGGATGCCATGCATTTTGCTTAATTTATACGTCTTTACTAAATGAGCACCAACGATCATTTTAACTAGCTGATCAGCTTTACATGTCCGCACTAAATCAACTTTAACTTTTAGTTTAGAGCTAAAAAATGAGATAAATCCAACGCCCACGTTAAGCTAGTTCAATTTTCCATATTGTGACAACAATTGAGATTAAAAGAGTTACGACAAAGCCTCAAAGTAATCCAATATATCCCAAACTTTGTGATGCCGTGCATTATGCTTCATTTACAAACCTTTGCTAAATGAGTACCAATTATCATTTTCGAATGTTCATTTTAACTAGCTGATCATGTTGACATGTGAGCACTAAATCGTCTATAACTTTTGATTTATATTTCAGAATGACATGAATCCAATGCCCAAGTAAAGCTAGCTTGATTTTTTATATTATGGCAAAATTTAAGACAGAAATAGCTACGAGAAAGCCTCCAAGTAATCTAATCCATCCCAAGCTTCGTGATGCCATGCATTATGCTTCATTTATATGCCTTTACTCAATAAGCACAAATGATATATTTAGAATGATCATTTTAACTAGCATATCAAGTTGACATCTCTGCACTAAAACTTCTTTGACCTTTAATTTGGAGTTCAAAATGGCATGAATCCAACGGCCAAGTTAGGTTAGCTCAATATTTCATATTGTGACAATATTTGAGACTGAAAGAGCTACGACAAAGGCTCAACACAATCCAATCTATCACAAACTACATGATGCCATGCGTTATGCTTCCTTTATAAGCCTTTATTCAAGGAGGACCAATGATCTGTTTTGAATGATCAGTTTAACTATCAGGTCAATTTGACAAGTGCGCACTAAATCAACCTTAAATTTTGATTTAGAGTTCAGAATGACACGAATCCAACGCCCATGTTAATCTAGCTAAATTTTATATATTGTCACAAAATTTAAGACTGAAATAGCTATAAGAAAGCCTCTAAGTAATCCAATCTATCCTAAACTATGTGATGCCATGCATTATGCTTCGTTTATATGCCTTTACCCAATGAGCACCAAAGATCAGTCTGGAATGATCATTTTACTAGCTAATCAATTTGACATATTCGCACTAAATAATATTTAACTTTTAATTTAGAGCTCAAAATGAAATGAATCCAACGCCCATGTTAAAAAACTCAATATTGCATATTGTGATAATATTTGAGACTTAAAAAGCTACGAAAACCCCTACAAATAATCAAATGTATGCCAAAATGTGTGAGACCAGGTATTATGCTTCATTTATAAGCCTTTACTCAAGTAGCACCAATGATCAGTTTATAAAGATCATTTTAACTAGATGATTAACTTGACATGTCCTCACTAAATCATCTTTAACTTTTAATTTAGAGTTCAAAAATGAGATGAATCCAACGCCCACGTTAAGTTAGTTCAATTTTCTATATTGTGACAACAATTTAGATTAAAGGAGCTACGACAAAGTCTCAAGGTAATCCAATATATCCCAAACTGCGTGATGTCGTATTATGTTTCATTTGTAAACCTTTGCTAAATAAGCACAAATGATCAGTTTCGAATGGTCATTTTAACTAGCTTATCAAGTTGACATGTCCACACTAAATCTTCCATAACTTTTAATTTGGACCTTAAATGAGATGAATCAAACGCCCACGTTAAGCCAGCTGAATTTTTCGTATTGTGACAACATTTGAAACTGAAAGAGCTATGACAAAGCCTTAAAGTAATCCAATATATCCCAAACTGCGTGATGCCATGCATTATGCTTCATTTCTAAACCTTTGCTCAATGAGCACCAATGATCTGTTAAGAATTTTAATTTTCATTGGCCGATCAACTTGACATGTCCGCACTAAATCGTCCGTTCTTTTTTATTTACATTTCAGAATGACACGAATTCAACGTCCAAGTAAAACTAGCTCAATTTTATAAATTGTCACAAAATTTAGGGTTAAAATAGCTACGACAAAGTCTCGAAGTATTCAAGTATATCCTAAACTGCATGATGCCATGCATTATGCTTCATTTATACGCCTTTACTAAATGCTCACCAATCATCAGGTAGAATGATCATTTTAACTAGCTAACCAAGTGACATGTATGCACTAAATCTTCTACAATCTTTCATTTGGAGTTCAAAATGGCATGAATCCAACACCCACGTTTGGTTAGCTCAGTATTTCATATTGTCACAATATTTGAGACAAAAAGAGCTATGACAAAGACTCAACACAATCCATTCTATCATAAATTGCATGTTGCCATGTGTTATGCTTCCTTTATAAGCCTTTATTCAAGGAGGGCCAATGATAAGTTTTGAATGATCATTTTAACTGTCCGATCAACTTGAAAAGTCCGCACTAAATCAACCATAAATTTTGATATAGAGTTCAGAATGACACGAATCCAACGCCCATGTCAATCTAGCTAAATTTTATATACTGTCACAAAATTTAAGATTGAAATAGCTATGATAAAGCCTCAAAGTAATCTAATCTATCCCAAACTACGTGATGCCATGCATTATGCTTCATTTGTATGCCTTTACCCAATGAGCAGCAAAGATCAGTTTAGAATGATCATTTAACTAGCTGATCAATTTGACATAGCCGCACTAAATAATCTTTAACTTTTAATTTAGAGCTCAAAATGTAATGAATTCAACGCCCATGTTAAAATAGCTCAATATTGCATATTTTGACAATATTTGAGACTAAAAAAGCTACAAAAAATCTACTAAGTAATCCAATATATGCCAAACTACGTGAGGCCATGTATTATGCTTCATTTACAACCCTTTACTCATGGAGCACCAATGATGAGTTTATAATGATCATTTTATCTATATGATTAACTTGACATGTCCGCAGTAAATCATCTTTACCTTTTAACTTACAGATCAAATATGAGATGAATCCAACGCACACATTAAGCTAGCTCAATTTTTTCATATTGTGACAGCAATTTAGATTAAAAGAGCTACGACAAAGCCTTAAGGAATATATCCCAAACTGCGTGATGCCGTGCATTATGCTTCATCTGTAAACCTTTGCTAAATAAGGACCAATGATCAGTTTCGAATTTTCATTTTAACTAGCTTATCAAGTTGACATGTTCGCACTAAATCGTCCATAACTTTTGATTTACATTTCAGAATGACATGAATCCAACACCCAAGTGAAGCTACCTAAATTTTTTATATTCTGACAAAATTTAAGATAGAAATAGCTATGAAATAGCCTCCAAGTAATCCAATATATCCCAAGCTGCGTGATACCATGCATTATGCTTCATTTATATGCCTTTATTCCATAAGCACAAATGCTCAGCTTAAAATGATCATTTTAACTAGCAGATCAAAGTTGACATTTCCGCAATAAATCATCTTTAACTTTTAATTTAGTGTTCAAAATGACATGAATCCAATGCCCACATTAATTCAGCCTAATATTCCATATTGTGACAATATTTTAGAATGAAAGAGCTATGACAAAGCCTCCAAGTAATCCAATCTATCCCAAACTACGTGATGTCATGCATCAAACTTTCTTTATAAGCCTTTGCTCAATGAGCACCAATGATCAGTTTAGAATGTTCATTTTAACTAGCTGATCAAGTAGACATGTCCACACTAAATCATTTGTAACTTTTGATTTACATTTCAGAATAACACGAATCCAAGGTCCAAGTAAAGCTAGCTCAATTTTCTATATTGTGACAAAATTTAAGACCTAAGTAGCTATGACAAAGCCTCCAAGTAATCGAATCTATCTCAAACTGCGTGATGCCATGCATTATGTTTCCTTTATACGCCTGTACTCAAGGAGCACCAATGATAAGTTTAGAATGATCAAATTAACTAGCCGATTAACTTGACATGTTCGCACTAAATCGTCCGTAACTTTTGATTTAGAGTTCAGAATGACACGAATCCAACACGTTAAGCTTGCTCAATTTTTTATATTATGATTAAATTTCAGACCAAAATAGCTACGACAAAGCCTCCAAGTAATCCAATCTATCCCAAACTGCGTGATGCCATGCATTATGCTTCACTTCTACGCCCTTTCTCAATGACAACCAATGATAAGTGTAGAATGATGATTTTAACCAGCAGATCAAGTTGACATGTCGGTACTAAATCGTCTTTAACTTTTAGTTTAGAGTTCAAAATGACATGAATCCAATGCCCATGTTAAGTTTGTTAAATATTACATATTATGTACAGTATTCGAGACTGAAAGAGCTACGACAAGGCCTCCAAGTATTCCAATCTATCTCAAACTGCGTGACGCCATACATTATGCTTTCTTTATAAGCCTTTACTCAAGGAGCACCAATGATAAGTTTAAAATGATGATTTTAACTAGCTGATTAACTTAACATGTGTCACTAAATCATCTTTAACTTTTTGTTTATAGCTCAAAATGATATCAATCCAACTCCCACGTTAAGCTAGCTCAGTTTACCATATCGTGACACTATTTGAGAATAAAAGAGCTATGACAAAGCCTCAAAGCATTCCAATGTATCCCAAACTGCGTGATGCCATGCATTATGCTTCATTTATAAGCCTTTACTCAAGGAGCACTAATGATCTGTTTAGAATGATCATTTTAACTGGCCAATCAACTTGAAATATCCGCACTAAATCGTCCGTAAATTTTGATTTAGAGGTCAGAATGACACGAATCCACGCCCACATTAAGCTAGCTCAATTTTATATATTGTGACAACATTTGAGATTGAAACATCTACGACAAAGCGTACAACTAATCCAATATATCCCAAACTGCGTGACGCCATGCATTACGCTTTGTTTGTAAGCCTTTACTCAATGAGCACCAATTTATTGACATAGGAAAATCAAATAAGACCTATCTTGACCTACAAGGCAAGTGTGAGCACGAAAATTCAGTTTGAATAACAAGGGAAATGAAAAAGGATGGGTTATTATTAACCACATGGTTGAAATGGTTAAATAGCTACCTTGGGAGAAGAATCAAGGTGGAAAAGTCATGCCCATGCTGCACACAGTCTTGGCAACCACACCAAACAGTCATGCCCATGCTGCACACAGTCTTGGCAACCACACCAAACAGTCATGCCCATGCTGTCTCCTCTCTTCTCATTGGTTGTTGACAGGCTCCTCCTCTATTCAAACTCATCCACAAGTTTGAATTCGTTTTCTTTTGTGTTCACATTGTAAATCCTCTATAAAAGGGCTGTAAAGACTCAATGTATAATATACTCTTAGGAGATTCTTCTCCATAAGTCTAAGTCATTTCTCATTTTCTCATACTTCTCTTTGAGTTTTCAGATTCAATTCTTCACATTTCTCCTCTATAATCTCAATATTCTTTCATGCATTATGCCTCACTTTTAAGCCTTTACTCTATGAGCACCAATGATCAGCTTGGAATGATCATTTGAACTGAACAATCAACTAGACATGTCCGCACTATTTTGTATGTAACTTTTGATTTAAAGCTCTGAATGACATGAATCCAACTCCCACGTTATACTAGCTCAATTTTCTATACTATGACAATTTTTCAGACTCAAATAGATACGAGAAAGCCTCCAAGTAATCCAATCTATCCCAAACTGCGTGATACCATGCATTATGCCTCACTTATAAGCCTTTACTCAATGAGCACCAATGATCAGATTGGAATGATCATTTGAACTGAACAATCAACTAGACATGTCCGCCCTAAATTGTATGTAACTTTTGATTTAGAGCTCTGAATGACATGAATCCAACGCCCACGTTATACTAGCTCAATTTTCTATACTATGACAATTTTTCAGACTCAAATAGATACGAGAAAGCCTCCAAGTAATCCAATCTATCCCAAACTGCGTGACACCATGCATTATGCTTCACTTATAACCCTTTACTCAATGAGCACAAATGATCAGTTTAGAATGATCATTTGAACTGACCAATCAACTTGACATGTCCGCACTAAATCGTCTATAACTTCTGATTTAAAGATCAGATTGACATGAATCCAATGCCCACGTTATGCTAGATCAATGTTTTTATACTATGACAATTGTTCAGACTAAAATAGATACGACAAAGAGTCCAAGTAATCCAATCTATCCCAAACTTCGTGATGCCATGCATTATGCTTCACTTATAAGCCTTTACTCTATTAGCACCAATGATCAGCTTAGAATGATCATTTGAACTGACCAATCAACTTGACATGTCCGCACTAAATCGTCCGTAACTTCTGATTTAAAGCTCAGAATGACATGAATCCAACGCCCACGTTATGCTAGTTCAGTTTTCTATACTATGACAATTTGTCAGACTCAAATATATACGACAATGCCTCCGAGTAATGCAATCTATCCCAAACTGTGTGATGCTATGCATTATGCTTCACTTATAAGCCTTTACTCAATGAACAGCAATGATCAGCTTAGATTGATCATTTGATTTGACCAATCAACTTGACATGTCCGCACTAAATCGTCAGTAACTTTTGATTTGGAGTTCAGAATGACATAAATCCAACGCCCACGTTATACTAGCTCAATTTTCCATACTATGACGATTTTTCAGACTCAAATAGATTAGACAAAGCCTCAAACTGATCCAATCTATCCCAAACTGCGTGATGCCATGCATTATGCCTCACTTATAAGCCTTTACTCAATGAGCACCAATGATCAGCTTGGAATGATCATTTGAACTGAACAATCAACTAGACATGTCCGCACTAAATTGTATGTAACTTTTGATTTAGAGCTCTGAATGACATGAATCCAACGCCCACGTTATACTAGCTCAATTTTCTATACTATGACAATTTTTCAGACTCAAATAGATACGAGAAAGCCTCCAAGTAATCCAATCTATCCCAAACTGCATGATGCCATGCATTATGCCTCACTTATAAGCCTTTACTCTATGAGCACCAATGATCAGCTTGGAATGATCATTTGAACTGAACAATCAACTAGACATATCCGCACTAAATTGTATGTAACTTTTGATTTAGAGCTCTGAATGACATGAATCCAACGCCCACGTTATACTAGCTCAATTTTCTATACTATGACAATTTTCAGACTCAAATAGATTAGAGAAAGCCTCCAAGTGATCCAATCTATCCCAAACTGCGTGATGCCATGCATTATGCCTCACTTATAAGCCTTTACTCAATGAACAGCAATGATCAGCTTAGATTGATCATTTGAACTGAACAATCAACTAGACATGTCCGCACTAAATTGTATGTAACTTTTGATTTAGAGCTCTGAATGACATGAATCCAATGCCCACGTTATACTAGCTCAATTTTCTATACTATGACAATTTTTCAGACTCATATAGATACAAGAAAGCCTCCAAGTAATCCAATCTATCCCAAACTGCGTGATACCATGCATTATGCCTCACTTATAAGCCTTTACTCAATGAGCACCCATGATCAGATTGGAATGATCATTTGAACTGAACAATCAACTAGACATGTCCGCCCTAAATTGTATGTAACTTTTGATTTAGAGCTCTGAATGACATGAATCCAATGCCCACGTTATACTAGCTCAATTTTCTATACTATGACAATTTTTCAGACTCAAATAGATTAGAGAAAGCCTCCAAGTAATCCAATCTATCCCAAACTGCGTGATACCATGCATTATGCCTCACTTATAAGCCTTTACTCAATGAGCACCAATGATCAGATTGGAATGATCATTTGAACTGAACAATCAACTAGACATGTCCGCTCTAAACTGTATGTAACTTTTGATTTAGAGCTCTGAATGACATGAATCCAACGCCCACGTTATACTAGCTCAATTTTCTATACTATGACAATTTTTCAGACTCAAATAGATACGAGAAAGCCTCCAAGTAATCCAATCTATCCCAAACTGCGTGACACCATGCATTATGCTTCACTTATAACCCTTTACTCAATGAGCACAAATGATCAGTTTAGAATGATCATTTGAACTGACCAATCAACTTGACATGTCCGCACTAAATCGTCTATAACTTCTGATTTAAAGATCAGATTGACATGAATCCAATGCCCACGTTATGCTAGATCAATGTTTTTATACTATGACAATTGTTCAGACTAAAATAGATACGACAAAGAGTCCAAGTAATCCAATCTATCCCAAACTTCGTGATGCCATGCATTATGCTTCACTTATAAGCCTTTACTCTATTAGCACCAATGATCAGCTTAGAATGATCATTTGAACTGACCAATCAACTTGACATGTCCGCACTAAATTGTCCGTAACTTCTGATTTAAAGCTCAGAATGACATGAATCCAATGCCCACGTTATGCTAGTTCAGTTTTCTATACTATGACAATTTGTCAGACTCAAATATATACGACAATGCCTCCGAGTAATGCAATCTATCCCAAACTGTGTGATGCTATGCATTATGCTTCACTTATAAGCCTTTACTCAATGAACAGCAATGATCAGCTTAGATTGATCATTTGATTTGACCAATCAACTTGACATGTCCGCACTAAATCGTCAGTAACTTTTGATTTGGAGTTCAGAATGACATAAATCCAACGCCCACGTTATACTAGCTCAATTTTCTATACTATGACGATTTTTCAGACTCAAATAGATTAGACAAAGCCTCAAACTGATCCAATCTATCCCAAACTGCGTGATGCCATGCATTATGCCTCACTTATAAGCCTTTACTCAATGAGCACCAATGATCAGCTTGGAATGATCATTTGAACTGAACAATCAACTAGACATGTCCGCACTAAATTGTATGTAACTTTTGATTTAGAGCTCTGAATGACATGAATCCAACGCCCACGTTATACTAGCTCAATTTTCTATACTATGACAATTTTTCAGACTCAAATAGATTAGAGAAAGCCTCCAAGTGATCCAATCTATCCCAAACTTCGTGATGCCATGCATTATTGACATAGGAAAATCAAATAAGACCTATCTTGACCTACAAGGCAAGTGTGAGCACGAAAATTCAGTTTGAATAACAAGGGAAATGAAAAGGGATGGGTTATTATTAACCACATGGTTGAAATGGTTAAATAGCTACCTTGGGAGAAGAATCAAGGTGAAAAAGTCATGCCCATGCTGCACACAGTCTTGGCAACCACACCAAACAGTCATGCCCATGCTGCACACAGTCTTGGCAACCACACCAAACAGTCATGCCCATGCTGTCTCCTCTCTTCTCATTGGTTGTTGACAGGCTCCTCCTCTATTCAAACTCATCCACAAGTTTGAATTCGTTTCCTTTTGTGTTCACATTGTAAATCCTCTATAAAAGGGCTGTAAAGACTCAATGTATAATATACTCTAGGAGATTCTTCTCCAAA
Source organism: Pugionium cornutum (assembly GCA_018901935.1). Classification (NCBI taxonomy): domain Eukaryota; kingdom Viridiplantae; phylum Streptophyta; class Magnoliopsida; order Brassicales; family Brassicaceae; genus Pugionium; species Pugionium cornutum. Next base: position 16,810,685 of record CM032165.1, on the reverse strand, counting down.
GTCTAAGTCATTTCTCATTTTCTCATACTTCTCTTTGAGTTTTCAGATTCAATTCTTCACATTTCTCCTCTATAATCTCAATATTCTTACATGGTATCAGAGCATAAGATCATTCTCTTATCTTTTCTACTCAAATCTCTCAGTTTCTAATCTAAAATTCTGTCAAAAATCTCTTAGTCTTTAGACTAAAACTCACGGTTTCATTCAACCATAAAAGCTGCTTCCTTTGAGCTCTTCAAAGCCTAACAATGGAGGATACAGTTCAAATTAGTTCCAGCCTGAAACCTACGGTGATAGCAGTAGTTCTCAAAGGCTTGAACTACACATTATGGTCAAGAACCATCAAGACAGCCATTTGTGGCAAAGGAATTTGGAATCACATCTTGGAGGATAATACTCCATCTATAGATGATCCAAAGGAGAAGAAGGATGAGGGAACAAGAAAAGAAGAAGCTAGGTGGTTCCAAGAAGATCAATCAGTCCTTGGATTCCTCCAAAATTCATTGGACCCATCCATTCTTGAAGCTTATTCACATTGTAAACTGCCAAGTCTCTTTGGGACACTCTCAAGAGGGTGTATGGGGATGTTTCAAACCTCAGCCGTGTGTATGAGGTTAAGAAGGCTCCCAATGATCTACACCAAGAGGATATGGAGTTCACAAAATTCCTGGGCAAGTTCCAGTCAACATGGTCCGAGCTTGACATGTTGAGACCAAGTTCTATGGATCCAAAGGTGCTTAATGAAAGGAAGGAACAAGACAAGATATTTGGGCTCCTTCTCAACCTAAATCCAGCCTTTAAGGATGTGATTAAGTCCATCCTGAGAGAGCCAAAACTCCCTGATTTCGAAGAGGTGTGCACACGGATTCAAAAGGAGCAAGGCAACATTGGTTTGTTTGGTGGTAAAGGAGAACTAGTCATGGCCAACAAAAGCGTGTTTAAGCAAGAGGATAGGAAGAGTGTGATGTGTGAGCATTGTAAGAGGAATGGCCACATCAAGGACAAGTGCTGGATACTTCATCCTCATCTCAAGCCAAACCGGTTCAAGGATTCAAAGGCTAACATCTCTCAAATGGTTGCGACTGAACCGGCAAGTTCATCCAACCAAGGAGGGGAGCTAGCTATGAATGTATCCATGGAGTATGTTAAGAAGAGTGACTTGGAGGATCTCATCAAGGCCTATGCCTCAAAACTCTCCGGTATCACACTCTACTCCCATAAATCGCTTGATAAACCAGATCATAAGTTGGTAGAGGATTCAGGTGCTTCTCACCATATGATTAGCAATGCTAGGTTGTTAAAGAACATTGAACCATGTCTAGGACAAGTAACTATAGCTGATGGTAAGGGTATTCCAATTGAAGGAACCGGAAAATTAAGACTATTTGACAAAGAAACTAATGCATTCTTTGTACCTAAATTTAAGTCTAATCTAGTTTCTGTCAAAAGGCTACTAAAGACCTCAATTGCAATGTTACATTTGGGCCTAACAATGTTTACTTTCAGGATATTAAGAGTGGTAAGATACTTGGAGGTGGTGTAACTCAAGATGAGCTCTATGTTCTTGAAGACCCTCCAAGCAATTTGGATTCCTTAGCTTTCAAATCCTGTGTTTTTGCTAATAAAGATGTCTTATGGCATGCTAGATTAGGACATCCTCATGCTCGTGCTTTAAGCTTAATAATTCCTAATGTCGCTTATGATCACTCAGTTTGTGAGGCTTGTATCCTTGGCAAACATTGTCGTGTTGTTTTTCCTAAATCGTCTACAATTTATGAGCATTGCTTTGATTTAGTACATTCCGATGTTTGGACCTCACCTTACATGTCTAGAGATAGGAATAAATACTTTGTGACCTTTATAGATGAGAAATCGAAATATACATAGGTTACATTACTTCCATCTAAAGATAGGGTTTATGAGGCATTTATAAACTTTCATAATTATGTTACTAATCAATTCAATGCCAAGATCAAAGTGTTAAGATCAGATAATGGAGGAGAATACACAAGTCAAAGATTCAAAGCTCATCTAAACAAACATGGAATACTACATCAAACTAGCTGTCCACACACACCACAACAAAATGAAGTTGCTGAAAGGAAGAACCGACACTTAATGGAAGTAGCAAGATCCATGATGTTTCATACCAATGTTCCTAAAAAGTTTTGGGGAGATGCAGTCTTGGTTGCTTGCTACCTCATCAATCGGATTCCAACCAAAGTCTTGCAAGATATATCCCCATTTGAAGTACTCAATAAAACTAAACCTTCCATTGATCATTTACGTGTATTTGGGTGTGTGTGCTTTGTGTATGTTCCAGGTGATCTAAGAAACAAGTTGGAGGCAAAGAGCATCAAGTGTATGTTCCTTGGATATTCGACAACACAAAAAGGGTTATAAGTGCTATGATCCGAGCAACAACAGGACATATGTGTCTAGAGATGTCAAGTTCATAGAAGAACAAAGCTATTATGATCAGAAAGATTGGGAAGGATTGAAGGATCTCTCAAGGTCACCTTCTGATTTGGCTACGAGTTTGAGGTTTCTCCTGAATCATTTGGGAAATGATCTGCCAAAGGATTCAAGACACGAAGAAACAAGAACCTTAAGTAGTTCACAAGATACCCAAGAGAATGAACAAGGGGTGGTAACTCAAGAACCAACTCCAATCCAAGAAGAAGCTATGGCCAAAAATCAAGAACAAGACGACTTGGAAGTGGGTATAGAGGAACCTATTCACCAAATGGAAGAGGAAACGGTTGTAGAGGAGGCTGCACCACCTGTTCAGCATTTAAGGAGGAGTACTAGACTTAGGAACACTAGGGTATTCTACAACAACCAGGCCGTGGCTCATCCCATATAAGCTGTTTGTTCCCTTGACCTCTTGCCATCTAGTCATCATGCATTCCTTGGAAAGATTGAACAAAGTCAGATTCCAAGGACTTATGAAGAAGCTGAGAGCAAGAAAGAATGGTTAGATGCAGTAAGAGATGAGAAGGGAGCTATGGAAAGGAATCATACATGGGATATACAAGAACTTCCCAAAGGCAAGAAGGCTGTGAGTTCCAAGTGGTGTTCACCATCAAGTATAAGAGCAATGGGGACATAGAAAGGTACAAGGCACGTCTAGTTGCAAGAGGTTTCACTCAGACATATGGAGAGGACTATACTGATACATTTGCACCGGTGGCTAAGCTACACATTGTAAGGGTTGTTCTTTCACTAGCTACGAATCTGACTTGGGACTTATGGCAAATGGATGTCAAGAACGCATTCCTACAAGGAGAACTTCAAGAGGAAGTGTATATGACTCCACCACCAGGCCTTGAAGATTTTTGCAAAGAGGGACAGGTTCTAAGACTTAGGAAGGCAATATATGGGTTGAAGCAGTCACCAAGGGCCTGGTATCACAAATTAAGCTCCTCACTTACTGATAATGGGTTTAGGAAATCCCATTCAGATCATACTTTGTTCACTCATCAAAACTCCAAAGGAATCGTGGCGGTCTTGGTTTATGTGGATGACCTTATCATCACAGGAGATGATAAGGAAGGAATTCAGTCCACAAAGGCCTTCTTAAACAGATCATTTGACATCAAAGATCTTGGAGAGTTGAAGTACTTCTTGGGTATTGAAGTGTGTCGGTCTGAAGAAGGGCTCTTTCTATCCCAAAGAAAGTATGCTCTTGATCTGTTGACAGACACGGGAAAGCTTGGGGCTAAACCGGCCAAAACTCCTCTTGAAGATGGCTACAAGGTCAACGGAAAGGGGGAGAAAGCTGATGAGTTATTTAAGGATGTTTCTCAGTATAAGAGACTAGTTGGGAAGCTGATCTACCTCACCCTCACACGACCAGACTTGTGTTTTGCTGTGAATCAAGTAAGTCAACATATGCAAAAGCCTACTGTATATCATTGGAGCATGGTAGAAAGGATCCTTAGATATATCAAAGGATCTCCTGGTCAAGGTATATGGATGGGCAAGAATGGGAACACTGAGATTGTCGGGTATTGTGATGCGGATTGGGCTGGTGATAGGGTGGATAGGAAATCAACCACTGGGTATTGCACCTTTGTTGGTGGGAACTTAGTCACTTGGAAGACTAAGAAGCAGAAGGTGGTATCATGTTCTAGTGCTGAAGCAGAATATAGGGCTATGAGGAAGCTGACAAATGAAGTAACTTGGCTCAAAGCACTCTTGAAAGATTTCGGTATTGCAAAACCAGGGCCAATTACCTTCCATTGTGATAATCAGGCAGCCATTCACATAGCTTCAAACTCAGTGTTTCACGAGAAGACCAAGCACATAGAGATCGACTGCCATAAGGTTAGGGAGAAAGTTCAAGATGGAACCATTCTGCCATGTTATACAAGGAGTGAAGACCAACTAGCTGACATCTTCACAAAGGCAGCAAGTCTCAAAGTTTGCAAGAACATCTTTAGCAAACTTGGGCTTGTTGATTTATCACACCCATGATCAAAGGTCTAATAATCCAAGAGCAGCACACTCTTTTTCCCTTATTAAGGTTTTGTCCCAAGTGGTTTTCCTTAATAAGGTTTTTAATGAGGTGTTGCCTTGGGTTCCCAAGCTTAAGACTTTAGGGTGATTCCAAAGTCTTTAGCTTGAGGGGGAGTATTGACATAGGAAAATCAAATAAGACCTATCTTGACCTACAAGGCAAGTGTGAGCACGAAAATTCAGTTTGAATAACAAGGAAATGAAAAAGGATGGGTTATTATTAACCACATGGTTGAAATGGTTAAATAGCTACCTTGGGAGAAGAATCAAGGTGAAAAGTCATGCCCATGCTGCACACAGTCTTGGCAACCACACCAAACAGTCATGCCCATGCTGCACACAGTCTTGGCAACCACACCAAACAGTCATGCCCATGCTGTCTCCTCTCTTCTCATTGGTTGTTGACAGGCTCCTCCTCTATTCAAACTCATCCACAAGTTTGAATTCGTTTTCTTTTGTGTTCACATTGTAAATCCTCTATAAAAGGGCTGTAAAGACTCAATGTATAAGATACTCTTAGGAGATTCTTCTCCATAAGTCTAAGTCATTTCTCATTTTCTCATACTTCTCTTTGAGTTTTCAGATTCAATTCTTCACATTTCTCCTCTATAATCTCAATATTCTTACACAATTATCAGTTTAGAATAATCCTTTTAACTTGCCGATCAACTTGACATGTCCTAATGGGGACATCAGGTCGTATGGCCGGCCAGGAGACCAGACTGGCCGACCAGGAAGCTTGTCCGAGACAGCCGGGCCATTTGGCTCGTCTACCGGCCCAAGCAGTACCGCCGGGCCTTCGACCAGCCGGGCCGGACCGACCAACACTTCCGGCGGAGAGGCCCAAACCTCCGGCCCAACTGGTGGCGACGTGGATGACACTGTCGGTCCCATTGATGATGCCGCCGGCTCCGGGATCAACTTGGCCGGCTCAGATAACATTTCGGCAAGTACCTCGCAGAGTCCAGCCAGTGCAGCCGATCCAGTAGAGTGCACCACCATTTCAACGTCTAAACAAGGAGACTCGGACCAGAAAAGCTACCAGCTTCAGGACATGCATCTAGAGGAAGTCTCCACACCAGTGGTGCCACCAGGAGCAATGTCAAGGAGCAGATCAAGGGCGCTCTTCCAAAAATTCAGCTTGTGGGTCGACAAGCCCCTAGAAGATGATCGACAAGGGACATTGGCCCAGAATTGCAAAGAAGAGTCCAAAGGCTTCACAACAATGCAAGGGACTTCAGAGACTTGGGCTTTAGTGGCAAGAGAGGTCAGGGCCCAAAGATTCCTAACCCTACTCCAAGTCGAAGACTAGGAGCAAGGCGCGTGCATGCCACAAGGACGGCCACCTTCCATTTCTTGGCCGTGAGGTAAGAAAGGTAAGTTTTCAAATTAGATATTTGCCGCTTTCTGTTTTGCAGGGTAGGATTTAGATCATTTACATTTTTGAGTCAAAGACATTTTAGGAATAGGTCCTTTTTCGGTTATGCACTTTTGTAAGTTTTCCATTTGTGCACTTTTGTAAGTTTTCCATTTCTTTTCTTGAGTCGACCCTAAAACGTCAAGCTATCGAGCATATTAATAAGACTCCTTCCAGCATTGTAGTTCGACAACCTTTTTGATAATTAATAAAGATCAAATTTTCTTTCTACAAGTTATTCTCTCCAGAGACTTGTACGCTTAGAACCTAGTTGAGACCAACCCTCCTGGCTCTAAGTTTGTGATTTATCACGAGGTTCATCACCCCTCGTGTGGTTCACTTCACCCTTCCATCTTTTACCAACCAGAAAACCCCCATCCAGAAGCCTAAGGTTGAGTTTCTCACCTAATCTTCTCCGCACAGCCCACGCGCGTACAACCTTGAATTGAGGCTTGTATCATTTTTGTATCAGAGCTTAAAGCTCCTAAACCAGGTTGTTTCTATCCTTTAATTAGTTTTGTTTCTAGTTCTTGCATTAGTTTAAGTCGCATTCAAGAAAAATAAAAAAAATAAAATCAAACTCAAACCGAGTGCATCTAGCTTCTACGTGCATCACTAGGGCTTAGATTCATTCTTGCATTGCAATTTTTGACTTTCCTTTTTGTTAGAATCATATTTCCATTATTATTAAGTTAAATTAAAAAGAAAAGAAAAAGAAAATAGGAAAAACACCAAAATAATTCAACCAAGACAGCTAGCACTAGTTGTTAGAAAGTTTCCATTTTTTTCAAATCTTCCATTTTTTTGAATTTTCTTTTTTCTCAGTTTTTCCTTTTTGCAGTTTTTCGAATTCTTCTATATAAGAAACCCTCCTAATCGATTATAAGAGTAGAGTAACTTGTTCTTTTCTTTCTAGTACACAATGGCAGAAGAAACTAGAGATGCAGCCGATGCCATAATTGCCATGTTCACCACCCTCCAAACGCAACTCGCATCAATCGCGAGAGGTTGGAGCGCGTGGGGAGGCCTGTGAGATTCCAGGCCATAAGGCACATGAGGGCTGAGCAAGACCGTGCTGAGGGTCCTGAGCACCTTAGGACACGGCACGAACAGGAGGAGCCCCAGCCAGATGGAGATGAGGACGCACAGCCTCATGACTATCACCCTAGGCTGAGAGGACCTCCACGGCGACCAGAAGCCGAAGGCGATGGCTTCGAGCCATATGGTCATCACCAGAGACCAAGAATGCCTCCTAGACATCATGAGGATGGAGATGAATACGCCTAAAACCGGGTAACTCCTCCTGATGTCAAGTTGACACCTCCTAGTTTTGCAGGAAAAGTAGACCCCGAAGCCTATCTTGATTCGGAGAGGAGGATGGATCACATCTTTGATCACTACAACCAACCAGGCCCCAGGAGAGTCTCCATAGCAGTACCACAACTCAGGGACAATGCCCTCATCTGGTGGGATCAGGAGGTGTCTGACCGGAGGAAGAAAAGATTGAGGCCCGTAGACTCATGGGTCGACATGAAAGACCTCATGAGACAAAGGTTTTTTCCACATTATTTTCATAGAGATTTGCAACAACGTTTTCGTACTCTTAAGCAGGGCACCAGATCAGTACAGGAGTACTATGAAGAGTTTGAGAGACTGAGGAACAGGCTGGAGCTCAATGACAATGAGGAGGCTTTGATGGCACAATTCTTGGATGGACTGCAAGAAAGAATCAGCCGCAAGATGGAAAGGCAAATCTACAATGACTTCAAGGATTGGTTCCACCTATCTGTGCAGGCTGAGCAGCACATCAAACGTAAGAGCCAGGACATCCGCAACAAGCCTAAGATGCCTTGGGCACCAAGCAACATTTCCAAGCCCGTAGACAAAGGCAAAAGCATAGAGATCGAGTCACGGTTCAAGAGCAAGCCTCCTGAGCCAACCCGTGACCAGAGAGAGCCCTAGTAAATCCTCTAACCCTCAAAGATCACGTGACATCACTTGTTTCAAGTGTAAGGGTCGCGGACACATCGCGGGTCATGCTGATTACGGAAGCTGGAGAGTATGATTCCCAAGATGAAGAGGAGTATGAACCAGAAGGAGAATACAGTGACATTGAGTACCCTGATGTGGGGGAAGTGCTGGTCACTAGACGCATTCTCAGTGCAATGGTGGATCCTTCAGACACCATCCAAAGGGAGAACATCTTCCACAGCCGTTGACCATCAAGGGCAAGGTATGTAACCTCATCATAGATGGTGGTTCTTGCACTAACGTTGCTAGTGTGTACATGGTTGATAAGCTAGGTCTAGAGAAGACAAGGCACCCTCGACCGTATAGTCTGAGATGGCTCGATGACAAAGTGGAGCTCAAGATCCATGAGCAAGTCATTGTGCCATTCAGTGTTGGCAAGTACCAAGACCAAGTAGTGTGCGATTTGGTGACAATGCAAGCTGGCCATCTTCTGCTAGGAAGGCCATGGCAGTTTGACAAGGAGACCAGGCATGATGGCCAAACCAATCTCTACACTTTTGTGCATGACAAGAGAAAGGTCAGCCTAACTCCTCTCACACCTGCCCAAGTACATGAGCTTCAACAGCAAATGAGTAAGGAAAAGAAGCTCATTAAATCTAATTTTCTTATTCAACCAAGTCATATCCGAAGAGCTCTAAGTTTGTGGTTTATGACGAGGTTCATCACCCCTTGTGTGGTTCATTTCACCCTTCTATGTTTTACCAACCAGAAAACCCCCATCCATAAGCCTAAGGTTGAGTTTCTCACCTAATCTTCTCCACACAGCCCATGCGCATACAGTCTTGAATAGAGGCTTGTACCATGTCCTCACTAAATCATCGGTAAATTGTGATTTAGTGTTAAGAATGACACGAATCCAACGTCCAAGTTCAGCTAGCTCAATTTTCTATATTGTGACAACTTTTAAGACCGAAATAGCTACGATAAAGCCTCCAAGTAATCCAATATATCCCAAACTGCATGACACCATGCATTACGCTTTCGTTATAAGCCCTTACTCAAGAATAATCAATGATCAGTTAAGAATAATCATTTTAACTTCCCGATCAACTTCATATGTCCCCACTAAATCGTCCGTAAATTTTGATTTAGAGTTCAGAATGACACGAATCCAACGACCACGTTAAGCTAGCTCAATTTCTATATTGTGAAAAAAATTATGACCGAAATAGCTATGAAAAAGCCTCCAACTAATCCAATATATCCCAAACTGTGTGATGCGATACATTATGCTTCATTTATACGCCTTTACTCAATGAGCACAAGTGATCAGTTTAGAATGATCATTTTAACTGACCGATCAACTTGACATCTCCCCACTAAATCGTACGTAAATTTTAATTTAGAGTTCAGAATAACACAAATCCAACGCCCGTGTTAATCTAGCTCAATTATCTATATTCTGACAAAATTTAAGACCAAAATAACTACGACAAAGCCTCCAAGTAATGCAATCTATCCCAAACTGAGTAACGCTATGCATTACGCTTTGTTTATAAGCCTTTACTCAAGGAGCACCAATGAACAGTTTAAAATGATCATTTTAACTGGCCAATCAACTTGACATGTCCACACTAAATTGTCCATAAATTTTGATTTAGAGTTCAGAAGGACACGGATCCAATGCCCACGTTAAGATAGCTCAATTTTTTATGTTGTGAACAAGACATAATTAGGTACGACAAAGCCTCCAAGTAATCCAATCTATCCCAAGCTGCGTGATGGCATGCATTATGCTTCATTTATAAGCACTTACTCAAGGAGCACCATTGATCAGTTTAGAATGATCATTTTAACTAGCTGATCAACTCGACAGTTCCGCACCATACCGTCTTTAACTTTTAATTTAGAGCTCAAAATGACATGAATCCAACAACCATGTTAAAATAGCTCAATATTCCATATTGTTACCATATTTGATACTAAAAGAGTTTCGGAAACGCCTCCAAGTAATCAACTTGAAATTTCCGCACTAAATTGTCCATAAAATTCTATTTAGAGTTCAGAATGACAGGACTATATCGTCCACGTTAAGCTAGCTTAATTTTCTATATTGTGACAAAATTTAATACCGAAATAGCTACAAAAAAATCCTCCAAGTAATCCAATATATCCCGAGCTGCGAGATGTCATGTATTGCATGTTCTTTATAAGCCTTTACTCAAGGAGCACCAATGATCAGTTTAGAATGATAATTTTAACTGGCCGATCAACTTGACATGTCCACACTAAATCATAGGTAGATTTTATTTAGAGTTCAGAAAGAAACGTATCCAACACCCACATTAAGCTAGCTCAATTTTCTATATTGGGTCAAAATTTAAGATTGAAACAGCTATGCAAAAGCCTCCAAGTAATCCAATCTATCCCAAACTGCGTGACGCCATGCATTATGCTTCATTTATACGCCTTTACTCAATGAGCACCAATGATTAGTTTAGAGTGATCATTTTAACTAGCTGATCAACTTGACATGTCCACACTAAATATTGTGACAACATTTTAGCCCCAAAGAGCTACGGCAGAACCTTTACTTAAGGAGCACAAATGATCAGTTTAGACGCGCTTTCAATATTGTGACAACATTTGAGCCTTAAAGAGCTACGACAGACCCTTAAGTCAAGGAGCACCAATGATCAGTTTAGAATGATCACTTTAACTAGCAGATGAAGATGACTTGTACGCACTAAATCGTCTTTAACTTTTAGTTTAGATTTGAAAATGAAATGAATCCACGCCCAGATTCTGTTAGCTCAATATTCCATATTTTGACAATATTTGAGACTGAAAGAGCTACGACAATCCTCCTAGTAATATAATCTATTCTGAACTGCGTGATGCCATGCATTACGCTTTCTTTATAAGCTTTTAGTGAAGGAACACCAATGATCAGTTAAGAATGATCATTTACAGGACGATCAACTTGACATGTCCGCACTAAATCCTATGTAACTTTTGATTTAGAGTTCCGAATGACAAGAATCCAACGCCCACGTTAAGTTAGCTCAATTTTCTATATTTTGACAAAATTTAAGACCAACATAGCTATGAGAAACCCTCCAAGTAATCCAATCTATCCATAACTGCGTGATACCATGCATTATGATTAATTTATACACCTTTACGCAAGGAGTACTAGTGATCAGTTTAGAATGATCATTTTAACTAGATGATCAACGTGACACGTCTGCACTAAATTGTCTTTAACTTTTAATTTAGAGCTCCAAATGAGATGCATCCAACGCCCACGTTAAAATAGCTCAATATTCCATATTCTGACAATATTTGAGACTAAAAGAGCTACAACCAAACCTCAAAGTAATCCAATATATCCCAAACTGCGTTATGCCATGCATTATGCTTCATTTGTAAACCATTGCTCAATGAGCACCAATGATCAATTTAGAATGTTTATTTTAACTAGCTGATCAAGTTGACGTGTCCGGACTAAATTGTCCGTAATTTTTGAATTACATTTGAGAATGACACGAATCCAACACCAAAGTAAAGCTAGCTAAATTTTCTATATTGTGACAAAATTTATAATCGAAATAGCTACAACAAAGCTTCCAAGTAATCCAATCTATCCCAAGTGATGTGATCCTGATGAGGGTCAAGCCCCTGATTAACTACAAATGGTTGGGGAAGAGTGGATGAATGGATTTAAGTTGCGAAATGGGTGAAAGGATGGTGTATCTTGCGGATGTGTGAGCTATTAAGTGGATGGATCCGAGAACAAGGGGAAACGGATGATACTTCTCAAGGATGGTGGAAAATCTTTGGACTATCTGCTTGCTCTGTGTGAATGACAATGGCATCAATAAAAACCTATCTGAGAAAACCCATTGGGTCAAAACTAAGAATAGGGAAAAATAGTATAATCCAAGACCCCTCTATTGGTGAGGTTTAGGTGGCTTGAATCACAACCAATGTGGTTGGATTAGTACACACTAAACTGGACTGAATGGTGTTGAGAAGCTGCTGTAGTGTTGTCTTAAGTTTTGCTTGCTTGGATCGGGTAATGGGGCCATTAAATATTTGTAGGCTTTCATCTCCAATATCTGCGGGTTCTACCTTCTCCTTAGCATCTTTTGGGGATTCTTCCTCCTCTGGTTCAAGCTGCTCTGTACGTTGTGGTTCCTTGCCGGCCATGCTCACATCACCAAGCTGCGCGGTGCCATGCATTCTGGTTCATTTATACGCCTTTACCAAAAGAGCACAAATGATCAGTTTAAAATGATCATTTAAACTAGCAGATCAACTTGACATGTACGCACTAAACCGTCTTTAACTTTTAATTTTGAGTTCATAAGGACATGAATCCAACGCCCACATTAAGTTAGCTCAATATTTCATATTGTGACAATATTTGAGACTGAAAGACCTACGACAAAGCTTCCAAGTAATCCAATTATCCTAAAAGGCGTGATGTCATGCATTACGCTTTCTTTATAAGCCTTTACTCAATGAGCACGAATGATCAGTTTAGAATGATAATTTTAAGTAGCCGATCAACATGATATGTCCGTTCTTAATCGTACGTAACTTTTGATTTAGAGTTCAGAATGACACGAATCCAACGACCAAGTTAAGCTAGCTCAATTTTCAACATTGTGACAAAATTTAAGACTAAAAAAGCTATGACAAAGCCTCCTACTAATCCAATCTATCCTAAATTGCATGATACCATGCATTATGCTTCATTTATACACATTTACTCAATGAGCACCAAGGATCAGTTTAGAATGATCATTTTAACTAGCTGATCAACTTGATATGTCCGCATTAAATCATCTTTTTAGTTTAGAGCTCAAAATGAGATGAATCCAACGCCCAGGTTAAGCTAACTTAGCGTTCTATATTGTGACAACATTTGAGACTAAAAGAGATACGACAAGCCTCAAAGTAATCCAATATATCTCAAACTACGTGATGTCGTGCAGTATGCTTCATTTGTAAAACTTTGCTCAATGAGCACCAATCATCAGTTTAAAATGTTCATTTTAACTTGCTGATCAAGTAGACATGTCCACACTGAATCGTCCGTAACTTTTGATTTACATTTCAGAATAACACGAATCCAAGATCCAAGTAAAGCTAGCTCAATTTTCTATATTGTGAAAAATTAAGACCGAAATAGCTTTAACAAAGCCTCCAAGTAATCAAATCTATCCCAAACGGCGTGATGCCATGCATTATGATTCATTTATTCGCATTTAATCATTGTGCACAAATGCTCGATTTAGAATGATCATTTTAACTAGCCTATGAAGTTGACATGTACGCACTAAATCAACTTTAACTTTTAATTTGGAGCTTAAAATGACATGAATCCAACACCCACATAAAGTTTGCTCAATATTCCATATTGTGACAATATTTGAGACTAAAAGTGGTATGACAAAGCCTCCAAGTAATCCAATATATCCCAAACTGCATGATGCCATCCATTATGCTTTCTTTATAAGCCTATACTCAAGTAGCACCAATGATCAGTTTAGAATGATCATATTTATTGGCTGATCAACTTGAAATTTCCGCAATAAATCGTCGTAACTTTTGATTTAGAATTCAGAATACCATGAATCCAACACCCACGTTAACCTAGCTCAATTTTCTATATTGTGACTAAATTTAAGACCCAAACATCAATGACAAAGCTTTCAAATAATCCAATCTATCCCAAACTGTGTGATGCAATTCATTATGCTTCATTTATATGCCCTTACTCATTGAGCACGAATGATCATTTTAACTAGCAGATCAAGTTGACATGTCCATACTAAATCGTCTTTAACTTTTAATTCTAAGTTCAAAATGACATGAATTCAACGCCCACATTAAAATAGCGCAATACTCCATATTGTAACTATATTTGAGACTGAAAGAGCTATGACAAAACCTCCAAGTAATCCAATCTATCCCAAACTGTGTAATCTCATGTATTATGCTTCATTTACAAGCCTTTACCCAAGGGACACAAATGATCAGTTTAGAATGATCATTTTAATTGGCCGATCAACTTGACATGTTCTCACCAAATCGTCTTTAAGTTTAATTTAGGGTTCAAAATGACATGAATCTAACACCCACGTTAAGTTAGCTCAATATTCCATATTGTGATAATATTTGAGACTAAAAGAGCTATGACAAAGCCTCAAACTAATCCAATCTATCCAAAACTGTGTGATACCATGCATTATGCTTCATTTATAAGCTTTACCTAAGGAGCGCTATGATCAGTTTAGAACATGCATTTTAACTGGATGATCAACTTGACATGTCCACACTAAATTGTCCATAACTTTTGATTAAGAGTGACACGAATCCAATGCCCACGTTAAGCTAACTTAAGTTTTCATATTATGACAATTTTTGAGACCGGAACAGCTACGAGAAAGGCACAAAGTAATCCAATATATCCCAAACAGCGTGATGCCATGCATTGTGCTTCATTTGTAAACCTTTACTCAATGAGCACCAATGAACAGTTAGAATGTTCATTTTAACTAGCCGATCAGCTTGACATGTCCACTCTAAATCGTTCATAACTTTTGATTTACATTTCACAATGACACGAATCCAACATCAGAGTAAATCTAGCTCAATTTTATATATTGTGACAAAATTTAAGACCGAAATTGCTACGACAAAGCCTCCAAGTAATCCAATCTATCCCGAACTACGTGATGCCATGTATTATGCTTCATTGATACGCTTGTACACAATGAGCACCAATGATCAGTTTAGAATGATCATTTTATCAAGCATATCAAGTTGACATGTCCACACTAAATCGTCTTTAACTTTAAATTTGGAGTTCAGAATAACACGAATACAATGACCATGTTAAGTTAGCTCAAAATTCCATATTGTGACAATATTTGAAACTAAAAGGGGCTACGACAAAGCCTCCAAGTAATTCAATCTATCCCAATCTGCATTATGCCATGCATTTTGCTTTCTTTATAAGCCTTTACTGAAGGAGCTCCAATAATCATTTTAGAAGGATCATTTTAACTGGCCGATCAACTTGACATTTCCACACTAAATCGTCAGTAACTTTTGATTTCGATTTCAGATTGACAGGAATCCAACACAAACGTTAAGTTTGCTCAATTTTCTCAATATTCCATATTGTAACTGATACAAGCCTCGATTCAAGGCTTGGATGCGCGTGGGCTGTTTCGAGAAGTTTAGGTGAGAAACTTGACCTTAAGCTTCTGGATAGGGGTTTTCTGATTGGTATTGGATGGAGTGGTGAAGTGAACCACACAAGGGGTGGTGAACCTCGTGATAAATCACAAACTTAGAGCTAGGAGGGCTGGTCTCAACTAGGTTCTAAGCGCACAAATCTCTTGAGAGAATAACTTGTTGAAAGAAAATTCGATGTTTATTAATTAGCAAAATGGTTGTCGAACTACAATGCTGGAAGGAGCCTTATTAATATGCTCGACAGCTTGACCTTCTAGGGCCAACTCAAAGAAAGAAAAGGAAAGATAACAAAAGTGCACAAACGGAAAATGTACAAAAGTGCATAACTGAAAAGGACCTATTCGTAAAATGTCTTTGACTCAAAAAATGTAAATATTCTAGATCCTACCCTGGAAAACAGAAAGAGGCAAATATTCTTATTGAAAACTTACCTTACTTACCTCACGGCCAAGAAATGGTAGGCGGCCGTCCTTGTGGCATGCACGCGCCTTGCTCCTAGTCTTCGACTTGGAGTAGGGTTAGGAATCCTTGGGCCCTGACCTCCCTTGCCACTAAAGCCCAAGTCTCTGAAGTCCCTTGCATTGTTGAGAAGCCTTTGGACTCTTCTTTGCACTTCTGATCCATTTTCCTTAGTCGATCTTCCTCTAGGAGCTTGTCGACCCATAAGCTGAACTTGTGGAAGAGTGCTCTTGATCTGCTCCTTGTCATTGCTCCTGGTGGCACTACTGGTGTGGAGACTTCCTCTAGATGCATGTCCTGAAGATGGTAGCTTATCTGGTCTGAGTTTCCTTGTGTAGAAGTTGAAATGCTCGTGTACTCCGTTGGATCGGCTGTACCGGCTGGACTGTGCGAGGTACTGGCCGGAATGCCTTTAGGACCGGCCAAGTTGATCCCGGAGTCAGCGGCATCACCAAGGGGACCAGCGGTGTCATCCACGTTGCCACCAAGTATGCTGGAAGTTTGGGCCTCTCCACCGGCAATGCTGATCGGTCTGGTCCTATTGGTCGAGGGTCCGGCGGTACCGCTTGGTCCGGCAGATGTGCCAAATGGCCTGGCTGTCTCGGGCAAACTTCCTGGTCAGCCAGTCTGGTCTCCTGGCTGGACATACGACCTGATGTCCTCATCAGTAACAAAAGTAAAGACCAAATAGCTATGACAAAGCCACCATGTAATCCAATATATCCCAAACTGTGTGATGTCATACATTATACTTCATTTATAAGCTTTTACCCAAGGAGCACCAATAATCATTTTAGAATGATCATTTTAACTGGCCAATCAACTTGACATGTCCACCCTTAATTGTCAGTAACTTTTGATTTCGATTTCAGATTGACTGGAATCCAACGCCAACGTTAAGTTTGCTCAATTTTCTCAATATTCCATATTGTGACAAAAGTTAAGACGAAATAGCTATGACAAAGCCACCATGTAATCCAATATATCCCAAACTGTGTGATGCCATGCATTATACTTCATTTATAAGATTTTACCCAAGGAGCACCAATTATCAGTTTAGAATGAATCATTTTAACTCGATGATCAACTTGACATTTTCGCACTAAATCGTCAGTAAATATTAATTTAGAGTTCAGAATGATATGAATCCAACGCCCACGTTAAGCGAGCTTAATTTCCTATATTGTGACAAATTTATGACGGAAGTAGCTATGACAAAGCCTTCAAGTAATCCAATCTATCCTAAATAGCGTGATTCCATGCACTATGCTTCATTTTAACTGGTCGATCAACTTGACATGTCCGCACTCAATCGTCTTTTGATTTACATTTCTGAATGACACAAATTCAATGCCCAAGTAAAGCTAGCTTAATTTTACATTTTGTGACAAAATTTAAGAACGAAATAGTTATGACAAAGCCTCTAAGTAATCCAATCTATTGTGTGATGCCATGCATTATGCTTCATTTGTAAACTTTGCTCAATGAGCACCAATGATCAGTTAAGAATGTTCATTATAACTGACAGATGAACTTGACATGTCCACACAAAATCGTCCGTAATTTTTGATTTACATTTCAGAATAACACGAATCCAACGCGCAGGTAAAGCTAGCTCAACTTTCTATATTGTGTCAAAATTTAGGATAGAAGTAGCTACGACAAAGCTTCTAAGTAATCCAATCTATCCCAAACTTTGTGATGCCATGCATTATACTTCATTTATAAGCTTTTACCCAAGGAGCACCAATGATCAATTTAGAATGATCATTTTAACTGAATGATCAACTTGACATGTCTGCACTAAATCGTCCATAATTTTTTATTTAGAGTTCAGAATCACACGAATCCAACGCCCACGTGAAGCTTGCTCAATTTTCAATATTGTAACAAAATTTAAGACCAAAATAGCTACGACCAATCCTCCAAGTAATCCAATCTATCTTACACTGCATGATTTCATGCATTATCCTTCATTTATACGGCTTTACTCAATGAGCATCAATGATCTGTTTATAATGATCATTTAAACTAGCATATCAGGTTGACATATCCGCACTAAATCGTCTTTAACTTTTAATTTAGAGTTTACAATGACATGAATCCAACGCCCACGTTAAGTTTGCTCAATATTCCATATTGTGAAAATATTTGACACTGAGAGAGCTACAAAAATGCCTTCAAATATTTCAATATATCCCAAATTGCATGATGCCATGCATAATGCTTTCTTTATAATCCTTTACTCAAGGAGCACTAGCGATCAATTTAGAATGATCATTTTAACTAGCACATCAAGTTGACATGTCTGCACTAAATCATCTTTAACTTTTAATTTCGAGTTCAGAATTACATAAATCCAACGTCCATGTTAAGTTAGCTCAGTATTCCATATTGTGACAATATTTGAGACTGAAAGAGTGCGAAAAGGCCTTCAAGTAATCCAATCTATCCCAAACTGTGTGATGCCATGCATTATGCTTTCTTTAGAAGCCTTTTCTCAAGGAGCACCAAAGATCAGTATAGAATGATCATTTTAACTAGCAGATCAAGTTGAGATTTCCCCACTATATTGTTTTTAACTTTTTATTTATAGTTCAAAATTACATGAATCTAATGCCCACGTTAAGTTAGATTAGTATTCCATATTGTGACAATCTATGCCAAACTCAAGTCCGAAAGAGCTATGAAAAAGCCTTCAAGTACTCCAATCTATCCTAAACTGTGTGATGGCATGCATTATACTTTCTTTGTAAGCCTTTACTCGAGGAGCACTAGCGATTAGTTAAGAATGATCATTTTAACTATCATATCAAGTTGACGTGTCCGCACTAAATCATCATTAACTTTTAATTTTGAGTTCAGAATGGCATGAATCCAACGCACGTTAAGTTAGCTCAATATTCCATATTGTCACAATATTTGAGGCTGAAAGAGCTACGAAAAGCCTTCACATAATCCAATCTATCCCAAACTGCGTGATGCAATGGATTATGCTTTCTTTATAAGTCTTGACTCAAGGAGAAACAAAGATCGATTTTCATTTTAACTAGCAGATCAAGTTGACATGTCCGCACTAAATCATCATTAACTTTTAATTTATAGTTCATAAGGACATGAATTCAACGCCCACGTTAAATTAGCTCAATATTCCATATTGTGACAATATTTGGGATTGAAAGAGCTTCGACAAAGCCTCCAAGTAATCCGATCTATCCCAAGCTGCGTGATGCCATGCATTATGCTTCGTTTGTAAACTTTGCTCATTGAGCACTAATGAGCAGCAATGATCAGTTCAAAATGTTCATTATAACTGACCGATGAACTTGACTGTACACACAAAATCGTCTGTAACTTGTGATTTACATTACATAATAACACGAACCCAACGCGCAAGTAAAGCTAGCTCAACTTTCTATACTGTGTCAAAATTTAAGATAGAAATAGCTACGACAAAGCTTCCAAGTAATCCAATCTATCCCAAACTTCGTGATGCCATGCATTATACTTCATTTATAAGCTTTTACCCAAGGAGCACCAATGATCATTTTTGAATGATCATTTTAACTAGATGATTAACTTGATAAGTCTGCACTAAATCGTCCGTAATTTTTTATTTAGAGTTCAGAATAACACGAATCCAACGCCCACGTTAAGCTAGCTCAATTTTCAATATTGTACCAAAATTTAAGACCAAAATAGCTACGACCAAGCCTCCAAGTAATCAAATCTATATAAAAATGAGTGATTCCATGCATTATGCTTCATTTATACGCCTTTACTCAATGAGCACCAATGATCTGTTTAGAATAGCTAGATCAAGTTGACATGTCCGCACTAAATCATCTTTAACTTTTAATTTAGAGTTTACAATGACATGAATCCAACACCCACGTTAAGGCAGCTCAATATTCCATATCAAAAAATTTTGAGACTGAAAGAGCTACGAAAAAGCCTCCAATTAATTCAATCTATCCCAAATTGCATGATGCCATGCATAATGCTTTCTTTATAATCCTTTACTCAAGGAGCACTAGCGATTAGTCTAGAATGATTGTTTTAACTAACAGATCAAGTTGACATGTCAGCAGGAAATCATCTTTAACTTTTAATTTTGAGTTCAGAATGATATGAATCCAATGTCCATGTTAAGTTAGCTCAATATTCCATATTGTTACAATATTTGAGACTGTGTGATGCCATGCATTATGCTTTCTTTATAAGCCTTTTCTCAAGGAGCACCAAAGATCAGTATAGAATGATCATTTTAACTAGCAGATCAAGTTGATATTTCCGCACTATATTGTTTTTAACTTTTTATTTATAGTTCAGAATTACATGAATCTAACGCCCATGTTAAGTTAGCTTAGTATTCCATATTGTGACAATCTATGCCAAACTCAAGTAAGAAAGAGCTACGAAAAAGCCTCCAAGTAATCCAATCTATCCCAAACTGTGTGATGGCATGCATTATACTTTCTTGTAAGCCTTTACTCAAGGAGCACCACCGATTAGTTTAGAATGATCATTTTAACTATCATATCAAGTTGATGTGTCTGCTCTAAATCATCCTTAACTTTTAATTTCGAGTTCAGAATGGCATGAATCCAACGCCCATGTTAAGTTAGCTCAATATTCCATATTGTCACAATATTTGAGACTGAAAGACCTACAAAAAAGTCTTCAAGTAATCCAATCTATCCCAAACTGCGTGATGCAATGCATTATGCTTTCTTTATATGCCTTGACTCAAGGAGAAACAAAGATTGGTTTAGAATGATCATTTTAACTAGCAGATCAAGTTGACATGTCTGCACTAAATCATCATTAACTTTTAATTTATTGTTTAGAATGACATGAATTCAACGCCCACGTTAAGTTAGCTCAATTTTCCATATTGTTACGATATTTGGGATTGAAAGAGGTACGAAAAAGCCTCCAAGTAATCCAATATATCCCAAACAGCGTGATGCCATGCATTATGCTTTCTTTGTATGCCTTCACTCAAGAAGCACCAATGATCAGTTTAAAATGATCATTGTAACTGGCCAGTTTAAAATGATCATTTTAACTGGCCGATCAACTTGCAATGTCTGCACGAAATTTTAGTTTAGATTTTACGTGTCATTCTGAACTCTAAATAAAAGTTTACCTATGATTTAGTGTGGACATGTCAAGTTGATCGGCCAGTTCAAATTATCATTCTAAACTGATCATTAGTGCTCCTTGAGTAAAGGCTTATAAAGAACATGCAATGCATGGCATCTCGCAGCTCGGGATAGATTGGATTACTTGGCGGCTTTTTCGTAGCTATTTTGGTCCTAAATTTTGTCACAATATAGAAAATTGAGCTAGCTTAACGTGGGTGATATATTCCTATCATTCTGAAATCTTAGTCAAAATTTATGGACAATTTAGTGTGAAAATGTCAAGTTGATTACTTGGAGGCTTTTTCGAAGCTCTTTCAGTCTCAAATATTGTAACAATATGGAATATTGAGCTATTTTAACATGGGTGTTGGATTTATGTCATTTTGAGCTCTAAATTAAAAGTTAAAGACGGTATGGTGCAGAAATGTCGAGTTGATCAGATAGTTAAAATGATCATTCTAAACTGATTAATGGTGCTCCTTCAGTAAGCGCTTATAAATGAAGCATAATGCATGCCATCACGCAGCTTGGATATATTGGATTACTTGGAGGCTTTGTAATAGTTATTTTGGTCTTAAATTTTGTCACAATATAGATAATTGAGCTAGATTAACGTGGGCGTTGGATTCGTGTTATTCTGAACTCTAAATTAAACTTTACGTACGATTTAGTGAGGAGATGTCAAGTTGATCGGCCCGTTAAAATGATCATTCTAAACTGATCACTGGTGCTCATTGAGTAAAGGCGTATAAATGAAGCATAATGTATCGCATCACGCACTTTGGGATATAATGGATTCTTTGGAGGCTTTGTCATAGCTATTTTGGTCATAAATTTTTTCACAATATAGAAATTGATCTCGCCTAACGTGGTCGTTGGATTCGTGTCATTCTGAACTCTAAATCAAAATTTACGGACGATTTTGTGGGGAGATATGAATTTGATCGGGAAGTTAAAATGATTATTCTAAACTGATCATTGATGTTTCTTGAGTAAGGGCTTATAACGAACGTGTAATGCATGGTGTCATAAAGTTTGGGATAGATTGGATTACTTGGACGCTTTATCGTAGCTATTTCGGTCTTAAAAGTTGTCACAATATAGAAAATTGAGCTGGCTGAACGTAGACGCTGGATTCGTGTCATTCTCAACACTAAATCACAATTTACCGACGATTTAGTGAGGACATGTCAAGTTGATCGGCAAGTTAAAAGGATTATTCTAAACTGATAATTGGTGGTCACTGAGTAAAGGCTTACAAAGAAAGCGTAATGCATGGCGTCACGCAGTTTGGGATAGATTAGATTAGTTGTACGCTTTGTCGTAGATGTTTCAATCTCAAATGTTGTCACAATATAGAAAATTGATGCAGCTTAACATGGGCGTAGATTCGTGTCATTCTGACCTCTAAATCAAATTTTACGGACGATTTAGTGCGGATATTTCAAGTTGATTGGCCAGTTAAAATGAGCATTCTAAACAGATCATTGGTGTTCCTTGAGTAAAGGCTTATAAATGAAGCATAATGCATGGCATCACGCAGTTTGGGATACATTGGATTACTTTGAGACTTTGTCGTAGCTCTTTTATTCTCAAATAGTATCACGATATGGTAAACTGAGCTAGCTTAACGTGGGAAATGGATTGATATCATTTTGAGCTATAAACCAAAAGTTAAAGACGATTTAGTGAGACATGTTAAGTTGATCAGGTACTTAAAATCATCATTTTAAACTTATCATTGGTGCTCATTGAGTAAAGGCTTATAAAGAAAGCGTAATGTATGGCGTCACGCAGTTTGAGATAGATTAGAATACTAGGAGGCTTTGTCGTAGCTCTTTCAGTCTCGAATACTGTACACAATATGTAATATTAAACAAACTTAACATGGGAATTGGATTCATGTCATTTTGAACTCTAAATTAAAAGTTAAAGACAATTTAGTACGGACATGTCAACTTGATCTGCTGGTTAAAATCATCATTCTACACTTATCATTGGTGGTCAATGAGTAACGGCGTAGAAGTGAAGCATAATGCAGGGCATCCCACAGTTTGGGATAGATTGGATTACTTGGAGGCTTTGTCATAGCTATTTGGGTCTGAAATTTAATCATAATATAGAAAAATTGAGCAACCTTAACGTGGGTCTTGGATTCGTGTAATTTTGAACTCTAAATCAAAAGTTACGGACGATTTAGTGCGAACATGTGAAGTTAATCGGCTAGTTAATTTGATCATTCTAAACTTATCAATGGTGCTCCTTGAGTAAAGGCGTATACAGGAAACATAATGCATGGCATCACGCAGTTTGAGATAGATTGGATTACTTCGAGGCTTTGTCATAGCTACTTAGGTCTTAAATTTTGTCACAATATAGAAACTTGAGCTAGCTTTACTTGGACCTTGGATTCGTGTTATTCTGAAATGTAAATCAAAAGTTAAGAACGATTAAGTGTGGACATGTCTAATTGATCAGCTAGTTAAAATGAACATTCTAAACTGATCATTGGTGCTCATTGAGCAAAGGCTTATAAAGAAAGTTTGATGCATGACATCCCACAGTTTGGGATAAATTGGATTACTTGGAGGATTTGTCATAGCTCTTTCATTCTCAAATATTGTCACAATATAGAATATTGGGCTGAATTAACGTGGGTGTTGGATTCATGTCATTTTAAAATCTAAATTAAAAGTTAAAGATGATTTATTGCGGAAATGTCAACTTTGATCGGCCGGTTAAAATGATCATTCTAACCAGAACATTGATCCTCCTTGAGTAAAAGCTTATAAATAAAGCATAATGCATGGCATCATACAGTTTGGGAAACATTGGATTAATTCGAGGCATTGTCGTAGGTCTTTCAGTCTCGAATGTTGTCACAATATAGAAAATTGAGCTAGCTTATTTTGGGCGTTAGATTCGTGTCATTCTGAACTCTACATCAAAAGTTACAAACGATTTAGTGTGGACATTTCAAGTTAATTGGCAATTAAAATGATCATTTTAAGCTGATCGGTGGTGCTCCTTACGTAAAGGCTTACAAATGAAGCATAATGCATGTCATAACCTACTTTTGGATACATGGGATTACTGGGAGGGTTTTTCGTAGCTCTTTTAGTCTCAAATGTTGTCATAATATGGAAAACTGAGCTAGCTTAACGTTGGAGTTGGATTCGTGTCATTCTGAGCTCTAAATAGAGAATTAAAAATGATTTAGTGCATACATGTCAAGACGATCAGCTAGTTAAAACGATGATTCTAAAATTATCATTGGTGCGCATTGAGTAAAGGGTTATAAATGAATCATAATGTATGACATCACGGAGGTTGGGATACATTGGATTTCTTGGAGGCTTTTTAATAGCTCTTTTAGTCTCAAATGTTCTCACAATATGGAAAACTGAGCTAGCTTAACGTGGGCGTTGGAGTATTATGCATGGCATCATGTTGTTTGGGGATACATTGGATTATTTGGAGGCTTTGTCGTAGCTCATTTAGTCTCAAAATAGTCACAATATAGAAAATTGAGGTAGCTTAACGTTGGAATTGGATTCGTGTCATTTTGAACAC
This sequence comes from Pugionium cornutum, assembly GCA_018901935.1. NCBI lineage: Eukaryota > Viridiplantae > Streptophyta > Magnoliopsida > Brassicales > Brassicaceae > Pugionium > Pugionium cornutum. The sequence goes on along the minus strand of CM032165.1, from coordinate 16,786,319 downwards.
TAAAACAAAAGTTACAGATGATTTAGTGCAGACATCCCAAGTTGATGGACCAATTAAAATGATCATTCTAAACTGATCATTAATCCTCCTTGAGTAAAAGCTTATAGATGAAGCATAATGCATGGCATCATACATTTTGGGAAACATTGGATTAATTGGAGGCTTTGTCGTAGGTCTTTCAGTCTCAAATGTTGTCACAATATAGAATATTGAGCTAGCTTAACGTGTGCGTTAAATTCGTGTCATTCTGAATTCTAAATCAAAAGTTACAGAAGATTTAGTGCGGACATGTCAGGTTAATTGGCAATTAAAATAATCATTTTAAACTGATTGGTGGTGCTGCTTAAGTAAAGGCTTTCAAATGAAGCATAATGAATGGCATCACCTAGTTTGGGATACATTGGATTACTTGAAGGCTTTTTTGTAGCTCTTTTAGTCTCAAATGTTGTCACAATATGGAAAACTGAGCTAGCTTAAAGTCGGCGTTGGATTCGTGTCATTCTGAGCTCCAAATCAAGAGTTAAAGATGATTTAGTGCGGACATGTCAAGATAATCAGCTAGTTAAAACGATCATTCTAAACTTATCATTGGTGCTCATTGAGTAAAGGGTTGTAAATTAATCTTAATGTATGACATCACGCAGGTTGCGATACATTGGATTACTTGGAGGCTTTCTCGTAGCTCTTTCAGTTTCAAATGTTGCACAACATAGAAAATTGAGCTAGCTTAACGTTGGCGTTAGATTCGTGTCATTCTGAACTCTAAATCAAAAGTTACTGAGGATTTAGTACGGACATGTCAAGTTGATTGGCAATCAAAATGATCATTTTAAACTGATCGGTGGTGCTCCTTGAGTAAGGCTTACAAATGAAGCATAATGCATGGCATGACCTAGTTTGGGATACATGCGATTACTTGGAGGTTTTTCTTAGCTCTTTCAGTCTCCAATGTTGTCACAATATGGAAAACTGAGCTAGCTTAACGTGGTCGTTGGATTCGTGTCATTTTGAGCTCTAAATCAAGAGCTAGAGATGATTTAGTGCGGACATGTCAAGACGATCAGCTAGTTAAAACGATCATCCTAAACTTATCATTGGTGCTCCTTGAGTAAAGGGTTATAAATGAATCATAATGTATGACATCACGCAGGTTGGGATACATAGGATTACTTGGAGTCTTTTTTGTAGCTCTTTCAGTCTGAAATGTTGTCACAATATGGAAAACTGAGCTAGCTTAACATGGGCGTTGGATTCGTATCATTCTGAGCTCTAAATAAAGAGTTAAAAATTATTTAGTGCGGACATGTCAAGACGATCAGCTAGTTAAAATGATCATTCGAAACTTATAATTGGTGCTCTTTGAAAAAAGGGTTATAAATGAAGCATAATGGATGGAATCACACAGTTTGGGATACATTGGATTACTTGGAGGCTTTGTTGTAGCTCTTTTAGTCTCAAATTTTGTCACCATATAGAAAATAGCACTAGCTTAACGTGGGCGTTGGATTCGTGTCATGCTGGACTTCCAAACAAAAGTTACAGATTATTTAGTGCGCACATGTCCAGTTGATCGGCCAGTTAAAATGATTATTTTAAACTGATCACTGGTGTTCCTTGAGTAAAGGCTTACAAATGAAACATAATACATGGTATCACACAGTTTGGGATACATTGGATTACTTGGAGGCTTTTTAGTAGCTCTTTCAGTCTCAAATGTTGTCACAATATGGAAAATTGAGCTAGCTTAACGTGGGGATTGGATTCATGTCATTCTGAACTCTAAATCAAAAGTTACGGACGATTTAGTGCGGAAATGTCAAGTTGATCGGCTACTGAAAATGATCATTTTAAATTGATCGTTGGTGCTACTTAGGTAAAGGCTTATAAATGAAGATTAACGCATTGCATCACGCAGTTTGGGATATATTGCATTACTGAGATGCTTTGTAGTAGCTCTTATAGTCTCAAATGTTGTCACTATATAGAAAATTTATATAGCTTAACGTGGGTGTTTGGCTCATGTCATTTTGAGCTCTAAATGAAAACTTAAAGGTTTAGTGCACCCATGACCAGTTGATTAGATAGTTAAAATGATCATTCTAAACTAGTCATTGGTGCTCCTTGAGTAAAGGCTCACAAATGAAGCATAATGTATGGCATCACGCTGTTTGGGGATACATTGGATTACTTGGAGGCTTTGTCGTAGCTCATTTAGTCTCAAATATTGTCACAATATAGAAAATTTAGCTAGCTTAACGTGGGCATTGGATTCATGTCAGTTTGAACACTAAAAAAAAAGTTACGGATGATTTATTGCAGAAATGCCAAGTTGATCAGACAGTTAAATTGATCATTATAAACTGATCATTGATCCTCCTTGAGTAAAAGCTTTTAAATGAAGCATAATGCATGGCATCATACAGTTTGGGAAACATTGGATTAATGGGAGGCTTTGTCGTAGGTCTTTCAGTCTCAAATGTTGTCACAATATAGAAAATTAAGCTAGCTTAAACTGTGTGTTACATTCGTGTCATTCGGAACTCTAAATCAAAAGTTACTGACGATTTAGTGCGGACATTTCAAGTTGATTGGCAATTAAAATGATCATTTTAAACTGATCGGTGGTGATTCTTGAGTAAAGCCTTTCAAATGAAGCATAATGCATGGCATCACCTAGTTTGAGATACATGGGATTACCTGGAGGCTTTTTTGTAGCTCTTTCAGTCTCAAATGTTGTCACAATATGAAAAACTCAGCTAGCTTGACGTCCGCGTTGGATTCATGTCATTCTGAGCTCTAAATCAAGAGTTAAAGATGATTTAGTGCGGACATGTGAAGACGATCAGCTAGTTAAAACGATCATTCGAAACTTATAATTGGTGCTTTTTGAAAAAAGGGTTATAAATGAAGCATAATGGATGGAATCACGCAGTTTGGGATACATTAGATTACTTGGAGGCTTTGCCATAGCTCTTTTAGTCTCAAATTTTGTCACCAAATAGAAAATTGAGCTAGTTTAATGTGGGCATTTGATTCGTGTCATTCTGAACTCTAAATCAAAAGTTACAGACAATTTATTGCCGACATGTCAAGTTGATTGGCAATTAAAATGATCATTCTAAACTGATCGGTGGTGCTCCTTTAGTAAAGGCTTACAAATTAAGCATAATGCATGGCATCACCTAGTTTGGGATACATGGGATTACTTGGTGTCTTTTTCGTAGCTCTTTTAGTCTAGTATGTTGTCACAATATGGAAAATTGAGTTAGCTTAACGTGGGAGTTAGATTCGTGTCATTCTGAGCTGTAAATCAAGAGTTGAAGGCGATTTATTGGGGACATGTCAAGACGATCAGCTTGTTAAAGCGATCATTTTAAACTTATCATTGGTGCTCCTTGAGTAAGAGGTTATAAATAAATCATAATGTATGACATCATCAAGGTTGGGATACAGTGGATTACTTGGAGGCTTTTTTGTAACTCTTTCAGTCTCAAATGTTGTCACAATATGGAAATCTTAGCTAGCTTAACGTAGGCGTTGGATTCGTATCATTCTGAGCTCTAAATCAAGAGTTAAAAATTATTTAGTGCGGACATGTCAAGACGATCAGCTAGTTAAAACGATCATTCGAAACTTATAATTGGTGCTCTTTGAAAAAAGGGTTATAAATGAAGCATAATGGATGACATCACGCACTTTGGGACCAAAATCGCATTTGAGACGAAAAGTTACTGATGATTTACTACGGACATGTCAAGTTGATCAGCCAGTTAAAATGATCATTCTAAACTGATCTGTGGTGCTCTTTGAGTAAAGGCTTATAAATGAAGCATAATGCATGACATCACGCACTTTGGGACCAAAATTGCATTACTTGGAGGCTTTGTAGTAGCGCTTTTGGTTTTAAATATTGTCACAATATAGAAAATTGAGGTGGTTAACGTGAGCGTTGGATTCCTGTCAGTCTAAAATCTAAAATAAAAGTTACAGACGATTTAGTGCGGACATGTCAAGTTATCGGCCAGTTAAAATTGAGCTAGTTTAAAGTTGTCGTTGGATTTATATCATTTTGAGCACTAAACCAAAATTTAAAGATGATTTAGTGCGGACATGTCAAGTTGATCAGCTGCTTAAAATGATCATTGGGGCTGCTTGAGCAAAGACTTATAAATGAAGCATAATGCATGGCATCACGCAGCTAGGGATAGATATGATTACTTGAAGCCTTTTTCGTAGCTATTTCATTGTTAAATTCTATCAGTATTTAGAAATATGAGCTAGCTTAACATGGGCATTGTATTCATGTCATACATAACTCTAAATCAAAAGTTACGGATGATTTACTAAAGACATGTCAAGATGATCAGCCACTTAAAATGATCATTTTAAACTGATCATTGGTGCTCTTTGAGTAAATGCTTATAAATGAAGCATAATGCATGACATCATGCAGTTTGGGACCAAAATTGCAATACTTAAAAGCTTTGTAGTAGCTATTTCGGCCATAAATTTTGTCACAATTTAGAAAATTGAGCTGGTTAACGTGAGCGTTGGACTCGTGTCAGTCTAAACTCTAAATCAAAATTTACGGACGATTTAGTGTTGACATGTAAAGTTGATTTTCCAGTTAAAATGATCACTCTAAACTGATCATTGGTGCTCCTTGAGTAATGGCTTATAGATGAAGCAAAATGCATGGTATCATGCAGTTTGGAATAAATTGGATTATTTTGAGGCTTTATCGTAGCTCTTTTAGTCTTAAATGTTGTCACAATATGAAAAACTTAGCTAGCTCAACATGATTGTTGGATTCGTATCACTTTGAACTCTAAATCTAAAATTACGGACAATTTCGTGCCAACATTTGAAGTTGATCGGCCAGTTAAAATGATCATTCTCATCACGCTGTTTGGGATACATTTGATTACTTGGAGGCTTTAACATAGCTCTTTCAGTATCAGATGTTGTCACAATATAGAAAATTGAGCTAGCGTACCATGGGCGTTGGATTCATGTCATTCTGAACTTTAAATCAAAAGTTACGGAAACTTTAGTGCGGGCATTTCAAGTTGATCGGCCAGTTACAAATGATCATTATAAAATGATCATTGGTGCTCCTTGGGTAAAGGCGTATAAATGAAGCAAAATGTATGGCATCACGCAGTTAGAGATACATTGGATTGGTTTGAGGCTTTGTCATAGCTCTTTTGTTCTCAAATATTTTCACAATATGGAAAATTGAGGTAGCTTAACGTTGCCGTTGGATTCATATAATTTTAAGCTCTAAACCAAAATTAAAAGACGATTTAGTGCGGTTAATTCAAGCTGAACAGCTACTTAGAATGATCATTCTAAACTGATCATTGGTGCTCCTATAGTAAAGGCTTATAGATGAATCATAATGCATGGCATCACGCAATTTGGGATAGATTGGGTTACTTGGAGGCTTTTTCTTAGCTATTTTGGTCTTACATTTTTTCATAATATGGAAAATTAAGCTAGCTTAACGTGGGCGTTGGATTCATGTAATTTTGATCTCTAAATCAAAAGTTTAAGACGATTTAGGGCAGGATATGTCAAGTTGATCAACTAGTTAAAATGATCATTCTAAACTGATTACTCGTGCTCCTTGAGTAAAGGCTTATAAATGAAGCATAATACATGACATCATGCAGTTTGGGATTACTTGATCAAAATTAGATTAGTTGAGATAGCGTAGCCTGGGCGTTGGATTCATGTCATTCGGAACTATAAATAAAAAATTACGGACGATTTAGCGCAGGCATGTCAAGTTGATCGGTCAGTTAAAATGATCATTCTAAACTGATCATTGGTGCTCCTTGAGTAAAGGCTTATAAATGAAGCAAAATGCATTGCATCACGCAGTTTGTGATACATTGGATTACTTGGAGGCTTTGTCGTAGCTCTTTTAAAAGTTATGGAACATTTAGTGTGGGAATGTCAAGTTTATCGGCCAGTTAAAATGATCATTATAAAATGATCATTGGTGCTCCTTGGGTAAAGAGTTGTAAATGAAGAAAAATATATGGTATCACGCAGTTAGGGATACATTGGATTAGTTTGAGGCTTTGTCATAGCTATTTTATTCTCAAATGTTGTCATAATATGGAAAATTCAGCTAGCTTAACGTTGCCGTTGGATTCATATCATTTTGAGCTCTAAACCAAAATTTAAAGACGATTTAGTGTGGACATGTCTAGTTGCTCAGCTACTTAAAATGAGGATTCTAAACTGATCATTGGTGCTCCTTGAGTAAATGCTTATAGATGAAGCATAATGCATGGCATCATGCAGTTAGGGAAACTTTGTAGTAGCTCTTTCGGTCTTAAATTTTGTCACACTATAGAAAATTGAGCTGGTTAACATGAGCGTTGGATTCTTGTTAGTCTAAACTCTAAATCAAAAGTTACGGACGATTAAGCGCGGACATGTCAAGCTGATCGGCCAGTTAAAATGATCATTCTAAACTGATCATTGGTGATCCTTGAGAAAAGGCTTATAAATGAAGCAAAATGCATGATATCACGTAGTTTGGGATAAATTGGAATAGTTTGAGGCTTTACCATATTTCTTTTAGTCTTAAATGTTGTTACAATATGGAAAATTTAGCTAGCTTAACATGGGTGTTGGATTCGTATCGCTTTGAACTTTAAATCTAAATTTACAGACAATTTCGTGCTGACATGTCAAGTTGATCGGCAAGTTAAAATTATGATTCTAAACTGATCATTGGTATTCCTTGAGTAAAAGCTTATAAATGAAGCATATTGCATTGCATTGAGTTTGGGATACATTGGACAATTTGGAGGCTTTGTCATATCTCTTTCAGTCTCAAATGTTGTCACAATATAGAAAATTGAGCTAGCGTTCCGTGGGCATTGGATTCATGTCATTTTGAACTCTAAATTAAAATTTACGGACGATTTAGTGTAGGCATGTCAAGTTCATCTGCCAGTTAAAATGATCATTATAAACTAATCATTGGTGCTTCTTGAGTAAAGACTTATAAATGAAGCATAATGCATGGCATCACACAGTTAGGGATAGATATCATTACTTGGAGCCTTTGTTGTAGTTGTTCAGGTGTTAAATTCTGTCACAATTTAGAAATATGAGCTAGCTTAACATGGGCGTTGTATTTGTGTCATATTGAACTCTAAACCAAAAGTTACAGATGATTTACTATGGACATGTCCAGTTGATCAGCCAGTTAAAATGATCATTCTAAACTGATCATTGGTGCTCCATGAGTAAAGGTTTATAAATGAAGAATAATACACGGCATCACGAAGTTTGGGATACATTGGATTACTTAGAGACTTTTTCATAGCTCTTCCAGTCTCAAATGTTTTCATAATATGGAAAATTGAGCTAGTTTAATGTGGGTGTTGGACTCATGTCTTTTTGAGCTCTAAATCAAAAGCTAAAGATGATTTGGTGCGGACATGTCAAGTTGATCAGCTAGTTAAAATGATGATTCTAGATTGATCATTGGTGCTCCTTGAGTAAAGGCTTATAAATGAAGCATAATGCATGGCACCACAAAGTTTGGTATCCAACGGATTACTTGGAGGCTTTGTAGTAGCTCTTTCAGTCTCAAATATTGTCATGATATGGAAAACTGAGCTAGGTTAACATTGCCGTTGGATTCGTATCATTTAGAACTCTGAATATAAAGTTACGGACAATTTCGTGCCGACATGTCAAATTGATCTGCCAGTTAGAATGATCATTCTAAACTGATCATTGGTACTCCTTGAGTAAAGATTTATAAATTAAGGATAATGCATGGTATGACAGAGTTTGGGATACATTGGATTGCTTGAAGGCTTTTTCATAGCTCTTTCATATTCAAATGTTGTCATAATTTAGAAAATTGAGCTAGTGTAATGTGGGTGTTGGATTCGGGTCATTTTAAACTCTAAATCCGAAGTTACCGACGATTTAGAACGGACATGTCAAGTTTATCGGCATGTTAAAATGATCATTCTAAGCTGGTCATTGGCGCTGCTTGAGTAAAGGCTTGTAAACGAAGCATAATGCATGGCATCACGCTGTTTTGGATACATTAGATTACTTTGAGGCTTTTTCGTAGCTCTTTCAGTCTCAAAATGTCATCACAATATGGAAAATTGAGCTAGCTTAACGTAGGTGTTGGTTTCATGTAAATTTGAGATGTAAATCAAAAGTTAAACACGATTTAGTGTCAGAAATTTCAAGTTGGTCAGGTAGTTAAAATGGTCATTCTAAACTGATCATTGGTGCTCATTCATTAAAGGCATATATAAATGAAGCATAAGGCATAACATCATGCAGTTTAGGATATATTGGATTACTTGGAGGCTTTGTCATAGCTATTTCAATCATAAATTTTGTTACAATAGAGAAAATTGAGCTAGCTTAACATGGGTGTAGGATTCCTCATTTTGAACTTTAAATCAAAAGTTACAAACGATTTAATGCGGACATGTCAAGGTTATTGGCCAGTTAAAATGATCATTTGAAACTAATCATTGGTGCTCCTTGAGTAAATGCTTATAAATGCATGGAATCACGTAGTTAGGGATAGATTGCATTACTTTCAGGCTTTGTCTAGCTCTTTTAGTCTCAAATTTTATCAGAATATGGAAAATTGAGGTAGCTTAATGTGGGCATCGGATTGCTGTCATTTTGAGCTCTAAATATAAAGTTAAAGACGATTTACTACGGACATGTCAAGTTGATGAGGTACTAAAAATGATCATTATAAACTTATCATTGGTGCTCCTTGAGTAAAGGCTTATAAATAAAGCATAATGCATGACATGACACAGTTTGGGATGGATTGGATTACTTGGAGGCTTTGGCTTGGCTATTTTAGAATTAAATTTTGTCACGATATAGAAAATTGAGCTAGCTTAACGTGGGTGTGGATTCGTGTCATTCTAAACTCTAACTCAAAAGTTACATACGATTTAGTGCACAGTTGTCAAGTTGATCGGCCAGTTAAAAGATCATTCTAAACTGATCATTAGTGCTCCTTGATTACAGGCTTATAAATAAAGCATAATGCATGGCATAAAACACTTTGGGATAGATATCATTATTTGGAGGCTTTGTCTAGCTCTTTCAGTCACACATGTTGTCACAATATAGAAACTTGTGTTAGCTTAACGTGGGCGTTGGAGTTATGTCATTTTTAGCTCTAAATCGAAAGTTAAAGACAATTTAGTGCGGACATGTCAAGTTGATCAACTAGTTAAAATGAGCATTCTAAACTTATCATTAGTGCCCCTTGAGTAAAGGCTTACAAAGGAAGCATGGCATCACGGATTTCGGGATAGATTGCATTACTTTGAGGCTTTGTCTCGTTCTTTCATTCTCAATTGTTGTCATAAAATCGAAAATTGAGGTAGCTATATGTGGGCATTCGATTTGTTTCATTATGAACTCTAAATCAAAAGTTAAAGACGATTTAGTGCAGAAATGTCAAGTTGATCGGCCTGTTAAAATGATCATTCTAAACTGATCATTGGTGATCCTTGTGTAAATTCTTATAAATGAAACATAATGCATGTCATCATGCAGTTTGGGGTACATTGGATTCCTTGGAGGCTTTTTCATAGCTATTTCAGTCTCAACAACTGAGGCTTTCTCGTAGCTCTTTCGGTTTCAACAATTGTCATAATATGGAAACTTGAGTTAGCTTAACATGGGTGTTGGATTCTTTTCATTCTGAACTCTAAATTAAAAGTTACGGATGATTTAGTGCGGAAATTTCAAGTTGATCGGCCAGTTAAAATGATCATTCTAAACTGATAATTGGTGCTCCTTAAGTAAAGACTTATAAGGAAACCATAATCCATGATATAACACAGTTTGGAATAAATTGGTTTACTTGAAGGCTTTGTCGTAGCTCTTTAAGTCTCAAATATTCTCACAATATGGAATATTGAGCTAACTTAACGTGGAGGTTGGATTCATGTCATTTTGAGATTTAAATTAAAAGTTAAAGGCGATTTAATGTGGACATGTAAACTTGATCTGCTAGAAAAAATGATCATTCTAAACTTATCAATGGTGTTGATTGAGTAATGGCGTAAAATGAAGCATAATGCATGGCATCATGCAGTTTGAGATAGATTGGATTACCTTGAGGCTTTTTCATAGCTATTTCGCTCTTAAATTGTGTCACAATATATAAAATTGAGTTAGCTTTACTTGGTCCATGGATTCGTGTCATTCAGAACTCTAAATCAAAAGTTACGGACGATTTAGTGCACGCATTTCAAGATGATCTTCTTCTTAAAATGAAAATCATAACTAATCGTTGGTGCTCATTGAGCAAAAGTTTACAAATGAAACATAATGCATGGCATCACGCAATTTGGGAAATATTGGATTACCTTGAGGCTTTTTGTAGCTCTTTCAGTTTGAAAGGTTGTCACAATATGAAAAATTGAGCTAGATTAACATGGGCATTAAGTCCATCCCACTTTGAGCTCTAAGTTAAAAGTTAACGACGATTTAGAAAGGACATGTCAAAGTGATGAGCTTGTTAAAATGATTATACTAAACTGATCATTGGTGCTCACTGAGCAAAGGTTTACAAATGAAGCATATTGCATGGCAACACGCAGTTTGCGATAGATTGGATTACTTGGAGGCTTTGTCGTAGCTCTTTAAGTCACAAATATTGTCACAATATGGAATATTGAGCTAACTTAACGTGGGTGTTCGATTCATGTCATTTTGACCAATAAATTAAAAGTTTAAAACGATTTAGTGCGGACATGTAAAGTTGATCTGCTAGTTAAAAGGATCGTTCTAAACTTATCATTGTTGCTCATTGAGAAAGGCATAAAATAAAGCATAATGCATGGCATCACGCAGTTTGAGATAGATTAGATTACTTTGAGGCTTTGTCGTAGCTATTTCCGTATTAAATTGTGTCACAATATAGATAATTGAGTTAGCTATACTTGGTCGTTGGATTCGTGTTACTCCGAACTCTAAATCAATAGTAACCAACGATTTAGTGCGCGCATTTCAAGTTGATCTTCTAGTTAAAATGAACATTCTAAACTAATCATTGGTGCTCATTGAGCAATGGCTTAAAAATGAAGCATAATGCATGGCATCACGCAATTTGGGAAATATTGGATTACTTTGAGTCTCTGTCGCAGCTCTTTCAGTCTCAAATGTTGCCACAATATGGAAAATTGAGCTAGCTTAACGTGGGCATTAAATTCATCCCACTTTGAGCACTAAATTAAAAGTTAATGACGAATGAGGACATGTCAAAGTGATGAGCTCCTAAAAATGATTATTCTAAAGTGATCATTGGTGCTCACTGAGTAAAGGTTTACAAATGAAGCATATTGCATGGCAACACGCAGTTTGGGATAGGTTGGATTACTTGGAGGATTTGTTGTAGCTATATCGGTTTTAAATTTTGTCAAAATATTGAAAATTGAGTTAGCTTTACTTGGGTGTTGGATTCGTGTAATTCTGAAATTTAAATCAAAAGTAAAAGGCGATTTAGTGTAGACATGTCAAGTTGATTTTGCTAGTTAAAATGAACATGATAAACTGATCATTGGAGCTCATTGAGCAAACACTTATAAATGAAGCATAATGCAAGGCATCATGCATTTTGGGATATATTGGATTAGTTGGTGGCTTTATCATTGCTATTTGGTATTAATTTTTTTCACCATATAGAAAATGTAGCTAGCTTAAAATTGGCGTTGGAGTCCTATCATTCTGAACGCTAAATCAAAAGTTAGGGACCATTAAGTGCGGACATGTCAAGTTGATCTGCTAGTTAAAATGATCATTCTGAACTGATCATTTATGCTCCTTGAGTAAAAGCTTATAAAGAAACCATAATGCATGGCATCACGCATATTGGATAGATTAGAATATTTGGTGGCTTTTTCGTAGCACTTTCAATCTCAAATATTGTCACAATATGGAATATGTAGCTAACTTAACGTGGCGTTGTATTCATGTCCGTTTGAACTCTAAATTAAAAGTTAAAAACGATTTAGTTTGGACATGTCAACTTGATCTTCTAGTTAAAATGATCATTCTAAACTGAGCATTGGTGCTCATTGATTAAAGGGGAATAAATGAAGCATAATGCATGGCATCACATATTTTGGGATAGATTAGATTACTTGGAGGGTTTGTTATAGCTATTTCGGTCTTAAATTTTGTCACAATATAGAAAATTGATTACTTGGAGGGTTTGTTATAGCTATTTCGGTCTTAAATTTTGTCACAATATAGAAAATTGAGCTAGCTTTACTTGGGCATTTGATTCGTGTCATTCTGAAATGTAAATCAAAAGTTACTAACGACTTAGTGTGGAGATGTCAAGTTGATAGCGAGTTAAAATGAACATTCTAACTGTTCATTAGTGCTCATTGAGCAAAGGTTTACAAATGAAGTATAATGCATGGTATCACATACTTTGGGATATATTGGATTACTTGGAGGATTTTTCATAGCTCTTTCAGCCTAAATATTGTCACAATATTGAATATTTAGCTAAGTTAACGTGGGCATCGGATTCATGTCATTCTAAACTCTAAATTAAAAGTTAAAGATGATTTAGTGTAAACATGTCAACTTGATCTGATAGTTAAAATGATCATTCTAAACTGAGCATTGGTGCTCATTGAGTAAACGTTTATTAATGAAGCATAATGTATATCAAAAGTTAAAGACGATTTAATGCGGACATCTCAAGTTGATCGCCCAATTAAAATGAACATTCTAAATTGATCATTGGAGCTCATTGAAAAAGGCGTATAAATGAAGCAAAATGCATGACATCACGCAGTTTGGGATATATTGGATTACTTAGTGGCTTTGTCATAGGTATTTGGTCTTGAATTTTGTCACAATTGAGAAAATTGAGATAGCTCGCTGGATTCTTGTCATACTGAACTCTAAATCAAAAGTTACAGATGATTTATTGCGGACATGACTATTTGATTGGCCATTCAAATTGATTATTCTAAACTGATCATTGGTGCTCTTTGAGTAAACGCTTCTAAAGAAAACATAATGTATGACATCACGTAGTTCGGGATAAATTGGATTACTTGGAGGCTTTGTCATTTTTCTTTGAGCCTCAAATATTGTCACTATATGAAATATTGAGCTAGCTTAATGTGGGTGTTGGATTCATGTCATTTTGAACTCTAAATTAAAAGTTTAAGACGATTTAGTGCAGACATTTCAAGTTGATCGACGAGTTAAAATGATCATTCTAAACAGATCATTGGTGCTTCTTGAGTAAAGAAGTTTATAAAGAAAGCATAATGCATGGCATCACGCAGTTTAGGATAGATTGGATTACATGGGGGCTTTTCGTAGCTCTTCCAGTCTCAAATACTGTCACAATATAGAATACTAAGCTAACTTAACGTGCACGTTGGATTCATGTCATTCTGAACTCTAAATTAAAAATTAAATACGATTTAAAGCGGACATGTGAAGTTGATCAACTAGTTAAAATGATCATTCAAAACTGATCATTGCTACTCATTGACTAAAGGCGTAGTAATGAAGCATAATGCATAGCATCACGCAGTTTCGAATAGATTGGATTAGTTTGACGATTTTTCATAGCTCTTTCAGTCTCAAATATTTTCACATTATGGGAGATTGAGCTAACTTAACGTGGGCATTGGATTTAGGTCATTTTGAACTTTAAATTAAAAGTTAAACACGATTTAGTGCATATATTTCAAGTTGATCGGCCAGTTAAAATGAAAATTCTAAACTGATCATTTGTGCTTCTTGAGTAAAGGCTTACAAAGAACGCATAATGCATGGTATCACGCAGTTTGTGATAGGTTGGATTCCTTGGAGGCTTTTTTGTAGCTCTTTCAGTCTCAAATATTGTCACAATATGAAATATTTAGCTTACTTAACGTGGGCGTTGGATTCATGTAATTCTGAACTATAAATTAAAAGTTAAAGACGATTCCGTGTGGACATATCAACTTGATCTGCTAGTTAAAATAATCATTCTAAACTTATCTTTGGTGCTTCTTGAGTAAAGGCTTATAAAGAAAGCGTAATGCATGGCATCACGGAGTTTTGGATAGATTGGAGTACTTGGAGGCTTTTCGTAACTCTTTCAGTCTCAAATATTATCACAATATGGAATACTGAGCAAACTTAACGTAAGCCTTGGATTCATGTCATTATTAACTATAAATTAGAAGTTAAAGACGATTTATTGCGGACATGTAGACTTGATCTGCTAGTTAAAATGATCATTATGAACTGATCATTGGTGCTGCTTGAGTAAAGGCTAATAAAGAAAGCATAATGCATAGCATCACGTAGTTTGGGATAAATTGGATTACTCAGAAGGTTTTTCGTAGCTCTTTCAGTCTCAAATATTGTCACAATATGGAATATTTAGCTAACTTAACGTGGGTGTTGGATTCATGTAATTCTGAACTATAAATTAAAAGTTAAAGCCGATACTGTGTGGACATATCAACTTGATCTGCTAGTTAAAGTAATCATTCTAAACTAATCCTTGGTGCTTCTTGAGTAAAGGCTTATAAAGAAAGCATAATGCATGGCATCACGGAGTTTTGGATAGATTGGAGTACTTGGAGGCTTTTCGTAACTCTTTTAGTCTCAAATATTATCACAATATGGAATATTGAGCAAACTTAACGTAAGCCTTGGATTCATGTCCTTATGAACTGTAAATTAAAAGTTAAAGACGATTTAGTACGGACATGTAAACTTGATCTGCTAGTTAAAATGATCATTATGAACTGATCATTGGTGCTCCTTGAGTAAAGGATAATAAAGAAAGCATAATGCATGGCATCACGCAGTTTGGGATAAATTGGATTACTCGGAAGCTTTTTCGTAGCTCTTTCAGTCTCAAATATTGTCACAATATGGAATATTTAGCTAATTTAACGTGGGTGTTGGAGTCATGTCATTCTGAACTCCAAATTAAAAGTTAAAGACGATTTAGGGCGGACATAGCAAGTTGATCAACTAGTTAAAACGATCATTCAAAACTGATCATTGCTGCTCATTGATTAAATGCATATAAATGAAGCATAATGCATAGCACCACGCAGTTTCAGATAGATTGGATTAGTTTTACGCTTTTTCATAGCTCTTTCAGTCCCAAATATTTTCACATTATAGAATATTGAGCTAACTTAACGAGGGCATTGGATTCATGTCATTTCTAGCTCAATTTTCAATATTGGGTCAAAATTTAAGAGTGAAATAGCTATGCAAAAGCCTCCAAGTAATCCAATCTATCCCAAACTCCGTGATGCCATGCATTATGCTTCGTTTATACGCCTTTACGCAATGAGCACCAATGATTAGTTTGGAGTGATCGTTTTAATTTGCTGATCAACTTGACATGTCCGCACTAAATATTGTGACAACATTTTAGCCTCAATGAGCTACGACAGAACCTTTACATAAGGAGCACCAATGATCAGTTTAGACACCTTTTCAATATTGTGACAACATTTGAGCCTCAAAAAGCTACGACAGAGCCATTACTCAAGGAGCACCAATGATCAGTTTAGAATGATCATTTCAACTAGCAGATGAAGTTGACTTGTCCACACTAAATCGTCTTTAACTTTTAATTTAGATTTGAAAATGAAATGAATCCAACGCCCAGGTTTAGTTAGCTCAATATTCCATATTTTGACAATATTTGAGACTAAACGAGCTATGACAATGCTCTTAGTAATATAATCTATTCCGAACTGCGTGATGCCATGCATTACGCTTTCTTTATAAGCCTTTAGTTATGGAACAACAATGATCAGTTAAGAATGATCATTTACAGGACGATCAACTTGACATGTCCGCACAAAATCCTATGTAACTTTTGATTTAGAGTTCCGAATGACAAGAATCCAACTCCCACGTTAAGTTAGCTCAATTCTCTATATTTCGACAAAATTTAAGACCAACATAGCTATGAGAAACCCTCCAAGTAATCCAATCTATCCATAACAGCGTGATACCATGCATTATGCTTAATTTATACACTTTTACTCAAGGAGTATTAGTGATCAGTTTAGAATGATAACTAGATGATCAACTTGACACGTATGCACTAAATTGTCTATAACTTTTAATTTAGAGCTCCAAATGAGATGCATCCAACGCCCACGTTAAAATAGCTCAATATTCCATATTCTGATAATATTTGAGACTGAAAGAGCTACAACCAAGCCTAAAAGTAATCCAATATATCCCAAACTGCGTTATGCCGTGCATTATGCTTCATTTGTAAACCATTGCTCAATGAGCACCAATGATCAATTTAGAATGTTCATTTTAACTAGCTGATCAAGTTGACATGTCCGCACTAAATCGTCCATAATTTTTTATTTACATTTGAGAATGACACGAATCCAACACCAAAGTAAAGCTAGCTAAATTTTCTATATTGTGACAAAATTTATAATCGAAATAGCTACAACAAAGCTTCCAAGTAATCCGATCTATCCCAAGTGATGTGATCCTGATGAGGATCAAGCCCCCGATTAACTACAAATGGTTGGGGAAGAGTGGATGAATGGATTTAAGTTGCGGAATGGGTGAAACTATGGTGTATCTTGCGGATGTGTGAGCTCTTAAGTGGATGGATCCGAGAACAAGGGGAAACGGATGATACTTCTCAAGGATGGTGGAAAATCTTTGGACTATCTGCTTGCTCTGTGTGAATGACAAAGGACAGGCACGTTGGGCAAGGGGTGAATCGAATTGAATCTTCCAAGGGTGATGAAGATCCCTTGGACTTTCGATTCTTGAGAGGAATGAGAAAGTGTTCTAAAATTCCTTATTCAAGAGGATGATCAAACGAGTTTAAGAAGGAGATTTGCTATTAAAATGTTTGATGATTCAGAAAGAAGGATACAATAGAGTACTTATCATGTAAGATTGAATATCAATCTCACAAGCGGTACGTCCGTGACTCGCAAGACCGAGAATCTCTCTTGTCTTAAGCGGGCAAAAGAACTAAAGGAGGAGATTTTGATCGAATCACACGATCAAAGGTGAACCAAGGGAGTTTGAATCTCTCAAACTAACCTGGCCATGGCTTCAATAGAAAGGAAGTGAATCACACACTTTATTTCTAAAGAACAAGAACAAGACTCAAAGACAAGGCTTGGAAGAAAATACTTTGTTTTCAAATTTAATTTCAATGGTGGTCTATCTTTACAATGAGGTCGTGCTGAGCTTATATAGTTCTCCTAGCAATGGTCCTAAACCTAAAAAGGAGAAAAGGAAATCATACATTTAAAATATATGGTTGTTGGCCATTAATGTCTAGTTTGGCGAACAAGGAAAGTGTATATGTTTGTATCTTGAGAGCTTTGGGGAGAATGTAATGTGTCTAGGTACATCATGGATGCTTTGGAAAGTCTTCAATACGTGCCCAAGTTGCAAGGAATAGAGATATTGCAATCTGAACACATTAAGTGCACTTCGGTCCATATATGGCAAGTCTTGGAGGAAAGGGATTCGCCTGATCCTCTGGTGGCTGGTGCATGGTAGGTTTATTTTGGGCTTCCTTAGGGCCTTAATAATATCTCCTGGATGCCATGTTTTTGTTTGCAAGTGATTAAACCAGTTGGCCATCTCACATGCCATAAACGGCTCCAATCAGTTCATTTGAAGGCACGGATGGACCCACCTGGTCCAAGGCGTGTTTGAGCTTCTAGAAGTTCTTAAGGGAACTCCTAGAAGTACCAAAAAGTCTCCTGGTCGCAAAAGAAACATTTGGAGACTTTCATATAAGGAAAGTTCCAAATTTGGTAAGTCTCGAAAACTCCAATTTGATGTATGGTGCATGACTTGATCTGGCCTTGTTTTGTGTGAGCTGCATGTCGCCGCATGTCTTCAGTGAGTCAGGATTATAGGCCAGGTTTGGTCTTGGCTGGCTGCTTCTTGGTTTAGCTTGGATTCATGAAGATACACCCATGTATCCTTTTGCGCATATCTGGCCGCCTTTGTGTTCCTTGGGCCGGCCGGGCCGGGCAGTTGGCCGGGGGTTGTGCCGATGACCTCATCAACTTATAGCAGTTTAAGTAATTGAAAATGACTCCTAAAATTCTACCAATATATTAAAAGAAATACTTAGGGAATTGCAACGACAACTAAGACAATGACTAAGAAGTAAATAATGTTTTGAATTAATTCTTCCTCTGTTATTTCGTGGTTGATGAGATAGAATGGGTCATGATTCACTAAGAGGTTGTGGTAAAGTAACTTGGGCTGATCTCAATAAAAACATATCTGAGAAAACCCATTGGGACAAAACTAAGAATATGGAAAAATAGTACAATCCAAGGCCCCTCTATTGGTGAGGTTTAGGTGGCTTGAATCACAACCAATGTGGTTGGATTAGCACACACTAAACTAGACTGAATGGTGTTGAGAAGCTGCTGTAGTGTTGTCTTAAGTTTGGCTTGCTTGGATCGGGTAATGGGGCCATTGAAGATTTGTAGGCTTTCATCTCCAATATCGGCGGGTTCTACCTACTCCTTAGCATCTTTAGTGGATTCTTCCTCCTCTGGTTCAAGCTGTTCCTTACGTTGTGGTTCCTTGCCGGCCATGCTCACATCACCAAGCTGCGTGGTGCCATGCATTATGGTTCATTTATATGCCTTTACCAAAAGAGCACAAATGATCAGTTTAGAATGATCATTTAAACTAGCAGATCAGTTTGACATGTCCGCACTAAACCGTCTTTAACTTTTAATTTTGAGTTCAAAAGGACATGAATCCAATGCCCACATTAAGTTAGCTCAATATCTCATATTGTGACAATATTCGAGACTGAAAGACCTACGACATAGCTTCCAAGTAATACAATTATCCTAAACTGTGTGATGCCATGCATTACGCTTTCTTTATAAGCATTTACTCAATGAGCACGAATGATCAGTTTGGAATGATAATTTTAAGTAGCCGATCAACATGATATTCCGTTCTTAATCGTACGTAACTTTTGATTTAGAGTTCAGAATGAACAAATCCAACGATCAAGTTAAGCTAGCTCAATTTTCAACATTGTGACAAAATTTAAGACCGAAAAAGCTATGACAAAGCCTCCTAGTAATCCAATCTATCCCAAACTGCATGATACCATGCATTATGCTTCATTTATACACATTTACTCAATGAGCACCAGTGATCAGTTTAGAATGATCATTTTAACTAGCTGATCAACTTGATATATCCGCATTAAATCATCTTTTTAGTTTAGAGCTCAAAATGTGATGAATCCAATGCCCATGTTAGGCTAACTTAACTTTCTATATTGTGACAACATTTGAGATTGAAAGAGATACGACAAAGCCTCAAAGTAATCCAATATATCTCAAACTGCGTGATGTCGTGTAGTATGCTTCATTTGTAAAACTTTACTCAATGAGCACCAATCATCAGTTTAAAATGTTCATTTTAACTAGCTAATCAAATAGACATGTCTACACTGAATCGTCCGTAACTTTTGATTTACATTTCAGAATAACACGAATCCAAGTTCCAAGTAAAGCTAGATCAATTTTCTATATTGTGAAAAATTTAAAACCGAAATAGCTTTCACAAAGCCTCCAAGTAATCAAATCAATCCCAAACTGCGTGATGCCATGCATTATGATTCATTTATTCGCATTTAATCATTGCGCACAAATGCTCAATTTAGAATGATCATTTGAACTAGCCGATGAAGTTGACATGTACGCACTAAATCAACTTTAACTTTTAATTTGGAGCTTAAAATGACATGTATCCAACATCCACATTAAGTTTGCTCAATATTCCATATTGTGACAATATTTGAGACTACAAGTGGTACGACAAAGCCTCCAAGTAATCCAATATATCGCAAACTGCGTGATGCCATCCATTATGTTTTCTTTATAAGCCTTTACTCAAGTAGCACCAATGATCAGTTTAGAATGATCACATTTACTGGCCGATCAACTTGAAATTTCCGCAATAAATCGTCGTAACGTTTGATTTTGAGTTCAGAATGCAACGAATCCAACATCCACGTTAACCTAGCTCAATTTTCTATATTGTGACTAAATTTAAGACCAAAATAGTGATGACAAAGCTTTCAAGTAATCCAATCTGTCCCAAACTGTGTGATGCAATTCATTATTCTTCATTTATATGCCCTTACTCAATGCGCACGAATGATCATTTTAACTAGCAGATCAAGTTGACATGTCCATACTAAATCGTCTTTAACTTTTAATTTTGAGTTCAAAATGACATGAATTCAACGCTCACATTAAAATAGCACAATATTCCATATTGTAACAATATTTGAGACTGAAAGAGCTACGAGGAAACCTCCAAGTAATCCAATCTATCCCAAACTGCGTGATCCCATGTATCATGCTTCATTTACAAGCCTTTACCCAAGGGGCACAAATGATCAGTTTAGAATGATCATTTTAATTGGCCAATCAACTTGACATGTTCGAACTAAATCACCTGTAACTTTTGATTTAGAGTTCAAAGTGACATGAATCCAATGCACATGTTAAACTAGCTCAATTTTCAATATTGTGATAAAATTTAACACCGAAATAGCTATGAAAAAGCTTCCAAATAAACCAATCTATCCCAAACTGCGTGATGCCATGCATTTTGCTTCATTTATACGCCTTTATTCAATGAGCACCAATGATAAGTTTAGGATGATCATTTTAACTAGCTGATCAACATGACATATTTGCACTAAATCGTCTTTAACTTTTAATTTAGAGCTCAAAATGAGATGAATTCAATGCCCATGTTAAGCTAGCTCAATTTTCCATATTCAGACAACATTAATTAGAGACTGAAAGAGCTACGACAAAACCTAAAGTAATCCAATATATCCCAAACTGTGTGATGCATTTAATTTGTAAACCATTACTCATTGAGAACCAATGATCAGTTTAGAATTTTCATTTTAACTAAATGATGAAGTTGATATGTCCGCAATAAATTGTCTGCAACTATTGATTTAGAGTTTGGAATGACATGAATCCAACGCCCACGTTAATCTATCTCAATTTTCTATATTGTGACAAAATTTAAGACTGAAATAGCTACAACGAATCATCCAATTAATCCAATCTATCCCAAGCTGCGTGATGCCATGCATTATGCTTCATTTATTCGCCTTTACCCATTCAGCACAAATGATCAGTTTAGATTGATCATTTTAACTAGCAGATCAAGTTGACATATCCGCAAAAAAATCGTCTTTAACTTTTCATTTAGAGCTCAAAATGAGATGAATCCAACGCCTACGTTAATCTAGCTCAATTTTCCATACTGTGACAACATAAGAGACTGAAAGAGTTACAACAAAGCCTAAAGTAATCTAATATATCCCAAATTGCATGATTTCATGCATTATACTTTATTTGTAAACCGTTACTCGATGAGCAACAATGATGAGTTTAGAATGTTCATTTAACTAGATGATGAAGTTGATATGTCCACACTAAATCGTCCGTAACCTTTGATTTAGAGTTTGAAATGACACAAATCCAACGCCCACGTTAACCTAGCTCAATTTTCTATATTGTGACAAAATTTAAGACCAAAATAGCTACGACGAAGCCTTCAAGTAATCCAATCTTTACAAAACTGCGTGATGCCATGCATTATGCTTCAGTTATACGCCTTTACTTAATGAGCACCAATGATAAGTTTAAAATGATCATTTTAACTAGCTGATAAAGTTGACATATCCGTACTAAATCTTCGTTCATTTTCAGTTTAGAGCTCAAAATGAGATGAAACCAACGTTCACATTAATCTAGCCATATTGTGACAAAATTGGAGACTAAAAGCGCTATGAGAAAGCCTAAAGTAATCCAATATATCCCAACATGTGTGATGCCAAACATTATGCTTCATTTGTAAACATTTACTCAATGAGCACCAATGATCAGTTTAGAATGTTCATTTTAGTTAGATGATTAAGTTGACACGTCCACACTAAATCGTCTGTAACTTTTAATTTAGAGTTCGGAATGACACGAATCCAACGCCCACGTTAAGCTAGCTCAATTTTATATATTATGACAAATTAAAAACCAAAATAGCTATGAAGAAGCTAACAAGTAATCCAGTTTATCCAAAACTGTGTGATGCCATGCATTATGCTTCATTTATACGCCTTTACTCAATGAGCACCAGTGATCAGTTTAGAATGATAATTTTAACTACTTGATCAACTTGACATTTCTGCACTAAATCATCTTTAACTTTTCATTTAGAGCTCAAAATGACATGAATCCAATGCCCACGTAAAAATAGCTCAATATTCCATATTGTGATAATATTTCACACTCAAAGAGGTATGACAAAGCGTCCAAGTAATCCAATCTTTCCCAAACTGCGTGATGTCATGCATTATTTTTCATTTATAGGCCTTTACCCAAGTAGCAGCAATAATCAGTTTAGAATAATCATTTTAACTTGCCGATCAACTTGACATGTTCGAACTAAATAGTTTGTAACTTTTCATTTGGAGTTTCAAATGACATGAGTCAAACGGCCACGTTATGCTAGCTCAATGTTCAATAATTGATAAAATTTAAGACCGAAATGGTTGTAACAAAGCTTCCAAGTAATCCAATCTATCCTAAACTATTTGATGCCATGCATTATGCTTCATTTATATGCCTTTACTCTATGAGTGCCAATGATCAGATTAGAATGATCTTTTTAACTAGCTGGTCAACTTGACATATATGCACTAAATTGTCTTTAAATTTTAATTTAGAGCTCAAAATAAGATGAATCCAATGCCCACGTTAAGCTACCTCAATTTTCCATATTGTGACAATATTTAAGATTGAAATAGCTATGAAAAAAGCTTCCAAACAATCCAATCTATCCCAAATTGCGTGATGCCATGCATTAGGCTTCATATAAATGGCTTTACGAAAGGAACACCAATGATCAGTTTAGAAGGATCATTTTAATTAGCTGATCAACTTGACATGTCCGCACCAAATCATCTTTAACTTTTGATTTAGAGCTCAAAATAACATGAGTCCAATGTCCACCTTAAGTTAGCTCAACTTTCCATATTGTAACAAAATTTGAGACTGAAAGAGCTACGACAAAGCCACCAGGTAATCTAATATATCCCAAACTGCGTAATTCCATGCATTATGCTTCATTTATAAGCATTTACCCAAGAAGTACTGATGTGATCCTGATGAGAACCAAGCCTCTGATCAATTCCAAATTGTTGTGGAAGAGTGGATGAATGGATTGAAGTTGCTGAATGGGTGAAATGATGGTGTAACTTGCGGATGTGTGAGCTCTTAAGTGGATAGATCCGAGAACAAGGGAAATGGATGATACTTCTCAAGGATGGTGGAAAATCCTTGGACTATCTGCTTGCTCTGTGTGAGTGACAAAGGCTAGGTACGTTGGGCAAGGGGTGAATCGAATTCAAACTTCCAAAGGGGATGAAGATCCCTTAGACTTTCGGCTCTTGAGAGGAATGAAAAAGTGTTCTAAAATTCCTTATTCAAGAGGATGATCAAACTAGTTTAAGAAGGCGATTTGCTATTAAACTGTTTGGTGATTCAGAAAGAAGGATACAAGAGAGTACTTATAGTAGTCTAGGAATTTGAAAATGACTCCTAAAATTCTACCAAAACATTAAAGGAAATACTCAGGGAATTACAAAAGACAACTAAGACAAAGTTTAAGAAGTAAATAATGTTTTGACTTGATTCTTCCTCTCTTATTTCGTGGATGATGAGGTAGAATGGGCCTTGATTCACCAGGAGGTTGTTGTAAATTAACTTGGGCTTGCCTCATTAAATACCTATCTTAGAAAACCCATTGGGACAAAACTAAAAATAGGGAAAAAGAGTACAATCGAAGGCACCCCTTTTAGTGAGGTTTAGGTGGCTTGAATAACAACCAATGTGGTTGGATTATCACACACTAAACTGGCCTGAATGGTTTTGGGAAGGTGTTGTAGTGTTGTGTTAAGTTTGGCTTGCTTGGATCGGGTAATGGGGCCATTAGATTGTTAACGACAAAGCCTCAACGTAATACAATAAATCCCAAACTGCGTCTTGCCATGCATTATGATTTATTTGTAAACCTTTGCTCAATGAGCACCAATGATGAGTTTAGAATGTTCATTTTAACTGGCCGATCAACTTAACAAGTCGACACTAAATCATCCGTAACTTCTCATTAAGAGTTCAAAATGACATGAAACCCACGCCTACGTTAAGCTAGCTCCATTTTCTATATTGTGACAATATTTAAAACCGAAATAGCGATGACAAAGCCTCAAGTAATCGAATCTATCTAAAACTGCATGATGCCATGCATTATGCTTCATTTATACGCCTTTACTCAATGAGCACTAGTGATTAGTTTACAATGATCATTTAAACTATTTGATCAACTTGACATGACCAAACAAAATCTTCTTTAACTTTTGTATTAGAGCTAAAAATGACATCAATCCAATGCCCACGTTAAAATAGCTTAAAATTCCATATTGTGACAATATTTGACACTGAAACAGCTAGGACATAGTCTCCAAGTAAGCCAATATATTCCAAACTGCGTGATGTCATGCATTATGCTTCATTTATAAGCCTTTTCTCAAGGAGCACCAATGATCAGTTAAGAATTATCATTTTAATTAGTCGATAAACTTGACTTGTACACACTAAATCGTCCTTACCTGTTGATTTGGAGTTCAGAATGACATGGATCCAACGCTCACGTTGAGCTAGATCAAATTTCTATATTGTGCCAAATTTCAGACCGAAATAGGTACGACAAAGCCTCCAACTAATCAAATCTATCCCAAACTTCATGATGTCATGCATTATGATTCATTTATACGCCTTTACTCAATGAGCACCAACGATCAGTGTAGAATTATCATTTTAACTAGCTGATAAATTTGACATGTCCACACTAGATTGTCTTTAACTTGTAATTTAGAGTTCAAAATGATATTAATTCAACTCCCATGTTAAGTTAGCTCAATATTCCATACTATGCCAATATTTGATTATTTAAAAGCTACGACAAAGACTACAAGTAATCCAATCTATCACAAACTGCATGATGACATGCATTATGCATCATTTATACGTTTTTACTCAATGAGTATCAATGATTAGTTTAGAATGATTATTTTAACTAGCTGATCAACTTGAAATGTCCGCACTAAATCATAATTAACATTTAATTTTGAGCTCAGAATGAGATGAATCCAATGCCCTCGTTAAGCTAACTCAAGTTTCCATATTGTGACAATTGTTGAGACCGAAAGAGCTATGAAAAAGCCTCAAAGTAATCCAATATATCCCAAACTACATAATGCCATACATTATGCTAAACTTGACATGTCCACACATTAATCTAACTCATGTTTCCATATTGTGACAATTGTTGAGACCGAAAGAGCTATGAAAAAGCCTCAAAGTAATCCAATATATCCCGAATTGCGTAATGCCATGCATTATGATCAACTTGACATGTCCACACTAAAATATCTACTACTTTTGATTTATAGTTCAGAATGACACAAATCCAAGCCACCGTTACGCTAGCTCAATTTTCTACATTGTGACAAAATTTAAACCGATATAGCTACGACAAACCCTCCAAGTAATCCAATCTATCCCTAACTGCGTGATGTAATGCATTATGCTTCATTTTTACGCCTTTACTCAATGAGCACCAATGGTCAGTTTATAACGATCATTTTAACTAGCTGATCAACTTAACATATCCGCACTAAATCGTCTTTAACTTTTAATTTAGAGCACAAAAATGAGATGAATCCAACGCCCCCGCTAAGCTAGCTCAATTTTCTTTATTGTGACAAAATTTTAGACCGAAATAGCTTTGAAAAAGCCACCAAATAATCCAACCTATCCCAAACTTCGTGATACTAGGCATTATGCATCATTTATACGCCTTTACTTAATGAGCACCAATGATCATTCTAGAATGATCGTTTTAACTGGGTGATAAACTTGACATGTCCGCACTAAATTGTCTTTAACTTTTAATTTAGAGCTCTACATGACATGAATCCAACGTCCACTTTAACCTAGCTCAATTTTCCATATTGTGACAACATTTGAGATTCAAAGAGGTATGACACAGCCTCAAAGTAATCCAATATATCCCAAGCTGCATGATGCCATGTATTATGCTTCATTTATAAAACTTTTCTCAATGATAACCAATGATCAGTTTAGATTGTTCATTTTAACTATCCGATCAAATTGACATGTCCACTTTAAATTGTCCATAACTTTTGATTTAGAGTTCAAAATGACACGAATCCAACAACCACGTTAATCTAGCACAATTTTCTATATTGTGGTAAAATTTAAGACCAAAATAGCTATGCAAAGCCTCCAAGTAATCCAATCTATCCCTAACTGCATGATGCCTACATTATGCTTCATTTATACGTCTTTACTCAATGAGCACCAATGATCAGTTTATAATGATGATTTTAACTAGCAGATCAAGTTGACATGTACGCACTAAATTGTTTATAACTTTTAATTTGTAGTTCAGAATGACATGAGTCCAACACCCATGTTAAGTTAGCTCAATATTCCATATTGTGAAAATATTTGAGACTGAAAAAATTATGAAAAAGCCTCCAGGTTATCCAATTTATCCCAAACTACGTGATACCATGCATTACGCTTTCTTTATAAGCCATTACTCAAGGAGCACCAACGATCAGGTTTGAATGATCATTTAAAATGGACAATCAACATGAAATGTCTGCACTAAATTGTCAATAAAGTTTTAATTTAGAGATCAAAATGACATTAATCCAACACCTTCGTTAAGTTACCTCAATATTCCATATTATGACAATATTGCAGACTAAAAGATCTATGAAAGAGCCTCAGACTAATCAAATCTATCCCAAACTGCATGATGTCATGCATTATGCTTCATCTATAAGCTTTATCTAAGGATCGCTAATGATCAGTTTCAAATGAGCATTTTAAATCGATGATCAACTTGACATGTCCGCATTAAATCGTGCGTAACTTTTGATTAAGAGTTCAGAATGACACGAATCCAACGCCCACGTTAAGCCAACTCAAGTTTCCATATTGTTACAATTTTTTAGACCGAACGAGCTACGAGAAAATCTCAATGTAATCCAATATATCCCTAGTTGCGTGATGACATGTATTGTGCTTCATTTGTAAACCTATGCTCAATGAGCAACAATGAACAGCTAGAATGTTCATTTTAACTAGCCGATCATCTTGACATGACCAAACTAAGTCGTCCATAACTTTTGATTTACATTTCAGAATGACACGAATCCAACGTCCAAGTAAATCTTGCTCAATGTTCTATATTGTACCAAAATTTAAAACAGAAATTGCTACGGCAAAGCCTCCAAGTAATCCAATCTATTTCAAGCTGCATGATGACATGCTTGATGCTTCATTGATACGCCTTTACTCAATGAGCACCAATGATCAGTTTAGAATAATCATTTTAATTAGCAGATCAAGTTGACATGTACGCACTAACTCGTATATAACTTTTAATTTAGAGTTCATAATGACATGAATCCAACGCCCACGTTAAGTTAGCTCAATATTACATATTGTGACAATATTTGTGACTGAAAAAGCTACAAAAATGCCTCCAAGTAATCTAATCTATCCCAAAATGCGTGATGCCATGCATTACGCTTTCTTTATAAGCCTTTACTCAAGGAGTACTAATGATCAGTTTAGAATGATCATTTTAACTGGCCGATCAACTTGAAAAGTTCGCACCAAATCGTCTTTAAGTTTTAATTTAGAGTGCCAAATGACATGAATCTAACACCCACGTTAAGTTACCTCAATATTCCATATTGTGATAATATTTGAGACTAAAAGAGCTATGACAAAGCCTCAAACTAATCTAATCTATCCCAAACTGTGTGATACCATGCATTATGCTTCATTTATGAGCTTTACCTAAGGAGCGCTATGATCAATTTAGAACGAGCATTTTAACTGGATGATCAACTTGACATGTCCACACTAAATCGTCCGTAACTTTTGATTAAGAGTTCAGATTGACACGAATCCAATGCCCACGTTAAGCTAACTTAAGTTTTCATATTATGACAATTTTTAACACCGAAAGAGCTACGAGAAAGGCTCAAAGTAATCGAATATATCCCAAACTCCGTGATGCCATAGATTGTGCTTCATTTGTAAACCTTTGCTCAATGAGCACCGATGAACAGCTAGAATGTTCATTTTAACTAGCCGATCAGCTTGACATGTCCACTCTAAATTGTTCATAACTTTTGATTTACATTTCAGAATGACACGAATCTAACATTAGAGTAAATCTAGCTCAATTTTCTATATTGTGACAAAATTTAGGACCAAAATTGCTACAACAAAGCCTCCATTTAATCCAATCTATCCCAAACTACGTGATGCCATGTATTATGCTTCATTGATACGCCTGTACTCGATGAGCACCAATGATCAGTTTAGAATGATCATTTTAATAGAGTTGGCATGTCCACACTAAATCATATTTAGCTTTTAATTTGGAGTTCAAAATAACATGAATACAACGACCATGTTAAGTTAGCTCAATATTCCATATTGTGACTATATTTGAGACTGAAAGGGGCTACGACAAAGCCTCCAAGTAATCCAATCTATCCAAAACTGCATGATGCCATGCATTTTGTTTTCTTTATAAGCCTTTACTCAAGGAGCACCAATAATCATTTTAGAATGATCATTTTAACTTGGATGATCAACTTGAAATGTCCGCACTAAATCGTCTTTAGGTTTTAATTTAGAGTTCAAAATGACATGAATCCAACGCCCACATTAGATTCCATATTGTGATAATATTTGAGACTAAAAGAGCTATGACAAAGCCTCCAACTAATGCCATCTATCCCGAACTGCGTGATGCTGTGCAATATGCTTCATTTATAAGCCTTTACTCAAGGATTACCAATGATCAGTTTAGAATCATAATTTTAACTTGCCCATCAATTTGACATGTCAGCATGAAATTGTCCGTAATTTAAGATTTAAAGTTCAAAACTAGACATGTCCGCACTAAATCGTTTTTAAATTTTGGTTTAGAGCTCAAAATGATATGAATCCAACGGGCATGTTAAGCTAGCTCAATCTTCCATATTGTGACAACATTTGAGACTAAAAGAGCTACGAAAAAGCCTCCAGGTAATCCAATGTATCACAAACTGCGCGGCGCCATGCATTTTGCTTCATTTATAAGCCTTTACTCAAGGAGCACCAATGATAAGTTTAGAATTATCATTTTAACTGGCCGATGAACTTGGCACGTCCGCACTAAATCGTTCGTAACTTTTGATTTAGAGTTCTGAATGACATGAATCCAACACCCACGCTAAGCTATCTCAATTTTCTATAGTGTGACAACATCTGAGACTAAAAGAGCTATGTTAAAGCCTCCAAGTAATCCAATGTATCCCAAACTGCATGATGCCATGCAATATAAATCATTTATTATCCTTTACTCAAGGATTATTAACGATCATTTTAGAATGGTCATTTTAACTGGCCGATCAACTTGAAATGTCGGCACGAAATTGTCCGTAACTTTAGATTTAGAGTTCAAAATGATACAACAACAATCATGTTGAGCTAGCTGAATTTCCCATATTGTGACAACATTTAAGACTGAAAGAGATATGATAAAGCCTCAAACTAATCCAATTTATCCCAAACTGCGTGATTCAATGAATTTGGTTCATTTATAAGCATTTACTCAAGGAGCACCAATGATCAGTTTAGAATGATCATTTTAACTGGCCGGTCAACTTGACATGTCCGCACTAAATCGTCTGTAAGTTTTGATTTAGAGTTTAGAGTGACACGAGTCTAATGCTCATGTTAACCAGCTCAATTTTCTAAACTATGACAAAATTTAAGACCAAAGTAGATACTACAAAGCCCCTAAGTAATCCAATTTTGGTCTCGAACTGCGTGCTACCAAGCAATATGCTTCATTTATAGGCATTTACTCAAGGAGTACCAATGATCAGTTTAGAATAATCATTTTAACTAGGCAATCAACTTGACATGTCAGCACGAAATTTTTCGTAACTTTAAATTTAAAGTTCAAAATGATAGGAATCCAACACCCATGTTGAACTAGCTAAATTTTCCATGTGGTAACAACATTTAAGACTAAAAGAGCTACGATAAAGATTCAAACTATTCCAATTGATCCCAAACTGCGTGATGCCATGCATTTTGCTTCATTTATAAGCCTTTACTCAAGGAGCACCAATGATCAGTTTAGAATGATATTTTTAACTGGCCGATCAACTTGACATGTCCACACTAAATTGTCCACAACTTTTGATTTAGAGTTTAGACTGACACGAATCCAATGCTCAAGTTAACCAGCTCAATTTTCTATATTGTGACAAACTTTAATACCAAAATCGCTACTACAAAGCCTCCAAGTAATCCAATTTTGGTCCCAAATTGCATGATGTCATGTATTATTCTTCATTTATAAGCATTTACTCAAGGAGCACCAGTAATCAGTTTAGAATGATCGTTTTAACTAGTTGATCAACTTGACATATCCGGCCCTAAATCGTCTTTAACTTTTGATTTAGAGATCAAAATTACATTGATGAGGACATCAGGTCGTACATCCAACCAGGAGACCAGACTGGCCGACCAGGAAGCTTGCCCGAGACAGCAGGACCATCTGGCACGTCTGCCGGACCAGGCAGTACCGCCGGACCCTCGACCTATAGGACCAGACCGGTTAGCATCGCCGGCGGAGAGGCCCAAGTTTCCGGCACACTTGGTGGGGACGTGGATGACACCGCTGGTCCCTCTGGTGATGCCGCCAACTCCGGGATCAACTTGGCCGGTCCTGAAGGCATCCCGGCCAGTACTGCGCACAATCCAGCCGGTACAGCCGATCCAGCCGAGTACACGCGCATTTCCACTTCCACACAAGAGGACTCGGACCAAATGAGCTACCAGCTCCAGGACATGCACCTAGAAGAAGTATCTCACCAGTGGTACCTCAAGGAGAAATGACAAGAAGCAGATCAAGGGCACTCTTCCACAAATTCAGCTTATGGGTCGACAAGCTCCTACAGTAAGATCAGCTAAGGACAATGGGCCAGAAGAGTAAAGTAGAGTCCAAAGGGTTCTCAACAACACAAGGGACATCAGAGACTTGGGCTTTAGTGGCAAGAGAGGTCAGGCCCCAAGGATTTGTAACCCTACTCCAAGTCGAAGACTAGGAGCAAGGCGCGTGCATGCCACAAGGACGGCCACCTTCCATTTCTTGGCCGTGAGGTAAGTTAAGGTAAGTTTCAATTCGAATATATGCCTCTTTCTGTTTTGCAGGGTAGGATCTAGATGCTTTACATTTTGAGTCAAGAACATTTTAGGAATAGGTCCTTTTTCGGTTATACACTTTTGTATCTTTTCCTTTTGTGCACTTTTGTAAACTTTCCTTTTCTTTATTTGAGTCGACCCTAGAAGGTCAAGCTGTCGAGCATATTAATAAGGCTCCTTCCAGCATTGTAGTTCGACAACCTTTTTGATATTAATAAAGTAGAACTTTTTCCAACAAGTTTTCTCTCTAAGAATCTTGTGCGCTTAGAACCTAGTTGAGACCAGCCCTCCTAGCTCTAAGTTTGTGATTTATCACGAGGTTCATCACCCCTCGTGTGGTTCACTTCACCCCTCCATCGAATACCAACTCAAAAACCCCTATCCAAGAAGTCTAAGGTCGAGTTTCTCATCTAACCTTCTCCAAATAGCCCACGCGCATACATCCTTGAATCGAGGCTTGTATCATTTTGGTATCAGAGCTTAAAGCTCATAAACCAGGTTGTTTCTATCCTTTTGCTTGTTTTGTTTTTAGTTCTTGCATTAGGTTAAGTCGCATTCAAGAAAAATCAAAAAATAACCTCAAACTCCAAACCGAGTGCATCTAGCCTTCTACGTGTATCACTAGGGTTTAGATTCACTTTTGCATTGCCATTCACGTTTTCCTTTTTGTTTAATTCATATTTCCATTAATTTTAAGTCAAATTAAAAAGAAAACAAAAAGAAAAGAAAAGAAAATAGGAAAATACCCAAAAGATTTCGAATTGGACAGCTAGCACAAGTTGTCTAGGAAGTTTCCTTTTTGCCTTTTATTCGAATTTCCTTTCCTTAGGATTTTTCCTTTTTGCATTTTTTCGAACCCCTTATAAAAAGAAAACCCTCCTAACAATTTAGGAGCATCCTAACTTGTCTTCTTTCTTTGTAGCACACCATGGGAGAAGAAAATAGAGAAGCAACCGAAGCCATGATGGCCATGTTCACCACACTCCAAACACAACTCGCATCCATAGGCGAGAGGTTGGAAGCGCGTGGAAAGACCGGTGAGATTCCAGGCCATAAGGCACGTGAGAGCTGAGCAAGACCGTCCTGAGGGTCCTGAGCACCTTAGGACACAGCACGAACAGGAGGAACCCCAGCCAGATGGAGATGAGGACACACAACCTCATAACTATCACCATAGGCCGAGAGGACCTCCACGGCAACCAGAGGCAGAAGATGATGGCTTTGAGCCATATGGTCTTCACCAGAGACCAAGAATGCCTCCTAGACATCATGAGGATGGAGATGAACACACCTACAACCGGGTAATTCATCCTGATGTTAAACTAACTCCTCCAAGTTTTGCAGGAAAAGTAGACCCCGAGGCTTACCTAGATTGGGAGAGGAGAATGGATCATATCTTTGATCACTACAACCAACCAGGACCTAGGAGAGTCTCAATGGCAGTAGCACAACTCACGGACAATGCCCTCATCTGGTGGGATAGTGAGGTATCTGACAGAAGGAGGAAGAGAATGAGACCCGTAGACTCATGGGTCGACAAGAAAGACCTCATGCGACAAAGGTTTGTTCCACCTTACTTTCATAGAGATTTGCAACGTCGTTTTCGTACACTTAAGCAGGGTACCAGATCAGTAGAGGAGTACTATGAAGAGTTCGAGAAGCTAAGGAACAGATTGGAGCTCAATGATGATGAAGAAGCATTGATGGCACAATTCTTGGATGGACTCCAAGAAAGGATCAGCCGCAAGGTGGAAAGGCAAATCTACAATGACTTCAAAGACTTGTTCCACCTATCTGTGCAAGCTGAGCAGCACATCAAACGTAAGAGCCAAGACATCCGCAGCAAGCCTAAGACACCTTGGGCACCAAGCAACATGCCCAAGCCTGTAGACAAAGGCAAAAGCATAGAGATCGAGTCAAGGTTCAAGAGCAAGCCTCCTGAACCCACCTGTGACCAGAGAGAGCCTGGTAAGTCTTCTAACCCTCAAAGATCACGTGACATAACTTGTTTCAAGTGCAGGGGACGTGGACACATCTCAAGACAGTGCCCAAACAACCGAGTCATGCTGATTACAGAGGCAGGAGAGTATGAGTCCCAAGATGAAGAGGACTATGAGCCAGAAGGAGAGTATGGTGACATTGAGTACCCTGATGTGGGGGAAGTGCTGGTCACTAGACGTATCCTCAGTGCAATGGTGCATCCTTCAGAGACCATCCAAAGGGAGAACATCTTCCACAGCCGTTGCACCATCAAGGGCAAGGTATGTAACCTCATCATAGATGGTGGTTCTTGCACTAACGTTGCTAGTGCATATATGGTTGATAAGCTAGGTCTAGAGAAGACAAAGCATCCTCGACCATATAGACTGAGATGGCTCGATGACAAAGCATCAAGACCATGAACAAGTCACTATGCCATTCAGTGTGGGCAAGTACCAAGACCAAGTCGTGTGCGACGTGGTGCCCATGCAAGCTGGCCATCTTCTACTAGGAAGACCATGGCAGTTTGACAAAGAGACCAGGCATGATGGCCGAACCAATCTCTACACTTTTGTGCATGACAAAAGAAAGGTCAGCTTGGCTCCTCTTACACCTGCCCAGGTACATGAGCTACAACTCCAAATGAGTAAGGAAAAGAAACTTATCAAGTCTAATTTTCTTATTCAACCAAGCCATGTCCGGAGAGCTTTAGCCTCAAAGGATTTAATGTTACTAATGGTTTTCAAAGAAGTGTTGAGTGTAGAACAGGGACAGGTAGAGCTACCTCCTGAAGTAGCAACTCTCCTCAACAAGTTCCAGGATGTATTTCCAGAGGAGATACCAGCAGGCTTGCCTCCTTTACGTGGCATAGAACACCAGATTGATCTAGTGCCCGGAGCAGCCCTGCCCAACCGGCCAGCCTACCGGATGAGTCCAGAGGAGTCCAAGGAGCTTGAGAAGCAAGTCAAGGAGCTCCTGGAGAAAGGATATGTTCGAGAGAGCCTCAGTCCATGTGCCGTACCAGTGCTACTAGTGCCCAAGAAGGATGGGACTTGGCGCATGTGCGTGGACTGCCGAGCAATCAACAACATCACAGTCAAGTACAGGCATCCAATACCACGGCTGGATGACATGCTAGATGAGCTGAGTGGAGCCACGGTCTTCTCCAAGATAGACCTCAAAAGTGGATACCACCAGGTAAGAATGAAGGAAGGTGATGAGTGGAAGACTGCTTTCAAGACAAAGCAAGGGCTCTACGAGTGGACAGTCATGCCATTCGGCTTGACTAATGCCCCAAGCACCTTCATGCGCCTTATGAACCAAGTTCTTAGGGCGTACATCAGTAAGTTTGTGGTAGTTTACTTTGATGATATACTAGTTTATAGTAAGTGCCTACGGGAACACCTCACACATCTTGAGATGGTACTTAAAACCCTTCGACAAGAAGAGCTTTATGCCAATCTCAAGAAGTGCACCTTTTGTACTGATAAACTTGTCTTTTTAGGTTTTGTTGTGTGTTCACAGGGCCTACAGGTTGATGAAGAGAAGATTCGAGCCATACAAGAATGGCCAACACCAGGAAACATCAGCCAAGTAAGGAGCTTCCACGGACTGGCCAGCTTCTATAGGAGATTCGTGCCCAACTTCAGCAGTATTGCCTCACCATTGACGGCAGTAGTGAAGAAGAACGTGGGATTCAGCTGGGGAGAAGCTCAGGAGAAGGCATTCAAGGCCTTGAAGGACAGCCTTACACATGCACCAGTGCTAGTCCTTCCCGACTTCAACAAGACGTTTGAAGTGGAGTGTGATGCCTCTGGAATAGGCATAGGAGCAGTGCTAACCCAAGGAGGGAGACCAGTGGCATACTTCAGTGAGAAGCTAGGTGGTGCCTCACTGAACTACCCCACTTATGACAAGGAGCTTTATGCCCTTGTCCGAGCATTGGAGACTTGGCAGCATTACTTGCTGTCCAAGGAGTTTGTGATCCACACTGATCACGAGACTCTCAAACACCTCAGAGGGCAAACCAATCTCAAGAGGAGACATGCCAGGTGGATGGAGTTCATAGAGACCTTCCGTACATCATCAAGTACAAGAAGGGCAAAGATAATGTGGTAGCCGATGCACTATCAAGGAGGTTTGCCTTGATATCAACCATGGAGGCAAAGGTCCTAGGATTCGAGCACATCAAGGATCTATACAAGGATGATCCTGACCTTGCTGAGAGCTACAAGGAGTGTAGCACAGGGAGTCATGGCAAATCCTACATCCATGAGGATTCTTGTTCCGAGAAAGAAGGCTGTGCATACCACAAGGATCACTAAGGAAGCTTATCATCCGAGAAGCTCATGGAGGAGGACTCATGGGCCACTTTGGTGTCGACAAGACTCTAGCAGTGGTCAAGGAGCACTTCTACTGGCCACACATCAAGAGGACAGTAGAAGCTCATTGTGCAAGATGCATCACTTGCAAGAAGGCAAAGTCCGAGTGCAACCTCACGGGTTGTATCTCCCACTGCCCATACCCACACATCCATGGGTGGACATCTCAATGGATTTTGTTCTAGGTCTGCCCAAGATCAACCACAAAGATGCAATCTTTGTAGTGGTGGACAGATTCTCCAAGATGGCACACTTCATTCCATGTGCCAATGTCAATGATGCCACACAAACAGCTGAGCTGTTCTTCAGGGAGATAATACGGCTTCATGGAGTGCCAAGGACAATCGTATCAGACAGGGACACCAAGTTCCTCAGCCATTTCTGGAGGACCCTTTGGAGAAAGCTAGGCACGAAGCTACTCTTCTCTACCACCTGCCATCCTCAAACCGATGGCCAAACTGAAGTTGTCAACAGGACACTATCAACTCTTCTCAGAACTACACTAGGGAAGAACCTAAAGACTTGGGTGGAGTGCCTGCCATTCATAGAGTTCGCTTACAACCGAGCCGTGCACTCAGCAACCAAGAAGACACCATTTGAAGTGGTATATGGCTTCAACCCTCTCACCCCATTGGAGCAAACACCACTACCACCAGCTGAGATGACCAACCTCAACGGAGCATCCAAGGCAGAGTTCATAAGGAGATTACACCAGAAGGTAGCAGAAAACTTGGAGAAGAGGACCGGACAGTACGTGACTCATGCCAACAAGGGAAGAAAGGAGGTGATCTTTCAACCAGGCGATTGGGTGTGGCTGCACCTACGGTAGGAGAGGTTCCCAAACCTAAGGAGTTCCAAGCTAGCACCAAGAGGAGATGGACCATTCAGAGTGCTCGAGAGGATCAACAACAACGCCTACCGGATCGAGCTGCCAGGTGAGTTTAATGTGTCCAATACGTTCAATGTTACTGACTTAGCCCCTTTCCATGCAGATGAACCAGTTTTGAGGACAAAACCTACTGAAGAGGGAGGGAATGATGAGGACATCAGGTCGTACATCCAGCCAGGAGACCAGACTGGCCGACCAGGAAGCTTGCCCGAGACAGCAGGACCATCTGGCACGTCTGCCGGACCAGGCAGTACCGCCGGACCCTCGACCTATAGGACCAGACCGGTCAGCATCGCCGGCGGAGAGGCCCAAGCTTCCGGCACACTTGGTGGGGACGTGGATGACACCGCCAGTCCCTCTGGTGATGCCGCCAACTCTGGGATCAACTTGGCCGGTCCTGAAGGCATCCCGGCCAGTACCGCGCACAATCCAGCCGGTACAGCCGATCCAGCCGAGTACACGCGCATTTCCACTTCCACACAAGAGGACTCGGACCAAATGAGCTACCAGCTCCAGGACATTCACCTAGAAGAAGTATCTACACCAGTGGTACCTCAAGGAGCAATGACAAGAAGCAGATCAAGGGCACTCTTCCACAAATTCAGCTTATGGGTCGACAAGCTCCTAGAGGAAGATCAGCTAAGGACAATGGGCCAGAAGAGTAAAGTAGAGTCCAAAGGCTTCTCAACAACACAAGGAACATCAGAGACTTGGGCTTTAGTGGCAAGAGAGGTCAGGGCCCAAAGATTTGTAACCCTACTCCAAGTCGAAGACTAGGAGCAAGGCGCGTGCATGCCACAAGGACGGCCACCTTCCATTTCTTGGCCGTGAGGTAAGTTAAGGTAAGTTTCAATTCAAATATATGCCTCTTTCTATTTTGCAGGGTAGGATCTAGATGCTTTACATTTTTGAGTCAAGAACATTTTAGGAATAGGTCCTTTTTCGGTTATACACTTTTGTATCTTTTCCTTTGTGCACTTTTGTAAGTTTTCCTTTTCTTATTTGAGTCGACCCTAGTTGGTCAAGCTGTCGAGCACATTAATAAGGCTCCTTCCAGCATTGTAGTTCGACAACCTTTTTGATATTAATAAAGTAGAACTTTTTCCAACAAGTTTTCTCTCTAAGAATCTTGTGCGCTTAGAACCTAGTTGAGACCAGCCCTCCTAGCTCTAAGTTTGTGATTTATCACGAGGTTCATCACCCCTCGTGTGGTTCACTTCACCCCTCCATCGAATACCAACTCAAAAACCCCTATCCAAGAAGTCTAAGGTCGAGTTTCTCACCTAACCTTCTCCAAACAGCCCACGCGCATACATCCTTGAATCGAGGCTTGTATCATTTTGGTATCAGAGCTTAAAGCTCCTAAACCAGGTTGTTTATATCCTTTTGCTTGTTTTGTTTTCTGCTCTTGTATTAGTTTAAGTCGCATTCAAGAAAAAATCAAAAAAATAACCTCAAACTCCAAACCGAGTGCATCTAGCCTTCTACGTGTATCACTAGGGTTTAGATTCACTTTTGCATTATGCGTGATGCCATGCATTATGCTTCATTTATAAGCCTTTACTATTGGAGCACCAATGATAAGTTTAGAATGATCATTTTAAGTAGCTATTCAACTTGAATTGTCCGCACTAAATCGTCTTTTTAATTTTGGTTTAGAGCACAAAATAATATGAATCCAACGGCAACGTTTAGCTATCTCAATTTTCCATATTGTGACAACATTTGAGAATAAAAGAGCTATGACAAAGCCTCAAACCAATCCAATGTATCTCTAACTCCGTGATGCCATACGTTTTGCTTCATTTATAAGCCTTACCCAAGGAGCACCAATGATCATTTTATAATGATCATTTTTAACTGGGCGATCAACTTGACAGGCCCGTACTAATGTTTCCGTAACCTTTGATTTAAAGTTCAGAATGACATGAATCCAACGCCCACGGTACGCTAGCTCAATTTTCTATATTGTGACAACATCTAATACTGAAAGAGCTATGTTAAAGCTTTCAAGTAATCAAATGTATCCCAAACTGTGTGATGAGAATGATCATTTTAACTGCCCGATCAACTTCAAATGTTGGCACGAAATTGTCCATAATTTAAGATTTAGAGTTCAAAATGATACGAATCCAACAATCATGTTGAGCTAGCTAAATTTTTCATATTGGGACAACATTTAAAACCAAAAGAGCTACGATAAAGCCTCAAACTAATCCTATTTATCCCAAACTGCGTGATACCATGCATTTTGCTTCATTTATATGCCTTTACTCAAGGAGCACCAATGATCAGTTTAAGGTGATCATTTTAACTGGCCAATCAACTTTACATGTCCACACTAAATCGTCCATAAATTTTGATTTAGAGTTTAGACTGACACAAATCCAACGCTCACGTTAACCAGCTCAATTTTCTAAATTGTGACAAAATATAAGACGAAAATAGCTATTACAAAGCCTTTACGTATTGCAATATTGGTCCCAAACTGCATGATGTCATGCGTTATGCTTCATTTATCAGCCTTTACTCAAGGAGCACCAATGATCAGTTTAGAATGATAATTTTAACTGGCTGATCATCTTGACATGTCTGTAGTAAATCATCCGTAATTTTTGATTTAGAGTTCTGTATGACATGAATACAACGCCCATGTTAAGCTCGCTCATATTTCTAAATAGTGATAGAATTTAACAATGAAATCGCTACAAAAAAGGCTTCAAGTAATCATATCAATCCTTAGCTGCGTGATGTCATGCATTATGCTTCATTTATAAGTCTTTGCTCAAGGAGCACCAATGATCAGTTTAGAATGATCATTTTAAGTAGCTGATCAACTTGACATGTCCGCACTAAATCATCTTTAAATTTTAGTTTACAGCTCAAACTGATATAAATCCAACGACAACTTTAAACTAACTCAATTTTAATTGGCCGATCAATTTGACATGTCCGCACTAAATCGTCTGTAACTTTTATTTTAGAGTTTAGACTGACACGAATCCAATGCTCACGTTAACCACCTCAATTTTCTATATTGTGACAAAATTTAAAACCGAAAGAGCTACTACAAAGCCTCCAAGTAATCCAATGTTGGTCCCAAACTGCGTGATGTCATGCATTATGCTTCATTTATAAACCTTTACTCAAGGAGCACCACTGATTAGTTTAGAATGATCATTTTAACTGGCTGATCAACTTGACAAGTCCGTAGTATATCATCAATAACTTTTCGTTTAGAGTTCAGTATGACACGAATACAACGCCCATGTTAAACTAGCTCATATTTCTAAATTGTGATAGTATTTAACATCGAAATAGCTATGACAAAGGCTCCAAGTAATCATATATATCCCTAACTGTGTGATGACATGCATTATGCTTCATTTGTAAGCCTTTACTCAAGGAGCACCAGTGATCAGTTTAGAATGATCATTTTAAGTAGCTGACACACTAGACATGTCCGCACTAAATCGTATTTAAATTTTGGTTCAGAGCTCAAAATGATATGAATCCAACGGCCATGTTAAACTAGCTCAATTTTCCTTATTGTGACAACATTTGAGACTAAAAGAGCTATGACAAAACCTCCAAGTAACCCAGTGTATCCCACACTGCGTGATGCCATGCATTTTACTTCATTTATAAGCCTTTACTGAAGGAGTACCAATGATCAGTTTATAATGATCATTTTAACTAGCCGATCAACTTGACATTCCCGCACTAAATCATCCATAACTTTTGATTTATAGTTCAGAATGACACGAATCCAATGCCCACGGTACGCTAGCTCAATTTTATATATTGTGACAACATCTGAGACTGAAAGAGCTATGAAAAAGCCTCCAAGTAATCCAATGTATCCCAAACTGCGTGATGTCATGCATTATGCTTCATTTATAAGCCTTTACTCTATGAGCACCAATGATCAGTTTAGAATGATCATTTTAACTAGCTGTTTAACTTGACATGTCCGTACTAAATCATGTTTAAATTTTGATTTAGATCTCAAAATGACATGAATCCAACACCCTGTGAAGCTAGCTCAATTTTCCATATGGCGACAAAATAAGATCAAAATAGCTAGACAAAGCCTCTAAGAAATCCGATTTATCCAAAACTGCATGATGCTATGCATTATGCTTCATTTATACAGTCTTACTGAATGAGCACGAATGATCAGTTTAGAATTATCATCTTAACTAGCTGATCAACATGACATGTCCGCACTAAATCGTCTTTAACTTTTGATTACAAGCTCAAAATGTCATGAATACAACGCCCCGTTTAAGTTAGCTCAATTTTCCATATTGTGACAACATTTGAGACTAAAAGAGCTAAGAAAAAGGCTCCATGTAATCCAATGTTTCCCAAACTGCATGATGCTATGCATTATGCTTCATTTGTAAGCCTTTAACTCAAGGAGCACGATTGATATGTTTAGATTGATCATTTTAACTGGTCGATCAACTTGATATGTTAGCCCTACATTGTCCATAACTTTATAGTTAAGAATGACATGAAATCTAACGCCCACGTTAAGTTAGCTCAATGTTTTATATTATGACAAAATTAAACACCGAAATAGGTACGACAAAGCCTCCAAGTAATCCAATCTATCACAAACTGCATGATGTGATGCATTATGCTTCATTTATTAGCCTTTAAGTAATGAGAACCAATGATCAGTTTAGAATGAACATTTTTTCTAGCCGATCGACTTAACATGTCCACACTAAACTGTTTTTATCTTTTGATTTAGAGCTCAAAATGACTTGAAGCAAACGCCCACGTTAAGCTAGCTCAATTTTCCATATTGTGACAATATTTGATACTAAAAGAGCTAGGAAAAAGGCTCCAAGTAATCCAATGTATCCCAAACTTCGTTATGCTATGCATTATGCTTCCTTTATAAGCCTTTACTCAAGGAGCATCAATGATCATTTTAGAATGATCATTTTAACTGGCCGATCAACTTGACATGTCCGTCCTAAATCATCTTTAACTTTAGAGTTAAGAATGACAAGAATCCAACACCCACGTTAAAACTAGCTCAATTTTATATATTGTGACAAACTTTAACACTAAAATAGCTAAGACAGAGCCTCTAAGTAATCCAATCTAACCCACACTGCATGATGTCATGCATTATCGTTCATTTACAAGCCTTTACTCATAGAGTACCAATGATCAGTTTAGAATGATAATTTTAACTAGCTGATGAACATCACATGTACGCACTAAATCGTATTTAAATTTTGGTTTAGAGCTCAAAATGATATGAATCCAATGCCCACATTAACCTAGCTCAATCTTCCATATTGTGACAACATTTGAGACTTAAAGAGTTATGACAAAGCGTGAAAGTAATTCAATGTATCCCAAACTTTGTGATGCTATGGATTATCCTTCATTTATTAGCCCTTACTCAAGGAGCAGCAATGCTCAGTTTAGAGTGATCATTTTAATTAACCGATCAACTTGATATGTACGCACTAAATCATCTATAACTTTTGGTTTAGAGTTCAGTTGACACGAATCCAATGATCACGTTAATCTAGTTCAATTTTTGATATTGTGGCCAAATTTAATACAGAAATAGCTACGACAAAGTAATCCAATCTATCCTAAATTGCATGATGCTATTCATTATGTTTGATTTATAAGCCTTTACTGAAGGAACACCAATGATCAGTTTAAAATGTCATTTTAACTAGCTGATCAACTTAACATGTGTGCACTATATCGTCTTTACGTTTTTTTAGAGCTCAAAATGATATGAATCCAACGCCAACGTTAAGGTAGCTCAGTTTTCTATATTGTGACAACATTTGAGACTGAAAGAGCAATGAAAAATCCTCAAAATAGTCCAATGTATCCCAAACTACGTGATGCCATGCATTATGCTTCATTTATAAGTCTTTACTCAATGAGCACCAATGATCAGTTTAGAATGATCATTTCAACTGGTCGAGCCACTTGACATGTCCTCTCCAAATCGTCCAAAACTTTTTATTTATAGTTCATAATGACACAAATCCAACACTCACGTTTAGCTAGCTCAATTTACTATATTGTGACAAAACATAAGACCAATATAGCTACAACAAAGCCTCCAAGTAATTCAATCTATCCCAATCTACGTGATGCCATACATTATGCTTCATTTATAATCCTTTACTCTAGGAGCACCAATGATCAGTTTAGAATGATCATTTTAACTACCTGATCAACTTGACATGTCTGCAATAAATCATCATAGCTTTTGATTTTGACCTCAATATGATATGAGTCCAACGCTTACGTTAAGCTAGCTCAACGTTCCATATTATGATAACATTTCAGACTGAAAGAGCTACGACAAAGTCTCAAAGTAATCAAATGTATCCCAAACTACGTGATCCCATGCATTATGCTTTATTTATAAGCCTTCATTCAAGGAGCACCATTGATCAGTTTGGAATGATCATTTTAACTAGCCTATCAACTTGACATGTCCGCCAAAAAACATCTATAGCTTTTGATTTAAAGTTCATAATGACACAAATCCAGACCTCACGTTAAGCTTGCTCAATTTTCCATATTGTGACAACATTTAAGATTGAAAGAGCTCCACAAAGCCTTAAAGTAATTAAATGTATCCCAAACTCTGTGATGCCATACATTATGCTTCATTTATGAGCCTTTACTAAAGAAACACCAAAGATCAGTTTAGAATATCATTTTAACTAGCTGATCAACTTAACATGTCTGCACTAAAATGTATTTAACTTTTGGTTTAGAGCTAAAAATGATATGAATCTAACTCCCACGTTAAGCTAGTTCAAGTTTCCATATTGTGACAACATTTGAGACTAAACGAGCTACGACAAAGCCTCAAAGTAATCCAATGTATCCAAAAATGCGTGATGCCATGCATTATGCTTCATATATAAGCC
This sequence comes from Pugionium cornutum, assembly GCA_018901935.1. NCBI lineage: Eukaryota > Viridiplantae > Streptophyta > Magnoliopsida > Brassicales > Brassicaceae > Pugionium > Pugionium cornutum. The sequence continues at coordinate 16,742,638 of CM032165.1, read as the reverse complement.
TTTACTCAAGGAGCACCAGTGATCAGTTTAGAATAATCATTGTAAGGGGCCGATCAACTTGACATGTCCGACCTAAATCTTCCATAACTTTCGATTTAGAGTTCATAATGACACGAATCCAACGCTCACGTTATGCTAGTTCCATTTACTATCTTTTTACAAAATAAACGAAAAATATTGATAAGACAAAGACTATAAGTAATCCAATCTATCCCAATAATGCTGATGCCATGCATTATGATTCATTTGTAATCCTTAACTTTAAAAGCACCAATGATTAGTTTAAAATTATCATTTTAACTCTCTGATCAACTTGACATGCCCACAATAAATTGTCTTTAAATTTTGATTTAGAGCTCAAAATGATATGAGTCCAATGCTCCCGTTAAGCTAGCTCAACTTTCCATATTGTGACAACATTTGAGACTGAAAGAGATACGACAAAGTCTCTAAGTAATCAAATATATCCCAACCTGCGTGATCCCATGCATTATGTTTAATTTATTAGCCTTTTCTCAAGGAGCACCATTGATCAGTTTGGAATGATCATTTTAACTCGCCGATCAACTTCACATGTTCGCAAAAAATTATCAATAACTTTTAATTTAGAGTTCAAAATGGCATATATCCAAAGCTATCGTTAAACTATCTCAATTTTACATATTGTTATGAAATTTGAGACTAAAAGAGCTACACAAAGCCTGAAAGTAATCAAATTGTATTCCAAACTGCGTGATCTCATGCATTATGCTTTATTTATAATCCTTTACTAAAGAAACACTAATGATTAGATTAGAATGTCATTTTAACTAGCTGATCAACTTAACATGTCTTCACTAAATCATCTTTACCTTTTGGTTTAGGGCTCAAAATGATACGAATCCAACTCCCACGTTAAACTAACTCAATTTTCTATATTGTGACAACACTTGAGGCTTAAAGAGCTACAACAAAGACTCAAAGTATTCCAATGTAACCCAAACTACGTGGTGCCATGCATTATGCTTCGTTTATAAGCCTTTACTCAAAGAGCACCCATGATCTGTTTAGAATAATCATTTTAAGTAGCCGATCAACATGACATGTCCGACCTAAATCGTTCATCACGTTTGAATTAGAGTTCATAATGACACGAATCCAATGCTCACTTTAAGCTTGCTCAATTTACTATATTGTTTCAAAATATAAGACAAATATAGCTATGAAAAAACCTCCAAGTAATCTAATCTATTCCAATCTGGGTAATGCCATGCATTATGCTTCATTTATAATCTTTTACTCTAAGATCACCAATGATCAGTTTAAAATGATCATTTTAACTAGCTGATCAACTTGAAATGTCTGCAATAAATCGTTTTTAACTTTTGATTTAGAGCTCAAATGATATGAGTCCAACGCTAACGTTAATCTAGCTCAACTTTCCATATTGTAACAAGATTTGAGACCGAAAGAGCTATGTCAAAGTCTCAAAGTAATCAAATGTATCCCATATTGCGTGATCCCATGCATTATGTTTTATTTATAAGCCTTTACTCAAGGATCACCATTTATCAGTTTGGAATGATCATTTTAAATGGCCGATCAACTTGACATGTCCAAAAAAATCATCCATAACTTTTGATTTAGAGTTCATAATGACATATATCCAAAGCTATCGTTAAACTAGCTCGATTTTCCATATTGTGATGAATTTTGAGACTAAAAGAGCTACACAAAGCCTCAGAGTAATCAAATGTATCCTAAACTGTGTGATGTCATGCATTATGCTTCATTTATAAGCCTTTACTCAAGGAATAGCAATGATCAGTTTAGAATGTCATTTTAACTAGCTGATAAACTTAACATGTCTGCACTAAATCATATTGAACTTTTAGGTTAGAGCTCAAAATGATATGAATCCAACTCCTGTGTTAAGCTAACTCAATTTTCCATATTGTAACAACATTTGAGGTTGAAAGAGCTACAACAAATCCTCAAAGTAATCCAACGTATCCCAAACTACGTGATGCCATGTATTATGTTTCATTTATAAGCCTTTACTCAAGGAGCAACAATGATCAGTTTAGAATGATCATTTTAACTAGCCGATCAACTTGACATGTCAGCTCTAAATTTTCTATAACTTTTTATTTACAGTTCATAATGATAGAATCCAACGCTCAACTTAAGCTAGCTCAATTTAATACATTGTTACAAAATATAAGACAAATATAGCTACGGCAAAGCCTCCGAAAGAGCTATGACAAAGCCTCCAAATAATCCAATGTATCTTTATTTATAAGCTTTTATTGAAGGAGCACCAACGATCAGTTTATAATGGTCATTTTAACTGGCCAAAAAACTTGACATGTCTACACAAAATCGTCTGTAACTTATGATTAAGAGTTCAGAATGACACTAATCTAACGCCCATGTTACGCTAGCTCGATTTCCTATATTATGACAACATTTGAGATTAAAAGGGCTACGAAAAAGCCTCCAATTAATCCAATGTATCCCAAACTGTGTGATCATGCATTATGCTTCATTTATAAGCTTTTCTCAAGGAGCACCAAAGATAAGTTTAGAATGATCATTTTAACAGGCCAATCAACTTGACATGTCCGCAGTAAATCGTCTGTAACTTTTGTTTTAGTATTCTGAAAGACACGAATCCAACGCCCACGTTAAGCTAGATCAATTTTCTATATTCTCACAACATTTGAGAATAAATGAGCAACAACAAAGCCTACAACCAATCCAATGTATCCCCAAACCGCGTGATGCCATGCATTATGCTTCATTTATGAGCCTTTACTTAGGGAGCAGTAATGATTAGTTTAGAATGATCATTTTAACTAGGTGATCAACTTGACATGGCAGCACTAAATGACCTTTAACTTTTGACTTAGAGCTCCAAATGACATGAGTCCAACACCCACGTTAAGCTTGATATATTTTTTTATATTGTGACAACATTTGAGACTGTAAGAGCTACTACAATTTTCCATAATTTTCCATATTGTGACAACATTTGAGACTGAAAGAGCTACAAAAAGCCACCAATGCTTCATTTATACACCTTTACGCGAGGAGCACCAATGATCAGTTTAGAATTATCATTTTAGTTAGCCGATCAACTTGACATTTCCACACTAAATCGTGTGTAACTTTTGATCTAGAGTTCAGAATGACACGAATCCAAGGTCCACGTTAAGCTAGCACAATTTTCTATATTGTGACAATATTTGAGACTAAAAAAGCTACGACAATGTATCTCAAATTGTTTGATGCCATCCGTTATGCTTCATTTATAAACCTTTACTCAATGAGTACCACTGATAAGTTTAAAATGATCGTTTTAACCAGCTGATCAACTCGACATGTCCGCACTAAATCATCTTTAACTTTTGAATTAGAGCTCAAAATGACATGAGTCTAACGCCCACGTTAATAGCTCAATTTTCCATTTTCCCACGACATTTTAAACTCAAAGAGCTACGACAAAGCCTCCAAATAATTCAATCTAGCTCAAACTGCGTGTTGCAATGCATTAAGATTTATTTATAAGCCTTTACTTAAGGAGCACCAACGATAAGTTTAGAATGATCATTTTAACTGGCCGATCAACTTGACATGTCAGTACTAAATCGCCTGTTACTTTTGATTTAGAGTTTAGAATGACACGAATCCAACATCCACGTTAAGCTAGCTCAGTTTTCCATATTGTGACAACATTTGAGACTGAAAAAGCTATGAAAAATCCTCCAAGTAATCCAATGTATCCCAAAGTGCGTGATGCCATGCATTATGCTTCATTTATAAGCCTTTACCTAAGTAGCACCAATGGTCGGTTTAGAATGATCATTTTAACTAGCCGATCAACTTTACATGTCCGCACTAAATCGTCCGTAACTTTTGATTTTGAGTTTAGAATGATACGAATCCAACGCCCACGTTAAGGTAGCTCAATGTTTCATATTCTGACAACATTTGAGACTGAACGAGCTACGAAAAAGCCTACAACTAATCCAATGTATCCCATACTGTGTGATGCCATCCATTATGCTTCATTTCTAATCCTTTACTCAATGAGCACCACTGATAAGTTTAGAATGATCGTTTTAACCAGCTGATCAACTTGACATGTCCGTACTTAATCATCTTTAACTTTTGATTTAGAGCTCAAAATGACATGAGTGCAACACCCACGTTAATAGCTCAATTTTCCATTTGGTGACAACATTTTAGACTGAAAAATATAGGACAAAGCCTCCAAGTAATCCAATCTAGCCCAAACTGCGTGTCGCAATGCATTATGCTTTATTTATAAGCCTTTACTTAAGGAGTATCAATGATCATTTTAACTGGCCGTTCAACTTGATATGTCGACACTAAATCGTTTGTAACTTTTGATTTAGAGTTCAGAATGACACGAATCCAACGCCCACGTTAAGCTAGCTCAGTTTTCCATATTGTGACAACATTTGACACTGAAAGATCTACGAAAATGCCTCCAAGTAATCCAATGTATCCCAAACTGCGTGATGCCATGCATTATGCATCATTTATAAGACTTTACTGAAGGAGCACCAATGATCAGTTTATAATGATCATTTTAACTCGTCAATCAACTTGACATGTCTGTAACTTTTGATTCAGAGTTTCGAATGACACGAATCTAACGCACACGTTAATCTAGCTTAATTTCTATATTGTGACAACATTTGGATGTCATGCATTGTGCCTTATTTGTAAATCTTTGCTAAATGAACATGAGTGAACAGTTTAGAATGATCATTTTAACTAGTTGATCAATTTAACATGTTCCAACTAATTCGACTTTATCATTTGACTTGGAGCTCAAAATGACCTGAATCCAACGCCCACGTTAATCTACCTCAGTTTTCAATATTGTGACAACATTTGAAACTTGAAGAGCTACGACAAAGCCTCCAAGTAATCCAATGTATCCCAAACTGCGTGATACCATGCATTATGCTTCATTTATAATCATTTACTCAAGGAGAACCAACGATCAGTTTAAAATGATCATTTTAACTAGTCAATAAACTTGACTGTCCGCACTTAATCGTCCGTAACTTTTGATTTAGAGTTTCGAATGACACGAATCTAACGAACACGTTAATCTAGCATAATTTCTATATTGTGACAACATTTGAGACTAAAAGAGCTACGAAAAAACCTCCAAGTAATCCAATGTATCCCAAAGTGGGTGATGCCGTGCATTATGACTTATTTAAAAGCCTTTACTTAAAAAGCAACAATGATCAATTTATAATTATCATTTTAACTGGCCGATCAACTAGACATTTCCGCAATAAGTCCTCCGTCACGTTTGATTTAGAGTTCGGAATGACACGAATCCAACGCCCACGTTATTCTAGCTCAATTTTCCATATTGTGACAACATTTGAGACTCAAAGAGCGACAAAAAAGCCTTCAAGTAATACAATGAATCCCAAACTTCGTGATGTCATCCGTTACTCTTTATTTACAAGCCTTTACCTAAGTAGCACCAACGATCAGTTTATAATTATCATTTTACCTAGCCGATCACCTTAACATGTCCGCACTAAATCGTCCGTAACTTTTGATTTTGAGTTTAGAATGACACGAATCCAACGCCCACGTTAAGGTAGCTCAATGTTTCATATTCTGACAACATTTGAGACTGAAAGAGCTACGAAAAAGCCTACAAGTAGTCCAATGTATCCCAAACTGTGTGATGCCATCCATTATGCTTCATTTCTAATCCTTTACTCAATGAGCACCACTGATAAGTTTAGAATGATCGTTTTAACCAGCTGATCAACTTGACATGTCCGTACTTAATCATATTTAACTTTTGATTTAGAGCTCAAAATGACATGAGTGCAACACCCATGCTAATAGCTCAATTTTCCATTTTGTTACAACATTTTAGACTGAAAAAGCTACAACAAAGCCTCCAAGTAATCCAATCTAGCCCAAACTGCGTGTTGCAACGCATTATGCTTTATTTATAAGCCTTTACTTAAGGAGTATCAACGATCATTTTAACTGGCCGTTCAATTTGATATGTCGACACTAAATCGTTTGTAACTTTTGATTTAGAGTTCAGAATGACATGAATCCAACGCCCACATTAAGCTAGCTCAGTTTTCCATATTGCAACAACTTTTGACACTGAAAGATCTACGAAAATGCCTCCAAGTAATCCAATGTATCCCAGACTGCGTGATGCCATGCATTATGCATCATTTATAAGACTTTGCTGCAGGAGCACCAATGATCAGTTTATAATGATCATTTTAACTGGTCAATCAACTTGACATGTCTGTAACTTTTGATTCAGAGTTTCGAATGACACGAATCTAACGCACACGTTAATCTAGCTTAATTTCTATATTGTGACAACATTTGGATGTCATGAATTGTGCCTTATTTGTAAATCATTGCTAAATGAACACCAGGGAAAAGTTTAGAATGATCATTTTAACTAGTTGATCAACTTAGCATGTTCGGACTAATTCGTCTTTATCATTTGACTTGGAGCTCAAAATGACCTGAATCCAACGCCCACGTTAATCTACATCAGTTTTCAATATTGTGACAACATTTGAGACTTGAAGAGCTACGAGAAAGCCTCCAAGTAATCCAATGTATCCCAAACTGCGTGATACCATGCATTATGCTTCATTTATAATCATTTACTCAAGGAGAACCAACGATCAGTTTAAAATGATCATTTTAACTAGTCAATAAACTTGATTATCCGCACTAAATCGTCTGTAACTTTTGATTTAGAGTTTCGAATGACACGAATCTAACGCTCACGTTAATCTAGCTTAATTTCTATATTGTGACAACATTTGAGACTAAAAGAGCTACGAAAAAACCTCCAAGTAATCCAATGTATCCCAAAGTGGGTGATGCCGTGCATTATGACTTATTGAAAAGCCTTTACTTAAAAAGCAACAATGATCAATTTATAATTATCATTTTAACTGGCCGATCAACTAGACATTTCCGCAATAAGTCCTCCATCATGTTTGATTTAGAGTTCGGAATGACACAAATCAAACACCCACGTTATTCTAGCTCAATTTTCCATATTGTGACAACATTTGAGACTGAAAGAGCGACAAAAAAGCCTCCAAGTAATACAATGAATCCCAAACTTCGTGATGTCATCCGTTACTCTTTATTTGTAAGCCTTTACCTAAATAGCACCAACGATCAGTTTATAATTATCATTTTAACTAGCCGATCACCTTGACATGTCCACACTAAATCGTCCATTACTTTTGATTTTGAGTTTAGAATGACACGAATCCAACGCCCACGTTAAGGTAGCTCAATGTTTCATATTCTAACAACATTTGAGACTGAAAGAGCTACGAAAAAGCCTACAAGTAATCCAATGTAGCCCAAACTGTGTGATGCCATCCATTATGCTTCATTTCTAACCCTTTACTCAATGAGCACCACTGATAAGTTTAGAATGATCGTTTTAACCAGCTGATCAACTTGACATGTCCGTACTTAATCATCTTTAACTTTTGATTTAGAGCTCAAAATGACATGAGTGCAACACCCACGTTAATAGCTCAATTTTCCATTTTGTTACAACATTTTAGACTGAAAAAGCTACGACAAAGCCTCCAAGTAATCCAATCTAGCCCAAACTGCGTGTTGCAACGCATTATGCTTTATTTATAAGCCTTTACTTAAGGAGTATCAATGATCATTTTAACTAGCCGTTCAATTTGATATGTCGACACTAAATCGTTTGTAACTTTTGATTTAGAGTTCAGAATGACATGAATCAAACGCCCACGTTAAGCTAGCTCAGTTGTCCATATTGTGACGACATTTGACACTGAAAGATCTACGAAAATGCCTCCAAGTAATCCAATGTATCCCAAACTGCGTGATGCCATGCATTATGCATCATTTATAAGAATTTACTGAAGGAGCACCAAATATCAGTTTATAATGATCATTTTAACTGGTCAATCAACTTGACATGTCTGTAACTTTTGATTCAAAGTTTCGAACGACACGAATCTAACGCACACGTTAATCTAGCTTTATTTCTATAATGTGACAACATTTGGATGTCATGCATTGTGCCTTATTTGTAAATCTTTGCTAAATGAACACCAGTGAACAGTTTAGAATGATCATTTTAACTAGTTGATCAACTTAACATGTTCGGACTAATTCGTCTTTATCATTTGACTTGGAGCTCAAAATGACCTGAATCCAATGCCCATGTTAATCTACCTCAGTTTTCAATATTGTGACAACATTTGAGATTTGAAGAGCTACGACAAAGCATCCAAGTAATCCAATGTATCCCAAACTGCGTGATACCATGCATTATGCTTCATTTATAATCATTTACTCAAGGAGAACCAACGATCAGTTTAAAATGATCATTTTAACTAGTCAATAAACTTGACATGTCCGCACTAAATCGTTTGTAACTTTTGATTTAGAGTTTCGAATGACATGAATCTAACGCACACGTTAATCTAGCATAATTTCTATATTGTGACAACATTTGAGACTAAAAGAGCTACGAAAAAACCTCCAAGTAATCCAATGTATCCCAAAGTGGGTGATGCCGTGCATTATGACTTATTTAAAAGCCTTTACTTAAAAAGCAACAATGATCAATTTATAATTATAATTTTAATTGGCCGATCAACTAGACATTTCCGCAATAAGTCCTCCGTAACGTTTGATTTAGAGTTCGGAATGACACGAATCCAACGCCCACGTTATTCTAGCTCAATTTTCCATATTGTGACAACATTTGAGACTGAAAGAGTGACAAAAAAGCCTCCAAGTAGAACAATGAATCCCAAACTTCGTGATGCCATGCATTATGCTTCATTTATAAGCCTTTACCTAAGTAGCACCAACGGTCGGTTTAGAATGATCATTTTAACTAGCCGATCAACTTTACATGTCCGCACTAAATCGTCCGTAACTTTTGATTTTGAGTTTAGAATGACACGAATCCAACGCCCACGTTAAGGTAGCTCAATGTTTGATATTCTGACAACATTTGAGACAGAAAGAGCTACGAAAAAGCCTACAACTAATCCAATGTATCCCAAACTGTGTGATGCCATCCATTATGCTTCATTTCTAATCCTTTACTCAATGAGCACCACTGATAAGTTTAGAATGATCGTTTTAACCAGCTGATCAACTTGACATGTCCGTACTTAATTATCTTTAACTTTTGATTTAGAGCTCAAAATGACATGAGTGCAACACCCACGTTAATAGCTCAATTTTCCATTTGGTGACAACATTTTAGACTGAAAAGCTACGACAAAGCTTCCAAGTAATCCAATCTAGCCCAAACTGCGTGTTGCAACACATTATGCTTTATAAGCCTTTACTTAAGGAGTATCAATGATCATTTTAACTGGCCGTTCATTTTGATATGTCGACACTAAATCGTTTGTAACTTTTGATTTAGAGTTCAGAATGACATGAATCCAACGCCCATATTAAGCTAGCTCAGTTTTCCATATTGTAACAACTTCTAACACTGAAAGATCTACGAAAATGCCTCCAAGTAATCTAATGTATCCCAAACTGCGTGATGCCATGCATTATGCATCATTTATAAGACTTTACTGCAGGAGCACCAATGATCAGTTTATAATGATCATTTTAACTGGTCAATCAACTTGACATGTCTGTAACTTTTGAGTCAGAGTTTCGAATGACACAAATCTAACGCACACATAAATCTAGCTTAATTTCTATATTGTGACAAAATTTTGGATGTCATGCATTGTGCCTTATTTGTAAGTCTTTGCTAAATGAACACCAGTGAACAGTTTAGAATGATCATTTTAACTAGTTGATCAACTTAGCATGTTCGGACTAATTCGTCTTTATCATTTGACTTGGAGCTCAAAATGACCTGAATCCAACGCCCACGTTAATCTACATCAGTTTTCAATATTGTGACAACATTTGAGACTTGAAGAGCTACGAGAAAGCCTCCAAGTAATCCAATGTATCACAAACTGCGTGATACCATGCATTATGCTTAATTTATAATCATTTACTCAAGGAGAACCAACGATCAGTTTAAAATGATCATTTTAACTAGTCAATAAACTTGACTATCCGCACTAAATCGTTTGTAACTTTTGATTTAGAGTTTCGAATGACACGAATCTAACGCACACGTTAATCTAGCTTAATTTCTATATTGTGACAACATTTGAGACTAAAAGAGCTACGAAAAAACCTCCAAGTAATCCAATGTATCCCAAAGTGGGTGATGCCGTGCATTATGACTTATTTAAAAGCCTTTACTTAAAAAGCAACAATGATCAATTTATAATTATCATTTTAACTGGCCGATCAACTAGACATTTCCGCAATAAGTCCTCCGTCACGTTTGATTTAGAGTTTGGAATGACACAAATCCAACGCCCACGTTATTCTAGCTCAATTTTCCATATATTGACAACATTTGAGACTGAAAGAGCGACAAAAAGCCTCCAAGTAATACAATGAATCCCAAACTTCGTGATGTCATCCGTTACTCTTTATTTATAAGCCTTTACCTAAGTAGCACCAATGGTCGGTTTAGAATGATCATTTTAACTAGCCGATCAACTTTACATGTCCGCACTAAATCGTCCATAACTTTAGATTTTGAGTTTAGAATGACACGAATCCAACGCCCACGTTAAGGTAGCTCAATGTTTCATATTCTGACAACATTTGAGACAGAAAGAGCTACGAAAAAGCCTACAACTAATCCAATGTATCCCAAACTGAGTGATGCCATCCATTATGCTTCATTTCTAATCCTTTTCTCAATGATCACCACTGATAAGTTTAGAATGATCGTTTTAACCAGCTGATCAACTTAACATGTACGTACTTAATTATCTTTAACTTTTGATTTAGAGCTCAAAATGACATGAGTGCAACACCCACGTTAATAGCTTAATTTTCCATTTGGTGACAACATTTTAGACTGAAAAGCTATGACAAAGCCACCAAGTAATCCAATCTAGCCCAAACTGCGTGTTGCAACACATTATGCTTTATAAGCCTTTACTTAAGGAGTATCAATGATCATTTTAACTGGCCGTTCATTTTGATATGTCGACACTAAATCGTTTGTAACTTTTGATTTAGAGTTCAGAATGACATGAATCCAACGCCCACATTAAGCTAGCTCAGTTTTCCATATTGTAACAACTTCTAACACTGAAAGATCTACGAAAATGCCTCCAAGTAATCTAATGTATCCCAAACTGCGTGATGCCATGCCTTATGCATCATTTATAAGACTTTACTGCAGGAGCACCAATGATCAGTTTATAATGATCATTTTAACTGGTCAATCAACTTGACATGTCTGTAACTTTTGATTCAGAGTTTGGAATGACACGAACCTAACGCACACGTTAATCTAGCTTAATTTCTATATTGTGACAACATTTGGATGTCATGCATTGTGCCTTATTTGTAAATCTTTGCTAAATGAACACCAGTGAACAGTTTAGAATGATCATTTTAACTAGTTGATCAACTTAGCATGTTCGGACTAATTCGTCTTTATCATTTGACATGGAGCTCAAAATGACCTGAATCCAACGCCCACGTTAATCTACATCAATTTTCAATATTGTGACAACATTTGAGACTTGAAGAGCTACGAGAAAGCCTCCAAGTAATCCAATGTATCCCAAACTACGTGATACCATGCATTATGCTTCATTTATAATCATTTACTCAAGGAGAACCAACGATCAGTTTAAAATGATCATTTTAACTAGTCAATAAACTTGACTATCCGCACTAAATCGTCTGTAACTTTTGATTTAGAGTTTCGAATGACACGAATCTAACGCACACGTTAATCTCGCTTAATTTCTATATTGTGACAACATTTGAGACTAAAAGAGCTACGAAAAAACCTCCAAGTAATCCAATGTATCCCAAAGTGGGTGATGCCGTGCATTATGACTTATTTAAAAGCCTTTACTTAAAAAGCAACAATGATCAATTTATAATTATCATTTTAACTGGCCGATCAACTAGACATTTCCGCAATAAGTCCTCCGTCACGTTTGATTTAGAGTTTGGAATGACACAAATCCAACGCCCACGTTATTCTAGCTCAATTTTCCATATTGTGACAACATTTGAGACTGAAAGAGCGACAAAAAGCCTCCAAGTAATACAATGAATCCCAAACTTCACGATGTCATCCGTTACTCTTTATTTATAAGCCTTTACCTAAGTAGCACCAACGATCAGTTTATAATTATCATTTTAACTAGCCGATCACCTTGACATGTCCACACTAAATCATCCGTAACTTTTGATTTTGAGTTTAGAAAGACACGAATCCAACGCCCACGTTAAGGTAGCTCAAAGTTTCATATTCTAACAACATTTGAGACTGAAAGAGCTACGAAAAAGCCTACAAGTAATCCAATGTATCCCAAACTGTGTGATGCCATCCATTATGCTTCATTTCTAATCCTTTACTCAATGAGCACCACTGATTAGTTTAGAATGATCGTTTTAACCAGCTGATCAACTTGACATGTCCGTACTTAATCATCTTTAACTTTTGATTTAGAGCTCAAAATGACATGAGTGCAACACCCACGTTAATAGCTCAATTTTCCATTTGGTGACAACATTTTAGACTGAAAAAGCTACGACAAAGCCTCCAAGTAATCCAATCTAGCCCAAACTGCGTGTTGCAACACATTATGCTTTATAAGCCTTTACTTAAGGAGTATCAATGATCATTTTTACTGGCCGTTCATTTTGATATGTCGACACTAAATCGTTTGTAACTTTTGATTTAGAGTTCAAAATGACATGAATCCAACGCCCACATTAAGCTAGCTCAGTTTTCCATATTGTAACAACTTCTAACACTGAAAGATCTACGAAAATGCCTCCAAGTAATCTAATGTATCCCAAACTGCGTGATGCCATGCATTATGCATCATTTATAAGACTTTACTGCAGGAGCACCAATGATCAGTTTATAATGATCATTTTAACTGGTCAATCAACTTGACATGTCTGTAACTTTTGATTCAGAGTTTCGAATGACACGAATCTAACGCACACGTTAATCTAGCTTAATTTCTATATTGTGACAACATTTGGATGTCATGCATTGTGCCTTATTTGTAAATCTTTGCTAAATGAACACCAGTGAACAGTTTAGAATGATCATTTTAAATAGTTGATCAACTTAGCATGTTCGGACTAATTCGTCTTTATCATTTGACTTGGAGCTCAAAATGACCTGAATCCAACGCCCACGTTAATCTACATCAGTTTTCAATATTGTGACAACATTTGAGACTTGAAGAGCTACGAGAAAGCCTCCAAGTAATCCAATGTATCCCAAACTGCGTGATACCATGCATTATGCTTCATTTATAATCATTTACTCAAGGAGAACCAACGATCAGTTTAAAATGATTATTTTAACTAGTCAATAAACTTGACTATCCGCACTAAATCGTCTGTAACTTTTGATTTAGAGTTTCGAATGACACGAATCTAACGCACACGTTAATCTAGCTTAATTTCTATATTGTGACATCATTTGAGACTAAAAGAGCTACGAAAAAACCTCCAAGTAATCCAATGTATCCAAAAGTGGGTGATGCCGTGCATTATGACTTATTTAAAAGCCTTTACTTAAAAAGCAACAATGATCAATTTATAATTATCATTTTAACTGGCCGATCAACTAGACATTTCCGCAATAAGTCCTCCGTCACGTTTGATTTAGAGTTCGGAATGACACAAATCCAACGCCCACGTTATTCTAGCTCAATTTTCCATATTGTGACAACATTTGAGACTGAAAGAGCGACAAAAAGCCTCCAAGTAATACAATGAATCCCAAACTTCGTGATGTCATCCGTTACTCTTTATTTATAAGCCTTTACCTAAGTAGCACCAACGATCAGTTTATAATTATCATTTTAACTAGCCGATCACCTTGACATGTCCACACTAAATCGTCCGTAACTTTTGATTTTGAGTTTAAATGACACGAATCCAACGCCCACGTTAAGGTAGCTCAATGTTTCATATTCTAACAACATTTGAGACTGAAAGAGCTACGAAAAAGCCTACAAGTAATCCAATGTATCCCAAACTGTGTGATGCCATCCATTATGCTTCATTTCTAATCCTTTACTCAATGAGCACCACTGATAAGTTTAGAATGATCGTTTTAACCAGCTGATCAACTTGACATGTCCGTACTTAATCATCTTTAACTTTTGATTTAGAGCTCAAAATGACATGAGTGCAACACCCACGTTAATAGCTCAATTTTCCATTTGGTGACAACATTTTAGACTGAAAAAGCTACGTCAAAGCCTCCAAGTAATCCAATCTAGCCCAAACTGCGTGTTGCAACACATTATGCTTTATAAGCCTTTACTTAAGGAGTATCAATGATCATTTTTACTGGCGTTCATTTTGATATGTCGACACTAAATCGTTTGTAACTTTTGATTTAGAGTTCAAAATGACATGAATCCAACGCCCACATTAAGCTAGCTCAGTTTTCCATATTGTAACAACTTCTAACACTGAAAGATCTACGAAAATGCCTCCAAGTAATCTAATGTATCCCAAACTGCGTGATGCCATGCATTATGCATCATTTATAAGACTTTACTGCAAAAGCACCAATGATCAGTTTATAATGATCATTTTAACTGGTCAATCAACTTGACATGTCTGTAACTTTTGATTCAGAGTTTCGAATGACACGAATCTAACGCACACGTTAATCTAGCTTAATTTCTATATTGTGACAACATTTGGATGTCATGCATTGTGCCTTATTTGTAAATATTTGCTAAATGAACACCAGTGAACAGTTTAGAATGATCATTTTAACTAGTTGATCAACTTAGCATGTTCGGACTAATTCGTCTTTATCATTTGACTTGGAGCTCAAAATGACCTGAATCCAACGCCCACGTTAATCTACATCAGTTTTCAATATTGTGACAACATTTGAGACTTGAAGAGCTACGAGAAAGCCTCCAAGTAATCCAATGTATCCCAAACTGCGTGATACCATGCATTATGCTTCATTTATAATCATTTACTCAAGGAGAACCAACGATCAGTTTAAAATGATCATTTTAACTAGTCAATAAACTTGACTATCCGCACTAAATCGTCTGTAACTTTTGATTTAGAGTTTCGAATGACACGAATCTAACGCACACGTTAATCTAGCTTAATTTCTATATTGTGACAACATTTGAGACTAAAAGAGCTACGAAAAAACCTCCAAGTAATCCAATGTATCCCAAAGTGGGAGATGCCGTGCATTATGACTTATTTAAATACCTTTAGTTAAAAAGCAACAATGATCAATTTATAATTATCATTTTAACTGGCCGATCAACTAGACATTTCCGCAATAAGTCCTCCGTCACGTTTGATTTAGAGTTCGGAATCACACCAATCCAACGCCCACGTTATTCTAGCTCAATTTTCCATATTGTGACAACATTTGAGACTGAAAGAGCGACAAAAAGCCTCCAAGTAATACAATGAATCCCAAACTTCGTGATGTCATCCGTTACTCTTTATTTATAAGCCTTTACCTAAGTTGCACCAACGATCAGTTTATAATTATCATTTTAACTAGCCGATCACCTTGACATGTCCACACTAAATCATCCGTAACTTTTGATTTTGAGTTTAGAATGACACGAATCCAACGCCCACGTTAAGGTAGCTCAATGTTTCATATTCTAACAACATTTGAGACTGAAAGAGCTACGAAAAAGCCTACAAGTAATCCAATGTATCCCAAACTGTGTGATGCCTTCCATTATGCTTCATTTCTAATCCTTTACTCAATGAGCACCACTGATAAGTTTAGAATGATCGTTTTAACCAGCTGATCAACTTGACATGTCCGTACTTAATCATCTTTAACTTTTGATTTAGAGCTCAAAATGACATGAGTGCAACACCCACGTTAATAGCTCAATTTTCCATTTTGTTACAACATTTTAGACTGAAAAAGCTACGACAAAGCCTCCAAGTAATCCAATCTAGCCCAAACTTCGTGTTGCAAAGCATTATGCTTTATTTATATGCCTTTACTTAAGGAGTATCAATGATCATTTTAACTGGCCGTTCAATTTGATATGTCGACACTAAATCGTTTGTAAGTTTTGATTTAGAGTTCAGAACGACATGAATCCAACGCCCACGTTAAGCTAGCTCAGTTTTCCATATTGTAACAACATTTGACACTGAAAGATCTACGAAAATGCGTCCAAGTAATCCAATGTAGCCCAAACTGCGTGATGCCATGCATTATGCATCATTTATAAGACTTTACTGAAGGAGCACCAATGATCAGTTTATAATGATCATTTTAACTGGTCAATCAACTTGATATGTCTGTAACTTTTGATTCAGAGTTTCGAATGACACGAATCTAACGCACACGTTAATCAAGCTTAATTTCTATATTGTGACAACATTTGGATGTCATGCATTGTGCCTTATTTGTAAATCTTTGCTAAATGAACACTAGTGAACAGTTTAGAATGATCATTTTAACTAGTTGATCAACTTAACATGTTCGGACTAATTCGTCTTTATCATTTGACTTGGAGCTAAAAATGACCTGAATCCAACACCCACGTTAATCTACCTCAGTTTTCAATATTGTGACAACATTTGAGATTTGAAGAGCTACGACAAAGCGTCCAAGTAATCCAATGTATCCCAAACTGCGTGATACCATGCATTATGCTTCATTTATAATCATTTACTCAAGGAGAACCAAGGATCAGTTTAAAATGATGATTTTAACTAGTCAATCAACATGACATGTCCGCACAAAATCGTTTGTAATTTTTGATTTAGAGTTTCGAATGACACGAATCTAACGCACACGTTAATCTAGCTTAATTTCTATATTGTGACAACATTTGAGACTAAAAGAGCTACGAAAAAACCTCCAAGTAATCCAATGTATCCAAAAGTGGGTGATGCCGTGCATTATGACTTATTTAAAAGCCTTTACTTAAAAGGCAACAATGATCAATTTATAATTATCATTTTAACTGGCTGATCAACTAGACATTTCCGCAATAAGTCCTCCGTAACGTTTGATTTAGAGTTCGGAATGACACGAATCCAACGCCCACGTTATTCTAGCTCAATTTTCCATATTGTGACAACATTTGAGACTGAAAGAGCGACAAAAAAGCCTCCAAGTAATACAATGAATCCCAAACTTCGTGATGCCATGCATTATGCTTCAGTTATAAGCCTTTACCTAAGTAGCACCAACGGTCGGTTTAGAATGATCAATTTAACTAGCCGATCAACTTTCCATGTCCGCACTAAATCGTCCGTAACTTTTGATTTTGAGTTTAGAATGACACGAATCCAACACCCACGTTAAGGTAGCTCAATGTTCCATATTCTGACAACATTTGAGACAGAAAGAGCTACGAAAAAGCCTACAACTAATCCAATGTATCCCAAACTGTGTGATGCCATCCATTATGCTTCATTTATAATCCTTTACTCAATGAGCACCACTGATAAGTTTAGAATGATCGTTTTAACCAGCTGATCAACTTGACATGTCCGTACTTAATCATCTTTAACTTTTGATTTAGAGCTCAAAATGACATGAGTGCAACACCCACGTTAATAGCTCAATTTTCCATTTGGTGACAACATTTTAGACTGAAAAAGCTACGACAAAGCCTCCAAGTAATCCAATCTAGCCCAAACTGCGTGTTGCAACGCATTATGCTTTATTTATAAGCCTTTACTTAAGGAGTATCAATGATCATTTTAACTGGCCGTTCAATTTGATATGTCGACACTAAATCGTTTGTAAGTTTTGATTTAGAGTTCAGAATGACATGAATCCAACGCCCACGTTAAGCTAGCTCAGTTTTCTATATTGTAACAACATTTGACACTGAAAGATCTACGAAAATGCCTCCAAGTAATCCAATGTAGCCCAAACTGCGTGATGCCATGCATTATGCATCATTTATAAGACTTTACTGAAGGAGCACCAATGATCAGTTTATAATGATCATTTTAACTGGTCAATCAACTTGATATGTCTATAACTTTTGATTCAGAGTTTCGAATGACACGAATCTAACGCACACGTTAATCAAGCTTAATTTCTATATTGTGACAACATTTTGATGTCATGCATTATGCCTTATTTGTAAATCTTTGCTAAATGAACACCAGTGAACAGTTTAGAATGATCATTTTAACTAGTTGATCAACTTAACATGTTCGGACTAATTCGTCTTTATCATTTGACTTGGAGCTCAAAATGACCTGAATCCAACGCCCACGTTAATCTACCTCAGTTTTAAATATTGTGACAACATTTGAGACTTGAAGAGCTACGACAAAGCCTCCAAGAAATCCAATGTATCCCAAACTGCGTGATACCATGCATTATGCTTCATTTATAATCATTTACTCAAGGAGAACCAACGATCAGTTTAAAATGATCATTTTAACTAGTCAATAAACTTGACTGTCCGCACTAAATCGTCTGTAACTTTTGATTTAGAGTTTCGAATGACACAAATCTAATGCACATGTTAATCTAGCTTAATTTCTATATTGTGATAACATTTGAGACTAAAAGAGCTACGAAAAAACCTCCAAGTAATCCAATATATCCCAAAGTTGGTGACGCCGTGCATTATGACTTATTTAAAAGCCTTTACTTAAAAAGCAACAATGATCAATTTATAAATATCATTTTAACTGGACGATCAACTAGACATTTCCGCAATAAGTCCTCTGTCACGTTTGATTTAGAATTCGGAATGACACAAATCCAACGCCTATGTTATTCTAGCTCAATTTTCCATATTGTGACAACATTTGAGACTGAAAGAGCAACAAAAAAGCCTCCAAGTAATACAATGAATCCCAAACTTCGTGATGTCATCCGTTACTCTTTATTTATAAGCCTTTACCTAAGTAGCACCAACGATCAGTTTATAATTATCATTTTAACTGGCCGATAACCTTGACATGTCCGCACTAAATCGTCCGTAACTTTTGATTTAGAGTTCAGAATGACACAAATCCAACATCCACGTTATGTTAGCTCAATTTTCCATATTACGAAAACATATGAGACTGAAAGAGCTACAATAAATCCTCCCAGTATTCCGATGTATCCCAAACTCCATGATGCCATGCATTATGATTCATCTGTAAGCATTTACTCAAGTAGCACCAATGATCAGTTTAAAATTATCATTTTAACTTGCCAATCAATTTGACATGTCCGCACTTAATAGTCTGTAACTTTTGATTTTGAGTTCAGAATGACACGAATCAAACACACACGTTAATCTAGCTCAATTTCTATATTCTGACAACATTTGAGATTGAAAGACCTACGACAAAACTTTCAACTAATCAAATGTATCCCAAACTCTGTGATGCCATGCATTATACTTTATTTATGAGCTTTTACTCAAGGAGGACAATGATCTGTTTAGAATGATTATTTTTTAGGCCGACCAACTTGACATGTACGCACTAAATCATCTTTAAGTATTGATTTAGAGCTCCGAATGACACGAATCCAACGCCCACGTTAAGCTAGCTAAGTTTTCCATATTGTGACAACATTTGAGACTAAAACAGTTACGAAAAAGCCTCCAAGTAATCCACTGCATCCCAACCTGCATGATGTCATACATTATGATTTATTTACAACCCTTTACTCAAGGAGCACCAATGAAAAGTTTAAAATGATCATTTTAACTATCTGATCGTCTTGACATGTCCGCAATAAATTGGCTTTAACTCTTGATTTAGAGCTCAGAATGACACGAATCTAACGCCCACATTAAGCTAACTCAGTTTTCAATATTGTGACAACATTCTAGATTGAAAGAGCTACGAAAAAGCCTCCAAGTAATCCCATGCATCCCAAACTAGGTGATGCCATGCATTAAGCTTAATTTGTAAGCCTTTACTCAAGGATCACCACCGATCAGTTTCAAATGATCATTTTAATTGTCAATCAACTTGACATGTCCGCACTAAATTGTCTGTAACTTTTGATTTAGAGTTCAGAATGACACGAATCCAACGCCCACATTAAGCTAGCTCAAATTTCTATATTGTGCAACATTTGAGACTGAAAGAGCTACGGAAAAGCCTCCAAGTAATCCAATGTATCCCAACCTGCGTGATGCCATACATTATATTTATTTATAACCCTTTACTCAAGGAGCACCAATGATAAGTTTAGAATGATCGTTTTAACTTGCTGATCATCTTGACATGTCCGCACTAAATCAGCTTTAACTCTTGATTTAGATCTCAGAATGAAATGAATCCAACGCGGACGTTAAGCTAGCTCAGTTTTCCATATTGTGACAACATTTGAGACTGAAAGAGCTACAAAGAAGCCTCCAAGTAATCCCATGTATCCCAAACTACGTGATGCCATGCATTATGCTTCGTTTGAAAGGCTTTACTCAAGGAGCACCACCGTTTAGTTTAAATTGATCATTTTAAACTTGACATGTCCGCACTAAATCGTCTGTAACTTTTGATTTAGAGTTCAGAATGACACAAATCAAACGCACACGTTAAGCTAGCTCAATTTTCTATATTGTGAGAACATTTGAGACTGAAAGACCTATGACAAAGCCTCCAATTATCCAATGTTTCCCAAACTGTGTGATGCCATGCATTATGCTTCATTTATAAGCTTTTACTCAAGGAGGATCAATGATCAGTTTATAATGATCAATTTATCAGGCCGATCAACCTGGCATGTCCGCACAAAATCATTAGTAACTTTTGTTTTAGTGTTCAAAATGACACGAATCCAATTCCCACGTTAAGGTAGATCAATTTTCTATATTATGACAATATTTGAGAGTAAATGAGTTACAAAAAAACCTCCAAATAATCCAATGTATCCCAAAACAGCATGATGCCATGCATAATGCTTCATTTGTGAGCCCTTGCTTAAGGAGCACCAATGATTAGTTTAGAATGATTATTTTAACTAGCTTATCAACTTGACATGGCCGCACTAAACATTTAACTTTTGATTTAGAGCTCAAATTGAAATGAGTCAAACACCCACATTAAGCTAATTTTCTATATATTAACAACATTTGAGACTAAATGCGCTACAACAAAGCCTCCAAGTAATCCAATGCATCCCAAACTGCGTGATACCATGCATTATGCTTCATTTATAAGACTTTACTCAAGGAGCACTAGTGATCATTTTAAAATGATCATTTTAACTAGTGGATCAACTTGACATGTCCGCACTAAATCGTCTGTAACTTTTGATTTCGAGATCCGAATGACACAAATCCAACACCCACGTTAAGCTACTGCTATTTTGTATATTGTGACAAAAATTGAGACTAAAAGAGCTATCTTCCAATAATCCAATGTATCCCAAACTGCGTGATGCCATCAACTATGCTTCATTTATAACCCTTTTTCAAAGAGCACCAATGATAAGTTTCGAATGATCGTTTTAGCTAGCTGATCGTCTTGACATGTCCGCACTAAATCATCTTTAACTATTGATTTAGAGCTCAAAATGACACGAATCCAATGCCCACGTTAAGCTAGCTCAGTTTTCCATATTGTGATATTAGTTGAGACTAAAACAACTACGAAAAAGCCTGCAAGTATTCCAATGTATCCCAACCTGCGTGATGTTATAAATTATGATTCCTTTATAACCCTTTACTCAAGGAGCACCAATGATAAGTTTAGAATGATCGTTTAACTAGATTATCGTCTTGACATACCCACACTAAATCATCTTTAACTCTTGATTTAGAGCTCCGAATAATACGAATCCAACACCCACCTTACGCTAGCTTAGATTTCCATATTGTGACAACATTTGAGATTGAAAGAGCTACAAAATAACCTCTAAGTAATCCCATGTATCCCAAACTAGGTGATGCCATGCATTATGCCTCATTTGTAAGCCTTTACTCAAGGAGCACCACCGATCTGTTTACAATGATCATTTTAATTGCCAATAAACTTGACATGTCCGCACTAAATTGTCTGTAACTTTTGATTTAAAGTTTAGAATGACACGAATCTAACGCCCACGTTAAGCTAGGTCAATTTTCTGTATTGTGACAACATTTTACACTGAAAGATCTACAAAAAAGCCTCCAAGTAATCCAATGTATCCCAACCTTCGTGATGTCATTCATTATGATTCATTTATAACCCTTTATTCAAGGAGCACCAATGATAAGTTTAGAATGATCGTTTTAACTAGCTGATCGTCTTGACATGTCCGAACTAAATCATCATTAACTCTTGATTTAGAGCTCAGAATGACACGAATCCAATGCCCATGTTAAGTTAACTCAGTTTTCCATATTGTGACAATATTTGACACTAAAAGAGATATGAAAAAGCCTCCAAGTAATCATATGTATCCCAAATAAGGTGATGCCATGCATTATGCTTCATATGTAAGCGTTTACTGAAGGAGCATCACCGATCTGTTAAAAATGATCATTTTAATTGCCAATCAACTTGACATGTCTGCACTAAATCGTATGTAACTTTTGATTTAGAGTTCAGAATGACACGAATCTAACGTACACGTTAAGCTAGCTCAATTTTCTACATTGTGACAACATTTGAGACTAAAGGACCTATGAAAAAGCCTCCAATTAATCCAATGTTTCCCAAACTGTATGATGCCATGCGTTATGCTTCATTTGGAAGCTCTTACTCAAGGAGGATCAATGATCAGTTAAGAATGATCATTTTAACAGCTCGATCAACTTGGCATTTCCGCAATAAATCATCTGTAACTTTTTTTTTAGTGTTCAAAATGACACGAATCCAATGCCCACGTTAAGCTAGCTAAATTTTCTATATTGTGACAATATTTGAGACTAAATGAGCTACGACAAAGCCTCCAAGTAATCCAATGTATCCCCAAACAGCGTGATGCCATACATTATGCTTCATTTGTGAGCCTTTACTCAAGGAGCACCAATGACTAGTTTAGAATGATCATTTTAACTAGCTGATCAACTGGTCATGGCTGCACTAAACCTTTAAGTTTTGATTTAGAGCTCAAAATGACATGAGTCAAATACCCACGTTAAGCGATATAATTTTTCTAAATAGTGATAACATTTGAGACTATAAGAGCTCTTACAAAGCATCCCAGTAATGCAATATATCCCAAACTGCGCGATCCAACGCGTTACTCTTCATTTATTAGCCTTTACCTAAGTAGCATCAGTGATTAGTTCAGAATGATCATTTTCACTAGCCGATCAACTTGACATTTCCGCACTACATCGTCCGTAACTTTTGATTTAGAGTTCAGAATGACATGAATCCAATGCCCACGTTAAGCTAGCTCAATTTTCCATATTGTGACAACATTTGAGACTGAAAGAGCTACTAAAAAGCCTCCAAGTAATCCAATGTATCCCAAAGTGGGTGATGTCGTGCATTATGACTTATTTAAAAGCCTTTACTTAAAAGGCAACAATGATCAATTTATAATTATCATTTTAACTGGCTGATCAACTAGACATTTCCGCAATAAGTCCTCCGTAACGTTTGATTTAGAGTTCGGAATGACACGAATCCAATGCTCACGTTATTGTAGCTCAATTTTCCATATTGTGACAACATTTGAGACTGAAAGAGCAATAGAAAAGCCTCCAAGTAATACAATGAATCCCAAACTTCGTGATGTCATGCGTTACTCTTTATTTATAATCCTTTACCTAAGTAGCACCAACGATCAATTTATAATTATCATTTTAACTGGCCGATAACCTTGACATGTCCGCACTAAATCGTCCGTAACTTTTGATTTAGAGTTCAGAATGACACAAATCCAACACCCACGTTATGCTAGCTCAATTTTCCATATTACGAAAACATATGAGACTGAAAGAGCTACGATAAATCCTCCCAGTATTCCGATGTATCCCAAACTCCATGATGCCATGCATTATGATTCATTTGTAAGCATTTACTCAAGTAGCACCAATGATCAGTTTAAAATTATCATTTTAACTTGCCAATCAACTTGACATGTCCGCACTTAATCGTCTGTAACTTTTGATTTTGAGTTCAGAATGACACGAATCAAACACACACGTTAATGTAGCTCAATTTCTATATTCTGACAACATTTGAAATTGAAAGACTTACCACAAAACTTTCAACTAATCCAATGTATCCCAAACTCTGTGATGCCATGCATTATACTTTATTTATAAGCTTTTACTCAAGGAGGACAATGATCTGTTTAGAATGATTATTTTTAGGCCGACCAACTTGACATGTACGCACTAAATGATCTTTAAGTATTGATTTAGAGCTCCGAATGACACGAATCCAACGCCCACGTTAAGCTAGCAAAGTTTTCCATATTGTGACAACATTTGAGACTAAAACAGTTACGAAAAAGCCTCCAAGTAATCCACTGTATCCCGACCTGCATGATGTCATACATTATGATTTATTTACAACCCTTTACTCAAGGAGCACCAATGAAAAGTTTAAAATGATCATTTTAACTATCTGATCGTCTTGACATGTCCGCAATAAATTGGCTTTAGCTCTTGATTTAGAGCTCAGAATGACACGAATCTAACGCCGACATTAAGCTAACTCAGTTTTCCATATTGTGACAACATTCTAGATTGAAAGAGCTACGAAAAAGCCTCCAAGTAATCCCATGCATCCCAAACTAGGTGATGCCATGCATTAAGCTTAATTTGTAAGCCTTTACTCAAGGATCACCACCGATCAGTTTCAAATGATCATTTTAATTGTCAATCAACTTGACATGTCCGCACTAAATTGTGTGTAACTTTTGATTTAGAGTTCAGAATGACACGAATCCAGCGCCCACATTAAGCTAGCTCAATTTTCTATATTGTGCAACATTTGAGACTAAAAGAGCTACAGAAAAGCCTCCAAGTAATCCAATGTATCCCAACCTGCGTGATGCCATATATTATATTTATTTATAACCCTTTACTCAAGGAGCACCAATGATAAGTTTAGAATGATCGTTTTAACTTGCTGATCATCTTGACATGTCCGCACTAAATCAGCTTTAACTCTTGATTTAGATCTCAGAATGAAATGAATCCAACGCGGACGTTAAGCTAGCTCAGTTTTCCATATTGTGACAACATTTGAGACTGAAAGAGCTACAAAAAAGCCTCCAAGTAATCCCATGTATCCCAAACTAGGTGATGCCATGCATTATGCTTCGTTTGAAAGGCTTTACTCAAGGAGCACCACCGTTCAGTTTAAAATGATCATTTTAATTGCCAATCAACTTGACATGTCCACACTAAATCGTCTGTAACTTTTGATTTAGAGTTCACAATGACACGAGTCAAACGCACACGTCAAGCTAACTCAATTTTCTATCTTGTGACATCATTTGAGACTGAAAGACCTATGACAAAGCCTCCAATTATCCAATGTTTCCCAAACTGTGTGATGCCATGCATTATGCTTCATTTATAAGCTTTTACTCAAGGAGGATCAATGATCAGTTTATAATGATCAATTTATCAGGCCGATCAACCTGGCATGTCCGCACAAAATCATCAGTAACTTTTGTTTTAGTGTTCAAAATGACACGAATCCAATTCCCACGTTAAGGTAGATCAATTTTCTATATTATGACAATATTTGAGACTAAATGAGTTACGAAAAAACCTCCAAATAATCCAATGTATCCCAAAACAGCATGATGCCATGCATAATGCTTCATTTGTGAGCCCTTGCTTAAGGAGCACCAATGATTAGTTTAGAATGATCATTTTAACTAGCTTATCAACTTGACATGGCCGCACTAAACATTTAACTTTTGATTTAGAGCTCAAATTGAAATGAGTCAAACACCCACATTAAGCTAATTTTCTATATATTAACAACATTTGAGACTAAAAGTGCTACAACAAAGCCTCCAAGTAATCCAATGCATCCCAAACTGCGTGATACCATGCATTATGCTTCATTTATAAGACTTTACTCAAGGAGCACTAGTGATCATTTTAAAATTGTCATTTTAACTGGTGGATCAACTTGACATGTCCGCACTAAGTCGTCTGTAACTTTTGATTTCGAGATCCGAATTACACAAATCCAACACCCACGTTAAGCTACTGCTATTTTGTATACTGTGACAAAAATTGAGACTAAAAGAGCTATCTTCCAATAATCCAATGTATCCCAAAACTGTGTGATGCCATCAACTATGCTTCATTTATAACCCTTTTTCAAAGAGCACCAATGATAAGTTTCGAATGATCGTTTTAGCTAGCTGATCGTCTTGACATGTCCACACTAAATCATCTTTAACTATTGATTTAGAGCTCAAAATGACATGAATCCAACGCCCACGTTATGCTAGCTCAGTTTTCCATATTGTGATAACAGTTGAGACTAAAACAGCTACGAAAAAGCCTGCAAGTATTCCAATGTATCCCAACCAGCGTGATGTTATAAATTATGATCCCTTTATAACCCTTTACTCAAGGAGCACCAATGATAAGCTTAGAATGATCGTTTAACTAGATGATCGTCTTGACATGCCCGCACTAAATCATCTTTAACTCTTGATTTAGAGCTCCGAATAATACGAATCCAACACCCACCTTACGCTAGCTTAGATTTTCATATTGTGACAAATTTGAGATTGAAAGAGCTACAAAAAAGCCTCCAAGTAATCCCATGTATCCCAAACTAGGTGATGCCATGCATTATGCCTCATTTGCAAGCCTTTACTCAAGGAGCACCACCGATCTGTTAACAATGATCATTTTAATTGCCAATAAACTTGACATGTCCGCACTAAATTGTCTGTAACTTTTGATTTAAAGTTCCGAATGACACGAGTCTAACGCCCACGTTAAGCTAGCTCAATTTTCTGTATTGTGACAACATTTGACACTGAAAGATCTACAAAAAAGCCTCCAAGTAATCCAATGTATCACAACCTTCGTGATGTCATTCATTATGATTCATTTATAACCCTTTATTCAAGGAGCACCAATGATAAGTTTAGAATGATCGTTTTAACTAGCTGATCGTCTTGACATGTCCGAACTAAATCATCATTAACTCTTGATTTAGAGCTCAGAATGACATGAATCCAATGCCCATGTTAAGTTAACTCAGTTTTCCATATTGTGACAATATTTGACACTAAAAGAGATATGAAAAAGCCTCCAAGTAATCATATGTATCCCAAATAAGGTGATGCCATGCATTATGCTTCATCTGTAAGCGTTTACTGAAGGAGCACCACTGATCTGTTAAAAATGATCATTTTAATTGCCAATCAACTTGACATGTCTGCACTAAATCGTATGTAACTTTTGATTTAGAGTTCAGAATGACACGAATCTAACGTACACGTTAAGCTTGCTCAATTTTCTACATTGTGACAACATTTGAGACTAAAAGACCTGTGAAAAAGCCTCCAATTAATACAATGTTTCCCAAACTGTATGATGCCATGCGTTATGCTTCATTTGGAAGCTCTTACTCAAGGAGGATCAATGATCAGTTAAGAATGATCATTTTAACAGCCCGATCAACTTGGCATTTCCGCAATAAATCATCTGTAACTTTTTTTTTAGTGTTCAAAATGACACGAATCCAATGCCCATGTTAAGCTAGCTAAATTTTCTATATTGTGACAATATTTGAGACGAAATGAGCTACGACAAAGCCTCCAAGTAATCCAATGTATCCCCAAACAACGTGATGCCATACATTATGCTTCATTTGTGAGCCTTTACTCAAGGAGCACCAATGACTAGTTTAGAATGATTATTTTAACTAGCTGATCAACTGGTCATGGCTGCACTAAACCTTTAAGTTTTGATTTAGAGCTCAACATGACATGAGTCAAATACCCACGTTAAGCGATATAATTTTTCTAAATAGTGATAACATTTGAGACTATAAAAGCTACTACAAAGCATCCAAGTAATGCAATATATCCCAAACTGCGCGATCCAACGCGTTACTCTTCATTTATTAGCCTTTACCTAAGTAGCATCAATGATCAGTTCAGAATGATCATTTTCACTAGCCGATCAACTTGACATTTCCGCACTACATCGTCCGTAACTTTTTATTTAGAGTTCAGAATGACATGAATCCAATGCCCACGTTAAGCTAGCTCAATTTTCCATATTGTGACAACATTTGAGACTGAAAGAGCTACTAAAAAGCCTCCAAGTAATCCAATGTATCCCAAACTACGTGATGTCATGTATTATATTTCATTTGTTAGCCTTTACTCAAGGAGCACCAGTGATCAATTTAAAATAATCATTTTAACTTGCCGTTCAACTAAAGATGTCCACACTAAATAATCTGTAACTTTTGTTTTCGATTCCAGAATGACACGAATCCAACGCGCACGTTAAGCTAGTGCTATTTTCTTTATGGTGACAAAATTTGAGACTAAAAGAGCTTCAACAAAACCTCCAAGTAATCCAAGGTATCCCAAACTGTGTGATTTCATTTATTATGCTTCATTTATAACCCTTTTTTCAAAGAGCACCAATGATAAGTTTCGAATGATCGTTTTAACTAGCCGATCGTCTTGACATGTCTACACTAAATAATTTTTAACTCTTGATTTAGAGATCAGAATGACAAGAATCCAACGCCCACGTTAAGCTAGCTCAGTTTTCCATATTGTGACAACATTTGAGACTGAAAGAGCTACGAAAAAGCCTCCAAGTAATCCAATGTATCCCAACCTGTGTGATGCCATACATTATGATTCATTTATAACCCTTTACTCAAGGAGCACCAATGATAGGTTTAGAATGATCGTTTTAACTTGCTGATCATCTTGACATGTCCACACTAAATCATCTTTAACTCTTGATTTAGATCTCAAAATGAAATGAATCCAACGCGGACATTAAGGTAGCTCTGTTTTCCATATTGTGACAACATTTCATATTGAAAGAGCTACGAAAAAGCCTCCAAGTAATACCATGTATCCCAAACTAGGTGATGCCATGCATAATGCTTCATTTGAAAGGCTTTACTCAAGGAGCACCACCGATCAGTTTAATATGATCATTTTAATTGCCAATCAACTTGACATGTCCGCACTAAATCATCTGTAACTTTTGATTTAGAGTTCAGAATGACACGAATCTAATGCACATGTTAAGCTAGCTCAATTTTCTATTTTGTGACAACATTTGAGACTGAAAGACCTATGACAAAGCCTCCATATAATCCAATGTTTCCAAAACTGTATGATGCCATCGATTATGCTTCATTTATAACTTTTACTCAAGGAGGATCAATGATCAGCTTATAATGATCAATTTAACAGGCCGATCAACCTGGCATGTCCGCACAAAATCATCAGTAACTTTTGTTTTAGTGTTCAAAATGACACGAATCCAATTCCCACGTTATGGTAGATCAATTTTCTATATTATGACAATATTTGAGACTAAATGAGTTACGACAAAGCCTCCAAATAATCCAATGTATCCCAAAACAGTATGATGCCATGCATAATGCTTCATTTGTGAGCCCTTGCTTAAGGAGCAACAACGATTACTTTAGAATGATCATTTTAACTAGCTGATCAACTTGACATTGCCGCACTAAACATTTAACTTTTGATTTAGAGCAAAAATTGAAATGAGTCAAACATCCACATTAAGCTAATTTTCTATATATTAACCACATTTGAGACTAAAAGCACAACAACAAAGCCTCCAAGTAATCCAATGTATCCCAAACTGCGTGATACCATGCATTATGCTTCATTTATAAAACTTTACTCAATTAGCACTAGTGATCAGTTTAAAATGATCATTTTAACTTGCCGATCAACTTGACATGTCCGCACTAAATCGTCTGTAACTTTTGATTTCGAGTTCCGAATGACACAAATCCAACACCCACGTTAAGCTACTGCTATTTTCTATATTGTGACAAAAATTGAGACTAAAAGAGCTACGACAAAGCTTCCAATAATCCAATGTATCCCAAACTGCGTGATGCCATCAATTATGCTTCATTTATAACCCTTTTTTCAAAGAGCACCAATGATAAGTTTCGAATGATCGTTTTAGCTAGCTGATCGTAATGACATGTCCGCACTAAATCATCTTTAACTATTGATTTAGAGCTCAAAATGACACGAATCCAACGCCCACGTTACGCTAGCTCAGTTTTCCATATTGTGATAACATTTGAGACTAAAACACCTATGAAAAAGCCTGCAAGTATTTCAATGTATCCGAACCTGGGTGATGTCATAAATTATGATTCCTTTATAACCCTTTACTCAAGGAGCACCAATGATAAGTTTAGAATGATCGTTTTAACTAGCTGATCTTCTTGACATGTCTGCACTAAATCATATTTAACTTTTGATTTAGAGCTCTGAATGACACGAATCCAACACCCACGTTAAGCTAGCTCAGTTTTCCATATTGTGACAACATTTGAGATTGAAAGAGCTACGTAAAAGCCTCCAAGTAATCCCAGGTATCCCAAACTAGGTGATGCCATGCATTATACCTCATTTGTAAGCCTTTACTCAAGGAGCACCCCCCATCTGTTTAAAATGATCATTTTAATTGCCAGTAAACTTGACATGTCCGCACTAAATAGTGTGTAACTTTTGATTTTAAGTTCAGAATGACACAAATCTAACGCCCACGTTAAGCTAGCTCAATTTTCTGTATTGTGAAAACATTTTACACTGAAAGAGCTACAAAAAATCCTCCAAGTAATCCAATGTATCCCAACCTTCGTGATGTCATTCATTATGATTCATTTATAACCCTTTATTCAAGGAGCACCAATGATAAGTTTAGAATGATCGTTTTAACTAGCTGATCGTCTTGACATGTCCGAACTAAATCATCATTAACTCTTGATTTACAGCTCAGAATGACACGAATCCAATGCCCACGTTAAGCTAACTCAGTTTTCTATATTGTGACAACATTGGACACTAAAAGAGATACGAAAAAGCCTCCAAGTAATCCCATGTATCCCAAATAAGTTGATGCCATGCATTATGCTTCCTTTGTAAGCCTTTACTCAAGGAGCTCCACCGATCTGTTAAAAATGATCATTTTAATTGCCAATCAACTTGACATGTCTGCACTAAATCGTATATAACTTTTGATTTAGAGTTCAGAATGACACGAATCTAACGTACACGTTAAGGTAGCTCAATTTTCTACATTGTGACAACATTTGAGATTAAAAGACCTATGAAAAAGCCTCCAATTAATCCAATGTTTCCTAAACTGTATGATGCCATGCATTATGCTTCATTTGGAAGCTTTTACTCAAGGAGGATCAATGATCAGTTAAGAATGATCATTTTAACAACACGATCAACTTGGCATTTCCGTAATAAATCATATGTAACTTTTTTCAGTGTTCAAAATGACACGAATCAATGCCCACGTTAAGCTAGCTAAATTTTCTATATTGTGACAATATTTGAGACTAAATGAGCTACGACAAAGCCTCCAAATAATCCAGTGTATGCCCAAACAACGTGATGCCATACATTATGCTTCATTTGTGAGCCTTTACTCAAGGAGCACCAATGACTAGTTTAGAATGATCATTTTAACTAGCTGATCAACTGGTCATGGCTGCACTAAACCTTTAAGTTTTGATTTAGAGCTCAAACTGACATGAGTCAAACACCCACGTTAAGCTATATAAATTTTCTATATAGTGACAACATTTGAGACTATAAGAGCTACTACAAAGCATCCCAGTAATGCAACATATCCCAAACTGCGGGATGCAATGCGTTACTCTTCATTTATAAGCCTTTCCCTAAGTAGCACCAACGATCAGTTCAGAATGATCATTTTCACTAGCCGATCAACTTGACATTTTTGCACTAAATCGTCCGTAACTTTTGATTTAGAGTTCAGAATGACATGAATCCAATGCGCACGTTAAGCTAGCTCAATATTCCATATTGTGACAACATTTAAGACTGAAAGAGCTACTAAAAAGCCTCGAAGTAATCCAGTGTATCCCAAACTGCGTGATGCCGTGTATTATGTTTCATTTGTTAGCCTTTACTCAGGGAGCACCATTAATCAGTTTAAAATAATCATTTTAACTGGCCGATCAACTGGACATGTCCGCACTAAATAATCTGTAACTTTTGTTTTCGAGTCCAGAATGACATGAATCCAACGCGCACGTTAAGCTAGTGCTATTTTCATTATGGTGACAAAATTTGAGACTAAAAGAGCTGCAACGAAGCCTCCAAGTAATCCAATGTATCCCGAACTGCGTGATTTCACCAATTATGCTTCATTTATAACCCTTTTTTCAAAGAGCACCAATGATAAGTTTTGAATGATTGTTTTTACTAGATGATCGTCTTGACATATCTACACTAAATAATTTTTAACTCTTGATTTAGAGCTCACAATGACACGAATCCAACGCCCACGTTAAGCTAGCTCAGTTTTCCATATTGTGACAACATTTGAGACTAAAAGAGCTACGAAAAAGCCTCCAAGTAATCCAATGTATACCAACCTGTGTGATGCCATACATTATGATTCAGTTATAACCCTTTACTCAAGGAGCACTAATGATAAGTTTAGAATGATCTTTTTAACTTGCTGATCATCTTGACATATCCGCACTAAATCATCTTTAACTCCTGATTTAGATCTCAGAATGAAATGAATCCAACGCGGATGTTAAGCTAGCTCAGTTTTACATATTGTGACAACATTTGAGACTGAAAGAGCTACAAAAAAGCCTCCAAGTAATCCCATGTATCCCAAACTAGGTGATGCCATGTATTATGCTTCATTTGAAAAGCTTTACTCAAGGAGCACCACCGATCAGTTTAAAATGATCATTTTAATTGCCAATCAACTTGACATGTCTGCACTAAATAATCTATAACTTTTGATTTAGAGTTCAGAATGACACGAATCTAACGCACACTTTAAGCTAGCTCAATTTTCTATTTTGTGACAACATTTGAGACTGAAAGACCTACGCCATAGCCTCCAATTAATCCAATGTTTCCCAACCTGTGTGATACCATGCATTATGCTTCATTTATAAGCTTTTACTCAAGGAGGACCAATGATCAGTTTATAATGATCAATTTAACAGGCCGATCAACCTGGCATGTCCGCACAAAATCATCAGTAACTTTTGTTTTAGTGTTCAAAATGACACGAATCCAATGCCCACGTTAAGGTAAATCAATTTTCTATATTATGAAAATATTTGAGACTAAATGAGTTACGACAAAGCCTCCAAATAATCCAATGTAGTACATGATGCCATGCATAATGCTTCATTTGTGAGCCCTTGCTTAAGGAGCACCAATGATTAGATTAGAATGATCATTTTAACTTGCTGATCAACTTGACATGGCCGCACTAAACATTTAACTTTTAATTTAAAGCTCAAATTTAAATGAGTCAAACACCCACATTAAGCTAATTTTCTATATATTAACAACATTTGAGACTAAAAGCGCTACAACAAAGCCTCCAAGTAATCCAATGTATCCCAAGCTGCGTGATACCATGCATTATGCTTCATTTATAAGACTTTACTCAAGTAGCACCAATGATCAGTTTAAAATGATCATTTTAATAGGCCGATCAACTTGACATGTCCGCACTAAATCGTCTGTAACTTTTGATTTTGAGTTCCGAATGACACGAATCTAACACCCACGTTAAGCTACTGCTATTGTCTATATTGTGACAAAAATTGAGACTACAAGAGCTACGACAAGGCTTCCAAGTAATCCAATGTATCCCGAACTGCGTGATGCCATCAATTATGCTTCATTTATAACCCTTTTTTCAAAGAGCACCAATGATACGTTTGGAATGATCGTTTTAGCTAGCTGATCGTTCTGACATGTCTGCACTAAATCATCTTTAACTATTGATTTAGAGCTCAAAATGACACGAATCCAACGCCCACGTTAAGCTAGCTCAGTTTTCCATATTGTGATAACATTTGAGAGTGAAACAGCTACGAAAAAGCCTCCAAGTATTCCAATGTGTCCCGACCTGCGTGATGTCATAAATTATGATTCATTTATAACCCTTTACTCAAGGAGCACCAATGATAAGTTTCGAATGATCGTTTTAACTAGCTGATCGTCTTGACATGTCCGCACTAAATCATCTTTAACTCTTGATTTAGAGCTCCGAATGACACGAATCCAACACCCACGTTAAGCTAGCTCAGTTTTCCATATTGTGACAACATTTGATATTGAAAGAGCTACGAAAAAGCCTCCAAGTAATCCCATGTATCCCAAACTAGGTGATGCCATGCATTACTCATTTGTAACCCTTTACTTAAGGAGCACCCCCGATCTGTTTAAAATGATCATTTTAATTGCCAATAAACTTGAAATGTCCGCACTGAATCATCTGTAACTTTTGATTTAAAGTTCAGAATGACATGAATCTAACGTCCACGTTAAGCTAGCTCAATTTTTTGTATTGTGACAACATTTGACACTGAAAGAGCTACGAAAAAGCCTCCAAGTAATCCAATGTATCCCAACCTTCGTGATGTCATACATTATGTTTCATTTATAACCCTTTATTCAAGGAGCACCAATGACAAGTTTAGAATGATCGTTTTAACTAGCTGATCGTCTTGACATGTCCGAACTAAATCATCATTAACTCTTGATTTAGAGCTCAGAATGACATGAATCCAATGCCCACGTTAAGCTAGCTCAGTTTTCCATATTGTGACAACATTTGACACTAAAAGAGATACGAAAAAGCCTCCAAGTAATCCAATGTATCCCAAATATGGTGATGCCATGCATTATGCTTCATTTGAAAGGCTTTACTCAAGGATCACCACCGATCTGTTAAAAATGATCATTTTAATTGCCAATCAACTTGACATGTCTGCACTAAGTAGTGTGTAACTTTTGATTTAGAGTTTAGAATGACACGAATCTAATGTACAAATTAAGCTAGCTCAATCCTTGAGGAGCTCCTCTTTTTATCAATCGTAACAAAGCAAGTGTGAGGCTATAGATATTTACTACATTGTGACAACATTTGAGACTAAAAGACGTATGAAAAAGCCTCCAATTAATCCAATGTTTCCCAATCTTTATGTTGCCATGCATTATGCTTCATTGGAAGTTTTTACTCAAGGAGGATCAATGATCAGTTAAGAATGATCATTTTAACAACCCGATCAACTTGGTATTTCCGCAATAAATCATCTGTAACTTTTCTTTAGTGTTCAAAATTACACGAATCCAATCCCCATGTTAAGCTAGCTAAATTTTCTATATTGTGACAATATATGAAACTAAATGAGCTACGACAAAGCTTCCGAGTAATGCAATGTATCCCCAAACAACGTGATGCCATACATTATGCTTCATTTGTTAGCCTTTACTCAAGGAGCACCAATGACTAGTTTAGAATAATCAATTTAACTAGCTGATCAACTGGTCATGGCTGCACTAAACCTTTAACTTTTGATTTAGAGCTCAAAATGGCATGAGTCAAACACCCACGTTAAGCTATATAAATTTTCTATATAGTGACAACATTTGAGACTATAAGAGCTACTACAAAGCATCCGAGTAATGCAATATATACCAAACTGCGCGATGCAATGCGTTACTCTTCATTTATAAGCCTTTACCTAAGTAGCACCAACGGTCAGTTCATAATGATCATTTTCAGTAGCCGATCAACTTGACATTTCCGCACTAAATCATCCGTAACTTTTGATTTAGAGTTCAGAATGACATGAATCCAATGCCCACGTTAAGCTAGCTCAATTTTCCATATTGTGACAACATTTGAGACTGAAAGAGCTACTAAAAAGCCTCCAAGTAATCCAATGTATCCCAAACTGCGTGATGTCATGTATTATGTTTCATTTGTTAGCCTTTACTCAAGGAGCACCAGTGATCAGTTTAAAATAATCATTTTAACTGGGCGAACAACTGGACATGTCCGCACTAAATAATCTGTAACTTTTGTTTTCGAGTCCAGAATGACACGAATCCAACGCCCACGTTAAGCTACTACTATTTTCTTTATGGTGACAAAGTTTGAGACTAAAAGAACTACAACAAAGCCTCCAAGTTATCCAATGTATCCCGAACTGCGTGATTTCATCCATTATGCTTCATTTATAACCCTTTTTTCAAAGAGCACCAATGATAAGTTTCGAATGATCGTTTTAACTAGCTGATCGTCTTGACATGTCTACACTAAATAATTTTTTAACTCTTGATTTAGAACTAAGAATGACACGAATCCAACACCCACGTTAAGCTAGCTCAGTTTTCCATATTCTGACAACATTTGAGACTGAAAGAGCTACAAAAAAGCCTCCAAGTAATCCAAAGTATCCCAACCTGCGTGATGTCATACATTATGATTCATTTATAACCCTTTACTCAAGGAGCACCAATGATAAGTTTAGGATGATCGTTTTAACTAGCTAATCGTCTTGACATGTCCGCACTAAATCATCTTTAACTCTTGATTTAGAGCTCCGAATGATACAAATCCAACGCCCACGTTAAGCTAGCTCAGTTTTCCATATTGTGACAACATTTGAGACTGAAAGAGCTATGAAAAAGCCTCAAAGTAATCCCATGTATCCCAAACTAGGTGATGCCATGCATTATGCTTCATTTGTAAGCCTTTACTCAAGGAGTACCACCGATCAGTTTAAAATGATCATTTTAATTGCTAATCAACTTGACATGTCCGCACTAAATTGTCACTAACTTTTGATTTAGAGTTCCGAATGACACGAATCTAACGCCCACGTTAAGCTAGCTCAATTTTCAATATTGTGCATCATTTGAGACTGAAAGAGCTACGAAAAAGCCTCTAAGTAATCCAATGTATCCCAACCTGCGTGATGTCATACATTATGATTCATTTACAACCCTTTACTCAATGAGCACCAATGATAAGTTTAGAATGATCGTTTTAACTAGCTGATCATCTTGACATGTCCGCTCTAAATCATCTTTAACTCTTGATTTGGAGTTCAGAATGACATGAATCCAACGCAGACGTTAAGCTAGCTCAGTGTTCCATATTGTGACAACATTTGGTACTGAAAGAGCTACAAAAAAGCCTCCAAGTAATCAATGTATCCCAAACTAGGTGATGCCATGCATTATGCTTAATTTGAAAGCCTTTACTTAAGAAGTACCACCAATCAGTTTAAAATGATCATTTTGATTGCCAATCAACCTGACATGATCGCACTAAATCGTCTATAACTTTTGATTTAGAGTTCAGAATGACACGAATCTAACGCACATGTTAATCTAGCTCAATTTTCTATATTGTGACAACATTTGAGACTGAAAGACCTACGACAAAGCCTCCAATTAATCCAATGTTTCCCAAATTGTATGATGCCATGCA
The DNA here is from genome assembly GCA_018901935.1 of Pugionium cornutum. Lineage (NCBI taxonomy): Eukaryota > Viridiplantae > Streptophyta > Magnoliopsida > Brassicales > Brassicaceae > Pugionium > Pugionium cornutum. The sequence goes on along the minus strand of CM032165.1, from coordinate 16,705,049 downwards.
TTATGCTTCATTTATAAGCTTTTACTCAAGGGGGATCAATGATCAGTTTAGAATGATCATTGTAACAGACCGATCAACTTGGGATGTCCGCAATAAATCATCAGTAACTTTTGTTTTAGTGTTCAAAATGACACGAATCCAATTCCCACGTTAAGCTAGCTCAATTTTCTATATTGTGACAATTTTGAGACTAAATGAGGTACGACAAAGCCTTTAAATAATCCACTGTATTCTCAAACAACATGATGCCATGCATAATGCTTCATTTGTGAGCCTTTACTCAAGCTGCACAAATGATTTGTTTAGAATGATCATTTTAACTAGCTGATCAACTTGACATGGCCGCACTAAACATTTAACTTTTGATTTAGAGCTAAAAATGACATAAGTCAAACACCCACGTTAAGCTAATTTTCTATATATTGACATCATTTAAGACTAAAAGCGCTACTACAAAGCCTGTAACTAATCCAATATATCCCAAACTGCATGATGCAATGCGTTATTCTTCATTTATAAGCCTTTACCTAAGTAGCACCAACGATTTGTTTAGAATGATCCTTTTAACTGGCCGATCAACTTGACATGTCCGCCTAAATCGTTTGTAACTTTTGATTTATAGTTCAGAATGACAACAATCCGATGTCCACGTTAAACTAGCTCAATTTTTCATATTGAGACAACATTTGAGACTAAAAGAGCAGCAAAAAAGCCTCCAAGTAATCCAATGTATCCCAAACTGCGTGATGCCATGTATTATGCTTCATTTATAAGCCTTTACTCAAGGAGCACCAGTGATCACTTTAGAATGATCATTTTAACTGGCCGATCAACTTGACAAGTCTGCACTAAATCGTCTGTAATTTTTGATTTTGAGTTCCGAATGACATGAATCCAACACCCACATTAAGCTAGTGCTATTTTCTATATTGTGACAAAATTTGACACTAAAAGAGCTAAAACAAAGCCTCCAAGTAATCCAATGTATCGCAAACTGCGTGATGTCATCCATTATGCTTCATTTATAACCCTTTTCTCAAGGAGCACCAATGATAAGTTTAGAATTATCGTTTTAACTAGCTGATCAACTTGATATGTGTGCACTAAATCATCTTTAACTTTTGATTTAGAGCTCAAAATGACATGAGTCCAATGACCATGTTAAGCTAGCTCAATTTTCCATATTGTTAGAACATTTTAGACATAAAGAACTACGACAAAGCGTTTAAGTAATCCAATCTAGCCCAAACTGCGCGTTGCCATGCATTATGATTTATTTAAAAGCCTTTACTTAATCAGCACTAATTATCAGTTTATAATTATCATTTTAGCTGGCCGATGAACTTGACATGTTCACACTAAATCGTCGGTAACTTTTGATTTAGAGTTCAGAATGACACGAATCCAACGCCCACGTTAAGCTAGCTCAGTTTTCCATATTATGAAATTATTTGAGACTGAAAGAGTTACGAACAAGCCTTCCAGTAATACAATGTATCCCAACTTGTGTGATGTCATGCATTCTGCTTCATTTATAACCCTTTACTCAAGGAGCACCAATGATAAGTTTAGAATTATCGTTTTAACTAGCTGATCGTCTTGACTTGTCCACACTAAATCATCTTTACTCTTGATTTAGAGCTCAGAATGACAAGAATCAAACGCCCAAGTTAAGCTAGCGCAGTTTTCCATATTGTGAAAACATTTGAGACTAAAAGAGCTACGAAAAAGCCTCCAAGTAATCCCATGTATCCAAAACTAGGTGAGGCCATGCATTATGCTTCCTTTGTAAGCCTTTACCTAAGGAGCACCACCAATCACTTTGAAATGATCATTTTAATTGCCAATCAACTTGACATATCCGTACTAAATCATTTGTAACTTTTGATTTAGATTTCAGAATGACACAAATCTAACGCCAACCTTAAGCTAGCTCAATTTTCTATATTGTGATAACATTTCAAACTAAAAGTCCTACGACAAAGCCTCCAACTAATCCAATGTTTCCCGAACTGTATGATGTCATGCATTATGCTTCATTTATAAGCTTTTACTCAAGGAGGATCAATGATCAGTTTAGAATGATCAACTTAACCGGCCAATCAACTTGGCATGTCTGCACTAAATCATTCGTAACTTTTGTTTTACTGTTTAAAATGATACGAATCCAATGCCCACGTTAAGCTAGGTCAATTTTCTATAATATGACAACATTTTAGATTAAATGAACTACGACAACTTGACATGAGTCCAATGCCCACATATAGCTCAATTTTTCATATTGTTAGAACATTTTAGACACAAAGAGCTACGAAAAAGCCCTTAAGTAATCCAATCTATCCTAAACTGCGTGTTGCGATGCATTATGATTTATTTAAAAGCCTTTACTTAAACAGCACCAATTATCAGTTTATAATTATTATTTTAACAGACCCATCAACCATATATGTCCGCATTAAATCATCCGTAACTTTTGATTTAGAGTTCGGAATGACACGAATCCAACGCCCACATTAAGCTAGCTCAATTTTCCATGTTGTGACAACATTTGAGACTGAAAGAGCTATGAAAAAGCCTCCAAGAAATCCAATGTATCCCAACCTGAGTGATGTCATACATTATGATTCATTTATAACCCTTTACTCAATGAGCACCAATGATAAGTTTAGAATGATCGTTTTAACTAGCTGATCGTCTTGACATGTCCGCACTAAATCATCTTTAGCTCTCTATTTTGAGCTCAAAATGACACGATTCCAACTCCAATGTTAAGCTAGCTCAGTTTTCCATATTATGACAACATTTGAGACTGAAAGAGCTATGAAAAAGCCTCCCAGTAATCCCATGTATCCAAAACTAGGTTATGCTATGCATTATACTTCATTTGTAAGCCTTTACCTAAGGAGCACCACCGATCAGTTTAAAATGATCATTTTAATTGCCAATCAACTTGAAATGTCCGCACTAAATCGTTTGTAACTTTTGATTTAGAGTTCAGAATGACACGAATCTAACGCACACCTTAAGCTAGCTCAATTTTCTATATTGTGACAACATTTGAGACTGAAAGACCTACGACAAAGCCTCCAATTAATCCAATGTTTCCCAAACTGTATGATGGCATGCATTATGCTTATTTTTTATAAGCTTTTACTCAAGGAGGATCAATGATCTGTTTAGAATGATCATTTTAACCGGCCGATCAACTTGGCATGTCCGCACTGAATCATCTGTAACTTTTCTTTTAGTGTTCCAAATGACACGAATCCAAGGCCCACGTTAAGCTAGGTCGATTTTCTATATTCTGACAATATTTGAGACTAAATGAATTACGACAAAACCTCGATTTAATCCAATGTATCCCTAAACAGCGTGATGCATGCATTATGCTTCGTTTGTAAGCCTTTACTCAAGGAGCACCAATGATTAGTTTAGAATGATCATTTTAACTAGCTGATCAACTTGACACGGCCGCACCAAACCATTAACTTTTGATTTAGAGCTCAAAATGACATGATTCAAACACCCACGTTAAGCTATATAATTTTTCTATATAGTCACAACATTTGAAACTAAAAGAGCTAATACAAAGCCTCAAAGTGATCCAATGTATCGCAAACTACATGATGCAATGCATTACTCTTCATTTATATGCCTTTACCTACGTAGCTCCAACGATCTGTTTAGAATGATCATTTCAACTGGCCGATCAACATGACATGTGCGCACTAAATCATCTATAACTTTTGATTTAGAGTTCAGAATGACAAGAATCCAAGGCCCACATTAAGCTAGCTCAATTTTCAATATTGTGAAAACATTTGAGACTAAAAGAGCTACAAAAAGCCTCCAAGTAATCCAATGTATCCCAAACTGCGTGATGCCATCCCTTATGCTTCATTTATAAGCCTTTACTCAAGGAGCACGAGTGATCAGTTTAGAATGATCATTTTAACTGGCCGATCAACTTGACGTATCCGCACTAAATCGGTTGTAACTTTTGATTTCGAGTTCAGAATGACACGAATCCAACGTCCACGTTAAGCTAGTGCTATTTTCTATATTGTGACAAAATTTGAGACTAAAAAAGCTACGACAAAGCCTCCAAATAATCCAATGTATTCCAAAAAACGTGATGCCATCCACTATGCTTCATTTATAACCCTTTTTTCAAGGAGCACCAATGAAAAGTTTAGAATAATCATTTGAAGTAGCTGATCGTCTTGACATGTACGCATTAAATCATTTTTAACTCTTGAATTAGGGCTAAGAATGACACGAATCCAATGTCCACGTTAAGCTAGCTCAGTTTTCCATATTGTGACAACATTTGAGAATGAAAGAGTTACGAAAAAGGCTCCATGTAATCCAATGTATCCGAACCTGCGTGATGTCATACATTATGATTCATTTATAACCCTTTACACAAGGAGCACCAATGATAAGTTTAGATGGATCGTTTTAACTAGCTGATCGTCTTGACATGTCCGCACTAAATAAGCTTTAACTCTTGATTTAGAGCTCAGAATGACACGAATCCAACGCCTACGTTAAGCTAGCTCAGTTTTCCATGTTGTGACAACATTTGAGACTGAAAGAGCTATGAAAAAGCCTCCAAGTAATCCCATGTATCCCAAACTAGGTGATGCCATGCATTATGCTTCATTTGTAAGCCTTTAATCAAGGAGCACCACCGATCAGTTTAAAATGATCATTTTAAATGCCAATCAACTTGACATGTCCGCACTAAATATTCTGTAACTTTTCATTTAGAGTTCCGAATGACATGGATCTAACGGCCACGTTAAGGTAGCTCAATTTTCTATATTGTGACAACATTTGACACTTAAAGAGCCACTAAAAAGCATCCAAGTAATCCAATGTATCCCTACCTGCGTGATGTCATACATTATGATTCATTTATAACCCTTTACTCAAGGAGCACCACCAATCAGTTTAAAATGATCATTTTAATTGCCAATCAACTTGAAATCTCCACACTAAATCATCCGTAACGTTTGATTTAGAGTTCAGAATGACACGAATTTAACGCCCGCGTTAAGCTAGCTCAAATTTCTATATTGTGACAACATTTGATGCTGAAAGACCTACAACAAAGCCTCCAATTAATCCATTGTTTTCCAACCTGTATGATGCCATGCATTATGCTTATTTATAAGCTTTTACTCAAGGACGATCAATGATCAGTTTAGAATGATCATTTTTGCAGGCCTATCAACTTGGCATGTCCGCACTAAATCGTCCGTAACTTTTGTTTTAGTGTTCAAAATGACACGGATCCAAGGCCCACGTTAAGCTAGCACAATTTTCTATATTGTGACAATATTTGAGACTAAATGAGTTACGACAAAGCCTTCAAATAATCCAATGTATCGCCAAACAGCGTGATGCCATGCATTATGCTTCATTTGAGCACTGATGATTAGTTTAGAATCATCATTTTAACTAGCTGATCAACTTTACATGGCCGCACTAAACCTTTAACTTTTGATTTAGATCTCAAAATGACATGAGTCAAACAACCATGTTAAGCTAGATAATTCTTCTATATAGTGAGAACATTTGACACTAAAAGAGCTACTACAAAGCCTCCAAGTAATCCAATGTGTACCAAACTTCGTGATGCAATCCGTTACTCTTCATTTATAGGCCTTTACCTAAGAAGCACTACCGATCAGTTTAGAATGATCATTTTAACTAGCCTATCAACTTGACATGTCCGCACTAAATCGTCCGTAACTTTTGATTTAGAGTTCAGAATGACACGAATCCAATGCCCACATTAATCTAGCTTAATTTTCCATATTGTGACAACATTTGAGACTATAAGAGCTACAAAAAAGCCTCCAAGTAATCGAATGTATAGCAAAATGCGTGATGACATGCATTATGCTTCATTTATAATCCTTTACTCAAAGAGCACCAGTGATCAGTTTAGAATAATCATTTTAACTAGCCGGTCAGCTTGACATGTCCGCACTAAATCGTCTGTAACTTTTGATTTTGAATTCAGAATGACACAAATCCAATGTTCATGTTAAGCTAGTGTTATTTTCTATATTTTGACAAAATTTGAGACTAAAAGAGCTACGACAAAGCCTCCAAGTAATATAATGTATCCCAGACTGCGTGATGCCATCCGTTATGCTTCATTTATAACCCTTTTTTCAAGGAGCACCAATGATAAGTTTAGAATTATCGTTTTAACTAGCTGATTAACTTGATATGTGTGCACTAAATCATCTTCAACTTATGATTTAGAGCTCAAAATTACATGTGTACAATGGCCCCATTAATCTGGCTCAATGTTCCATATTTTTATAACATTTCAGACAAAAAGAGCTACCACAAAGCCTCAAAGTAATCCAATCTAGCCCAAACCGCGTGTCGCCAAGCATTATGATTTATTTAAAAGCATTTACTTAAGCGGCACCAATTATCAGTTTATAATTATCATTTTTACTGTCCCATCATGTTGACATATCCGCACTAAATCGTCCGAAACTTTTGATTTAGAGTTCAGAATAACACGAATCTAATGCCCACGTTAAGGTAGCTCAGTTTTCTATATTGTGACAACACTTGAGACTCAAAGAGCTACGAAAAAGCATCCAAGTAATCCAATGTATCCCTACCTGCATGATGTCATACATTATGAATCATTTATAACCCTTTACTCAAGGAGCACCAATGATAAGTTTAGAATGATCGTTTTAACTAGCTGATCGTCTTGTCATGTCTGCACTAAATCATCTTTTACTCTTGATTTAGAGCTCCGAATGACACGAATCCAACGCCCACGTTAAGCTAGCTCAGTTTTCCACACTATGACAACATTTGAGACTGAAATAGCTATGAAAAAGCTTGCAAGTAATCGCATGTATCCCAAAGTAGTTGATGCCACGCATTATGCTTCATTTGTAAGCCTTTACTTAAGGAGCACCACCAATCAGTTTAAAATGATCATTTTAATTGCCAATCAACTTGAAATGTCCACATTAAATCGTCCGTAACTTTTGATTTAGAGTTCAGAATGACATAAATCGAACGCCCACGTTAAGCTAGCTCAATTTTCTATATTGTGACAACATTTGATACTGAAAGAACTACGACAAAGCCTCCAATTAATCCAATGTTTCCCAACCTGTATGATGCCATGCATTATGCTTATTTATAAGCTTTTACTCAAGGAGGATCAATGATCAGTTTAGAATGATCATTTTAGCAGGCCTATCAACTTGGCATGTCCGCACTAAATTGTCGGTAATTTTTGTTTTAGTGTTCAAAATGACACGGATCCAATGCCCACGTTAAGCTAGCTCAATTTTCTATATTGCGACAACATTTGAGACTAAATGAGCTACGAAAAAGCCTCCAAGTAATCCAATGTATCCCCAAACAGCGTGATGCCATGCATTATGCTTCATTTGTGAGCCTTTACTCAAGGAGCACCAATGATTAGTTTAGAATGATCATTTTAACTAGCTGATCAACTTTACATGGCCGCACTAAACCTTTAACTTTTGATTTAGAGCTCAAAATGACATGAGTCAAACACCCACGTTAAGCTAGATAATTTTTCTATATAGTGAGAACATTTGAGACTACAAGGGCTACTACAAAACCTCCAAGTAATCCGATGTATCCCAAACTTCGTGATGCAATCCATTACTCTTCATTTATAAGCCTTTACCTAAGAAGCACCAACGATCAGTTTAGAATGCTCATTTTAACTGGCCGATCAACTCTACATGTCCGCACTAAATCGTCCGTAACTTTTGAATTAGATTTCAGAATGACTCAAATCCAATGCCCACAATAATCTAGCTCAATTTTCCATATTGTGACAACATTTGAGACTATAAGAGCTACAAAAAAGCCTCACAGTAATCGAATGTATCGCAAAGTTCGTGATGACATGCATTATGCTTCATTTATAATCCTTTACTCAAGGAGCACTAGTGATCAGCTTAGAATAATCATTTTAACTAGCCGATCATCTTGACATGTCCGCACTAAATCATCTGTAACTTTTGATTTCGAATTCAGAATGACACAAATCCAACGTCCATGTTAAGCTAGTGTTATTTTCTATATTGTGCCAAAATTTGAGACTAAAAGAGCTACGAGAAAGCCTCCAAGTAATCCAATGTATCCCAGACTGCGTGATGCCATCCGTTATGCTTCATTTATAACCCTTTTTTCAAGGAGCACCAATGATAAGTTTAGAATTATCGTTTTAACTAGCTGATTAACTTGATATGTGTGCACTAAATCATCTTTAACTTTTATTTTAGAGCTCAAAATTAGATGAGGCCAATGCCCACGTTAATCTGGCTCAATTTTACATATTGTTAGAACATTTTAGACAAAAGAGCTACCACAAAGCCTCAAAGTAATCCAATCTAGCCCAAACGGCGTGTTGCCATGCATTATGATTTATTTAAAAGCATTTACTTCAGCGGCACCAATTATCAGTTTATAGTTATCATTTTAACTGTCCCATCATGTTGACATATCCGCACTAAATCATCCGAAACTTTTGATTTAGAGTTCAGAATGACACGAATACAACGCCCACGTTAAGCTAGCTCAGTTTTCTATATTGTGACAACATTTGAGACTCAAAGAGCTATGAAAAAGCCTTCAAGTAATACTATGTATCCCAACTTGCGTGATGTCATGCATTATGCTTCATTTATAACCCTTTACTCAAACAGCACCAATGATAAGTTTAGAATGATCGTTTTAACTAGCTGATCTTTTTGACTTGTCCGCACTAAATCCTCTTTAACCCTTGATTTAGAGCTCAGAATGACACGAATCCAACGTCCACGTTAAGCTAGCTCAGTTTTCCACATTGTGACAACATTTGAGACTGATAGAGCTACGACAAAGCCTCCAATTAGTCCCATGTATCCCAAACTAGGTGATGCCATGCATTATGCTTCATTTGTAAGCCTTTACTCAAGGAGCACCACCGGTTAGTTTAAAATGATCATTTTAATTCCCAATCAACTTGACATGTGCACAGTAAATCGTCTGTAACTTTTGATTTAGATTTCAAAATGACACGAATCTAATGCCCACATTAAGCTAGCTCAATTTTCTATATTGAGACAACATTTGAGACTGAAAGACCTACGACAAAGCCTCCAATTAATCCAATGTTTTCAAAATTGTATGATGCCATGCATTATGCTTCATTTATAAGGTTTTACACAAGGAGGATAAATGATCAGTTTAGAATGACCATTTCAACAGGCCGTTCAACTTGGAATGTCCGCAATAAATCGCCCGTAACTTTTGATTTAATGTTTAGAATGACACGAATCCAATGCCCACGTTAAGCTAGCTCAATTTTCTATATTGTGACGACATTTGAGATTAAATGAGCTACGACAAAGCTCCAAGTAGTCCAATGTACCCCCAAACTACGTGATACCATGCATTATGCTTCATTTTTGAGTCTTTACTCAAGGAGTACCAATGATCAGTCTAGAATGATCATTTTAACTAGCTGATCCAATTGACATGGCCGCACTAAATGACCTTTAACTTTTGATTTAGAGCTCAAAATGACTTGAGTCAAACGCCCACGTTAAGCTAAATAAAATTTCATATAGTGACAACATTTCAAACTAAAATAGCTACTACAAAGCCTGCAAGTAATCGAATGTATCCCGAACTTCGTGATGCAATGCGTTACTTTTCATTTATAAACCTTTGCCTAAGTAGCACAACCGATCAGCTTATAATGATCATTTTAACTCGCCAATGATTTTGACATGTACGCACTAAGTTCTAAATGACACGAATCCAACGCCCACGTTAAGCTAGCTCTGTTTTCCATTTTCCATATTTTGAGACTGAAAGAGCTACGAAAAAGGCTCCAAGTAATCCATTGTGTCCCAAATTGACTGATGTCATACATTATGATTCATTTATAACCCTTTACTCAAGGAGCACCAATGACAAGTTTAGAATTATCGTTTTAACAATCTGATCGTCTTGACATGTCCGTACTAAATCATATTTAACTCTTGATTTACAGCTCAAAATGACACGAATCCAACGCCCACGTTAAGCTAGCTCAGTTTTCCATATTGTGACAATATTTGAGACTGAAAGAGCTACGAAAAAGCCAAGTAATGCCATGTATCCCAAACTATGTGATGCGATGCATTATGCTTCATTTGTAAGCCTTTACTCAAGGAGCACCACCGATCAGTTTAAAATGATTATTTTAATTGCCAATCAACTTGACATGTCTGCATTAAATCGTCTGTAACTTTTAATTTAGAGTTTAGAATAACACGAATCTAACGCCCACGTTACGCTAGCTCAAATTTCTATATTGTGACAACATTTGAGACTGAAAGACCTACGACAAAGCCTCCAATTAATCCAATGTTTGCCAAACTGTATGATGCCATGCATTATGCTTATTTGTAAGCTTTTACTCAAGGAGGATCAATGATCAGTTTAGAATGATCATTTTAACAGGCCGATTAACTTGGCATTTCCACACTAAATCGTCCGTAACTTTTGTTTTAGTGTTTAAAATGACACGAATCCAATGCCCACGTTAAGCTAGCTCAATTTTCTATATTGTGACAACATTTGAGACTAAATGAGCTACGACAAAACCTCAAAGTATTCCAATGTATACCCAAACAGCGTGATGTCATGCATTATGCTTCATTTGTGAGCCTTTACTCAAGGAGCACCAATGATTAGTTTAGAATGATCATTTTAACAAGCTGATCAACTTGACATGGCCGCACTAAACCTTTAACTTTTGATTTAGAGCTCAAAATGACATGAGTCAAACACCCACGTTCAGCTAGATAAATGTTTTATATAGTGACAACATTTGAGACTAAAAGAGCTACTACAAATCCTCCAAGTAATCCACTGTATCCCAAACTTCGTGATGTAATGTGTTACTCTTCATTTATAAGCCCACCGTAACTTTTGATGTAGAGTTCTGAATGACACAAATCCAATGCCCACATTAATATAGCTCAATTTTCTATATTGTGACAACATTTGAGACTGAAAAAGCTACGAAAAAGCCTCCAAGTAATCCCATGTATCGCAAACAAGGTGATGCCATGCATTATGCTTCATTTGTAAGCCTTTACTCAAGGAGCACCACCGATCAGTTTAAAATGATAATTTTAATTGCCAATCAACTTGACATATCTACACTAAATCGTTTGTAACTTTTGATTTAGATTTCAGAATGACACGAATCTAACGCCCACGTTAAGCTAGCTCAATTTTCTATATTGTGACAGCATTTGAGATTGAAAGACCTACAACAAAGCCTCCAACTAATCCAATGTTTCCCAAACTGTATGATGCCATTCATTATGCTTCATTTATAAGCTTTTACTCAAGGAGGATCAATGATCAGTTTAGAATGATCATTTTAGTTGGCCAATGAATTTGACATGTTCGCACTAAATCGTATGTAACTTTTGGTTTAGAGTTCTGAATGACACGAATCCAACATCCACGTTAAGATAGCTCAGTTTTCCATATTTTGACAACATTAGAGACTGAAAGAGCTACAAAAAAGCTTCCAAGTAATCCATTGTGTCCCAAATTGCGTGATGCAATGCATTATGCTTTATTTATTGGCCTTTACTCAAGAAGCACCAATGATCAGTTTAGAATGGTCATTTTAACTGGCCGATCAACTAGACATGTCTGCACTAAATCATCCATAACTTTTGATTTAGTGTTCATAATCACACGAATCCAACGCCCACGTTAAGCTACCTCAGTTTTCCATATTGTGGCAACATTTGAGACGGAAAGCGCTATGAAAAAGCCTCCAAGTAATCAGTTGTATCCCAAACTGCGTGATGTCATGCATTATTCTTCATTTATAAGCCTTTACTCAAGGAGCACCAATGATCAGTTTAGAATGATCATTTTAACTGGCCAATCAACTTAACATGTCCACACTAAATCGTCTGTAACTTTTGATTTAGAGTTCACAATGACACGAATCCAATGCCCACATTAAGTAAGCTCAGTTTTCTCTATTGGGATAACACTTAAGACTTAAAGAGATACGACAAATCTGTCTTGTAATCCAAAGTATCCCAAACTGCATGATGCCATGCATTATGCTTCATTTATAAGCCTTTACTCTAGGAGCACCAATGATCAATGTAAAATGATCATTTTAATTGTTTGATCAATTGGACGTGTCCGCACGAAATCGTTCGCAACTCTTGATTTAGAGTTCCAAATGACATAAATCCAACGGACACATTAAGCTTAATTTTCTAAATTGTGACAAAATTTAAGACCAAAATAGCTATGAAAAACCCTACAAATAATCCAAACTATTCCAAATTGTGTCATGCCATGCATTATGCTTCTTTTTATAAGCCTTTACTCAAGGAGCACCAATGATAAGTTTAGAATGATCATTTTAACTACCTGATCAACCTGACTTGTCCGCACTAAATTGTTTTTAACTTTTGAGTTAGAGCTCAAAATGATAGGAGTACAATGCCCACGTTAAGCTAGCTCAGTTTTCCTGATACAAGCCTCGATTCAAGGCTTATATGCGCGTGGGCTGTTTGGAGAAGGTTAGGTGAGAAACTCGACCTTAGACTTCTTGGATAGGGGGTATTGGGTTGATATTTGATGGAGGGGTGACGTGAACCACACGAGAGGTGATGAACCTCGTGATAACTCACAAACTTAGAGCTAGGAGGGCTGGTCTCCACTAGGTTCTAAGCGCACAAGCTTCTTTGAGAGAAAAAACTTGTAGAGAAAATTCGATCTTTATTAATTAGCAAAAAGGTTGTCGAACTACAATGCTGGAAGGAGCCATATTAATATGCTCGACAGCTTGACCTTCTAGGGTCGACACAAATAAAAAAAGGAAAGTTTACAAAAGTGCACAAATGGAAAAGATAGAAAAGTGCATAACCGAAAAAGGACCTATTCCTAAAATGTTCTTGACTCAAAAATGTAAAGAATCTAGATCCTACCCTGCAAAACAGAAAGAGGCATATATTAGAATTGAAACTTACCTTACTTACCTCACGGCCAAGAAATGGAAGGTGGCCGTCCTTGTGGCATGCACGCGCGTTGCTCCTAGTCTTCGACTTGGAGTAGGGTTAGGAATCTTTGGGCCCTGACCTCTCTTGCAACTAAAGCCCAAGTCTCTGAAGTCCCTTGCATTGTTGAGAAGCCTTTGGACTCTTCTTTGCACTTCTGGCCCATTGTCCTTAGTCGATCTTCCTCTAGGAGCTTGTCGACCCATAAGTTGAACTTGTGGAAGAGTGCTCTTGATCTGCTCCTTGTCATTGCTCCTGGTGGCACTACTGGTGTGGAGACTTCCTCTAGATGCATTTCCTGAAGCTGGTAGCTTATCTGGTCTGAGTTTCCTTGTGTAGAAGTTGAAATGCTCGTGCACTCGGCTGGATCGGCTGGATCGGCTGGATTGTGCAAGGTACTGGCCGGAATGCCTTCAGGACCGGCCAAGTTGATCCCGGAATCGGTGGCATCACCAAGGGGACCGGCGGAGTCATCCACGTCGCCACCAAGTGTGCCGGAAGCTTGGGCCTCTCAGCCGGCAATGCTGATCGGTCTGGTCCTATTGGTCGAGGGTCCGGCGGTACTGCTTGGGCCGGCAGACGTGCCAAATGGCCCGGCTCTCTCGGGCAAGCTTCCTGGTCGGCCAGTCTGGTCTCCTGGTTAGACATACGACCTGATGTCCTCATCATTTCCATACTGTGATAACATTTGAGAGTGAAAAGTTACGAAAAAGCCTTCAAGTAATCCAATGTATCCCAAACTGCATGGGGCCATACATTATGATTAATTTATAAGTCTTTACTTAAGGAGCACCAATGATCAGTTTAGAATGATCATTTTAAGTGGCCGATCAACTTGGCATGTTTGCACTACATCGTATGTAACTTTTGATTTAGAGTTCCGAAGGACACGAATCCAATGCTCACGATAAGCTAGCTCAATTTTCCATATAGTGACAACATTTTAGACTGAAAGAGGGATAAAAAAACATCCAAGTAATCCAATGTATCAAAAACTGCGTGATGCCATGCATTATGCTTCATTTATAAGCTTTTACTCAAGGAGTACCAATGTATCATAAACAGCGTAATGCCATGCATTATGCTTCATTTATAAGCTTTTATTCAAGGAATACCAATGATCTGTTTATAATGATTATTTTAAGTGACCGATTAACTTGACATGTCCGCACTAAATTGTCTGTAACTTTTGATTTAGAGTTCAGAATTACATGAATCCAATGCCCACGTTAAGCTAGCTCAATTTTCTATATTGTCAGAACATTTGAGACTAAAATAACTATGACAAAGCCTCCAAGTAATCCAATGTATCCCACAGTAGATGATGCCATCCATTATGATTCTTTTATAACCCTTTACTCATTATGTCCGCACTAATCGTCTGTAATTTTGATTTAGATTTCAAAATGACACAAATCCAGTGTCGTGGTTAAGCAAGCTCTATATTAAATATTTTGAAAAAATTTATATTTGAAATAGCTACTACAAAGCCTCCAAGTAATCCAATGTATCCCAAACTTCGTGTTGCCATGCGTTACTCTTCATTTATAAGCCTTTGCTCAATTAGCACCAACGATCAGTTTAGAATAATAATTTTAACTGGCCAATACACTTGACATGTCCGTACTAAATCGTCCTTAACTTTTGATTTAGAGTTCGATATGAGACGAATCCAACGGCTACGTTTAGCTAGCTCAGTTTTCCATATTGTGACATCATTTGAGACTCAAATAGCTACAAAATAGCTTCCAAAGTAATCCAATGTATCCCAAGCTGTGTGATCCCATGCATTATGCTTCATTTCCTTTACTGAAGGAGCACCAATGATCAGTTTAGAATAATCATTTTAAGTGGCCAATCAACTTGACATGTCCACACTAAATCGTTTGTAACTTTTGATTCAAAGTTCAGAATGACACGAATCCAACATCCAAGTTAAGCCAGCTTAATTTTCGATATTGTGATAACACTTATGACATAAAGAGCTACGAGAAATCCGTCATGTAATCCAAAGTATCACGAACTGCATGATTTCATGCATTATGCTTCATTTATAAGCCTTTACTCTAGGAGAACCAGTGATCAATTTAGAATGATCATTTTAATTGTCCGATCAATTGGACGTGTCCGCACAAAATCGTCTGTAACTTTTGATTTAGAATTCCACATGACATGAATCCAATGCCCACATTAAGCTAGCTCAATTTTATATATTGTGACAAAATTTAAGACCAAAGTAGCTATGACAAAGCATCCAAGTAATCCAAACGATTCCAAATTGTGTCATGCCATGCATTATGCTTCTTTTTATAAGCCTTTACTCAAGCAGCACCAATGATAAGTTTAGAATGATCATTTTAACACGCTGATCAACTTGACATGTCCGCACTAAATTGTTTTAATTTTATAATTAGAGCTCAAAATGATAGGAGTCCAACGCCCATGTTAAGCTTGCTCAGTTTTCCATCCTGTGAAAACATTTGAGAGTGAAAGAGCTACGGAAAAGCCTCCAAGAAATCCAATGTATTCCAAAAGTGCGAGTTGCCATGCATTATGCCTCATTTATAAGCCTTTACTCAAGGAGAACCAATGATAAATTTAGAATGATTTTTTTAAGAGGCCAATCAACTTGACATGTCCGCACTAAATCATCCGTAACTTTTGATTTAAAGTTCAAAATGACACGAATTCAACGCCCACGTTAAGCTAGCTCAATTTTCCATATTGTGTCAACATTTGAGACTGAAAAAACTACGAAAAAACCTCCAAGTAATCCAATGTATCCCACACATCGTGATGCCATACATTATGCTTCATTTATAAGCCTTTACTCAAAGAGCACCAACGATAAGTTTAGAATGATCATTTTAACTGGCCGATTAACTTGACATGTCCACACTAAATCGTCCGTAACTTTTGATTTAAAGTTCAAAATGACACAAATCCAACATCCGCGTTAAGCTAGCTCAATTTTCTATATTGTGACAAAAGTTAAGCCAAAATAGCTTTGACAAATCTTCCAAGTAATCCAATCTATTCAAAACTGGTTGATACCATGCATTATGCTTCATTTATAAGCTTTTACTCAAGGAGCACCAATGATAAGTTTAGAATGATCATTTGAACGAGCTGATCAACTTGACATGTCCGCACTAAATTGTTTTTAACTTGTGTGTTAGAGCTCAAAATGTTTGGAGTCCAACGCCCACGTTAAGCTAGCTCATATTTCCATACTGTGACAACATTTGAGAGTGAAAGAGTTACGAAAAAGCCTCAAAGTAATGCAATGTATCCCAAACTGCATGATGCCATACATTATGATTCATTTATAAGTATTTACTTAACAAGCACCAATGATCAGTTTAGAATGATAATTTTAAATGGCTGATCAACTTGACATCTCCGCACTAAATCGTCTGTAACTTTTAATTTAGAGTTCAGAATGACACGAATCCAACGCCAACGTTAAGCTAGCTCAATTTTCTATATTATGACAACATTTGAGGCTAAAACAGCTACGACAAAGCCGCCAAGTAGTCCAATGTATCCTGAACTCCGTGATGCCATCAATTATGCTTAATTAATAACCCTTTACTCAAGTAGTACCAGTGATCGATTTAAAATGATCATTTTAACTGGCCGATCAACTTGATATGTCCACACTAAATCGTGCATAATTTTTTATTTAGAGTTCAAAATGACACAAATCCAATGCCCACGTTAAGCTAGCTCAATTTTCAATATTGTGATAAAATTTAAGTCTGAAATAGCTACGACAAAGCCTCCAAGTAATCCAATCTATCCCAAACTGCGTGATGCCATGCATTATGCTTCATTTATAAGCCTTTACTCAAAGAGCACCAATGATCAGTTTAGAATTATCATTTTTACTTACCAATCAACTTGACATGTCCACACTAAATCATCCGTAACTTTTGATTTAGTGTTCAGGATGACACGAATCCAACATCCATGTTAATCGAGCTTAATTTTCTATATTGTGACAAGATTTGACACTGAAAGAGCTACAAAAAGCCTTCAAGTAATACAATGTATCCCAAACTGCGGGATGCCATGCATTATTCTTTATTTATAAGCCTTTCACTACAAGAAAACAAAGCCTATGTGACCATAACCAGTGGTCGCAAAATCTTCGTCGCAAAATTTTTTGGTCACAAATTAGTCGCACTTTAGTGACTGATGTGCAACCATAGTAATAGTCTTACATTGCGACTGATTTGCGACCAAACATTGGTCCCTGTGTTTGAGATTACTTTGCGACTGGATTTTTGTAACAAATTTTAAGACTACTTTGCCACTAGATATGTGGTTGCAAAACCCATAGTTGCAAATCAGTCACAAAATTTTGTGACTGATTTGCGACCACAGTGGAAAACGTGGTCGCAAATCAGTCACAAGTATTTGCGCCTGATTTGCGAATACGTTGTATCTTCAGTCGCAAATAAGTCACAAAAAATTACGACTGATTTGCGACTGAAGATAAATTACTCGAAAAATAATTGTAGTCGCAAATATTTGTGACTGATTTGCGACTATAGGTAAATTTTGTCAAAAAAAAACTAGACGCAGTCGCAAATTGATCACAAATAAGTGATATTGATTTGCAACTGATTTGTGACTACACCTGATGAGGACATCAGGTCGTATGTCCGGCCAGGAGACCAGACTGGCCGACCAGGACCCTTACCCGAGACAGCCGGGCCATTTGGCACGTCTGCCGGCCCAAACGGTACCGCCGGACCCTCGACCAACATGACCGGACCAATCAGCATTGCCGGCGGAGAGGCCCAAGCCTCCAGCACAATTGGTGGCGATGTGGATGACACTGCCGGTCCCATTGGTGACGCCGCTTACTCCGGGATCGACATGGCCGGTCCAAAAGGCATTCCAGCCAATACCTCGCACAGTCCAGCTGGTACAGCCGATCTAGCCGAGTACACGAGCATTTCAACTTCTACACAAGGAGACTCGGACCAGATTAGCTACCAGCTTCAGGACATGCATCTAGAGGAAGTCTCCACACCAGTAGTGCCACCAGGAGGAATGACAAGGAGCAGATCAAGAGCACCATTCCACAAGTTCAGCTTATGGGTCGACAAGCTCCTAGAGGAAGATCGACTAAGAACAATAGGCCAGAAGTGCAAAGAAGAGTCCAAAGGCTTCTCAACAATTCAAGAGACTTCAGAGACTTGGGCTTTAGTGCCAAGAGAGGTCAGGGCCCAAAGATTCCTAACCCTACTCCAAGTCGAAGACTAGGAGCAAGGCGCGTGCATGCCACAAGGATGGCCACCTTCCATTTCTTGGCCATGAGGTAAGTAAGGTAAGTTTCAATTCGAATATATGCCTCTTTCTGTTTTGCAGGGTAGGATCTAGATTGTTTACATTTTTGAGTCAAAGACATTTTAGGAATAGGTCCTTTTTGGTTATGCACTTTTGTATATTTTCCATTTGTGCACTTTTGTAAACTTTCCTTTTCTTTCTTTGAGTCGACCCTAGAAGGTCAAGCTGTCGAGCATATTAATAAGGCTCCTTCCAACATTGTAGTTCGACAACCTTTTTGATATTAATAAAGTAAAACTTTCTTCCAACAAGTTCTCTCTAAGAATCTTGTGCGCTTAGAACCTACTTGAGACCAGTCCTCCTAGCTCTAAGTTTGTGATTTATCACGAGGTTCATCACCCCTCGTGTGGTTTACTTCACCTTTCCATGAAATACCAACCCAAAAACCCCTATCCAAGAAGTCTAAGGTCGAGTTTCTCACCTAACCTTCTCCAAACAGCCCACGCGCATATAAGCCTTGAATCGAGGCTTGTATCAGGACATGTCAAATTGATCAGCCAGTTAAAATGATCATTCTAAGCTGAGCATTGGTGCTACTTGAGTAAAGGCTTATAAATGAAGCATAATGTTGGGCATCATGCAGTTTGGGATACATTGATTTACTTGGAGGCTTTTTCATAGCTCTTTCGGTTTCAAATGTTGTCACAATATGAAAAATCAAGATAACTTAACATGGGTGTTGGATTCGTGTCATTCTGAACTCTAAATCAAAAGGTACGGACATTTTAGCGTGAACATGTCAGGTTGATCAGGCAAATAAAATGATCATTCTAAACTGATCATTCTAAACTCATCATTAGTGCTCTATGAGTAAAGGGTTACAAATGAAGCATAATGGCTGGCATCCCGCAGTTTGGGATACATTGAATTACTTGAAGGCATTTATGTAGCTTTTTCATTCTCAAATGTTGTGACAATATGGAAAATTTAGCTAACTTAATGTGGACATTGGATTCGTGTCATTTTGAACTCTAAATCAAAAGTTACAAACGATTTTGTGTGGACATGTCAAGTTGATCGACCTGTTAAAATGATCATTCTTAACTGAGCATTAGTTCTCCTTGAGTAAACTCTTATAAATGAAGCATAATGCATAGCTTCACACATTTTGGGATAAATTGGTTGGAGGTTTTTTTCGTAGCTCTTTTATTCTCAAATGTTATCAAAATATAGCAAATTGAGCTAGATTAACGTGGGCGCTGAATCCAACGGCCACTTTAAGCTTGCTCAATTTTCTATATTATGACAAAATGTAAGACAAAAATAGCTACGACAAAGCCTCCAAGTAATCCAATCTATCCCAAACTACGTGATTTAATCCATTATGCTTGCTTTATAAGCTTTTACTCACAGAGCACCAATGATCAGTTTAGAATGACCATTTTAACTGGCCGATCACTTGACATGTCTGCACTAAATAGTCCGTAACTTTTGATTTAAAGTTTTGAATGACACAAATCCTACCCCCATGTTAAGCTAGCTCAATTTTCTATATTGTGACAACATTTGAGAGTGCAAGAGCTATCTCAAAGCCTCCAATTAATCCAATGTATCTCAAACTATGTGATGCTATGCATTATGCTTCATTTTTAAGCCTTTACTCAAGGAGCACGTATGATCAGTTTAAAATGATCATTTTAACTGGTCGATCACTTGAAATGTCCGCACTAAATCATCCGTAACTTTTGATTTAGAGTTCTGAAAGACACGAATCCTACCCCCACGTTAAGCAAGCTGAATATTCAATATTGTGACAACATTTGAGAATGAAAGAGCTACCTCAGAGCCTCCAATTAATCTAATGTATCTCAAACTGCATAATGTCAAGCATTATGCTTCATTTATAAGCCTTTACTCAAGGAGGACCAATAATCAGTTTATAATGATCATTTTAACTAGTCGATGAACTTGGCATGTCCGCAAGAAATCGTCTGTAACTTTTTATTAAGAGTTCAAAAATGATATGAAACCAGCGCCCACGTTAAGCAAGTTCAATTTTCCATATTGTGAAAAAAGTTTAAGACCGAAATACCTACAACAAAGCCTCCAAGTAATCTAATCTATCCCTAACTGTGTGATGCCATGCATTATGCCTCATTTATAAGCCTGTTCTCAAGGATCACCAATGATCAGCTTAGAATGATCATTTTAACCAGCTGATCAACTTGATATGTCTGCATTAAATCGTGTTTAACTTTCGATTTTGAGCTCAAAATGACATGAGTCCAATGCCCACGTTAAGCTAGCCCAATTTTCCATATCGTGACAACATTTGATACTGAAAGAGCTATGAAAACGCCTCCACGTAATCCACTGTATCCCAAACTCCGTGATGCCATGCATTATGCTTCATATATAAGCCTTTACTTAAGAAGAACAAATAATCCGTTCATAATGATCATTTTAAATTGCCGATCACTTGACATGTCAGCATGAAATCGTGTATAACTTTTGATTTAGAGTTCAAAATGACACGAATTCAACGCCAACTTTAAGCTAACTCAATTTTCTATATTGTGACAAAATTTAAGACAAGAATAGCTACGACAAAGCCTACAAATAATCCAATCTTTCCCAAACAACGTTATTTCATGCATTATTCTTCATTTATAAGCTTTTACTCAAGGAGCACCATTGATCAGTTTAGAATCATCATTTTAACTGGCCGATCACTTGATATGTCCGTACGAAATCGTTCGTAACTTTTGATTTAGTGTTCAGAATGATACGAATCCAACCCCCACGTTAACCTAGCTCAATTTTTGATAGTGTGACAACATTTGAGATTGTAAGAGCTACCTCATAGCCTCCAATTAATCCAATGTATCTCAAACTACATGATGCCATGCATTATGCTTCATTTATAAGCCTCTACACAAGGAGCACGGATGATCAGTTCAGAAAAATCATTTCAACTGGCCGATCACTTGGCATGTCCACACTAAATCGTCTTTAACTTTTTATTTAGAGTACAAAATAACACGAATCCAAGACCCACGTTACACTAGCTCAATTTTCTATATTGTATAAAATTTAAAACCAAAATAGCTACGACAAAGCCTCCAAGTAATGCAATCTATACTAATCTGAATGATGCCATCCATTATGCTTTATTTATATGGAAGAAGCATGAATGATCAGTTCAGAATGATCATTTTAACTAGGTGATCAACTTGAATTGTCTGCACTAAATTGTCTTTAACTTTTGATTGAGGGCTCAATTTTTCCTATTGTGACAACATTTGAAACTAAAAGAGCCACAACAAAGCCTACAAGTAATCCAATGTATCGCAAACTGCGTGATGTCATGCATTATGCTTCATTTATAAGCCTTTACTCAAGGAGCACCAATGATCATTTTAACTAGCCGATAAACTTGACATATCCGCACTAAATCGTCCGTAAGTTTTTATTAAGATTTCAAAATCAATATGAGTCCAACGCCCATGTTAAGCAAGCTCAATTTTCCATATTGTGAAAAAGCTTAAGATCGAAATAGCTACAACAAAGCCTCCAAGTAATCTAATCTATCCCTAACTGTGTGATGCCATGCATTATACTTCATTTATAAGCCAATTTTCAAGGAGCACCAATGATCAGCTTAGAATGATCATTTTAACTAGCTGATCAACTTGATATCTCTGCCTTAAATCGTGTTTTACTTTTAATTTATAGCTCAAAATGACATGATTCCAATGCCCCCGTTAAGCTAGCTCAATTTTCAATATCGTGACAACATTTTAGACTTAAAAAGCTATGAAAAAGCCTCCATGTAATCCAATGTATCCCAAACTACGTGATGTCATGCATTATGCTTCATTTATAAGCCTTTACTTAAGGAGGAAAAATAAACAGTTTCTAATGATTATTTTAAATAGCCGATCACTTGACATGTCCACATTTAATCGTACATAACTTTTGATTTAGAATTCAAAATGACACGAATCCAATGCCCACTTTAACCTTGCTCAATTTTCTATATTGTGACAAAATGTAAGACCAAAATAGCTACGACAAAGCCTCCAACAAATCCAATCTATCCCAAACTACGTGATTTCATCTATTATGCTTCATTTATATGCTTTTACTCAAAGAGCACCAATGATCAGTTTAGAATGATCATTTTAACTGGTCGATCACTTGACATGTCCCTACTAAATCGTCCATAACGTTTGATTTAAAGTTCTGAATGACACGAATCCTACCCCCACGTTAAGCTAGCTCCATTTTCTATATAGTGACAATATTTGAGAGTAAAAGAACTACCTCAATATCCAATGTATCTCAAACTATGTGATGCCATGCATTATGCTTCATTTATAATCCTTTACTCAAGGAGCACGTATGATCAGTTTAGAATGATCATTTTAACTGGTCGATCACTTGACATGTCCGCACTAAATCGTCCGTACCTTTTGATTTAGAGTTCTGAAATGATATGAATCCAAGTAATCCAATATATTCCATATTGTGCAAACATTTGAGACTGAAAGAGCTAATACAAAGCCTCCAAGTAATCCAATATATCCCAAACCTCATGATGCCATGCACTTTACTTCATTTATAAGTCTTTACTCAAGTAACACCAATGATAAGTTTAGAATGATCATTTTAACTGGACGACCAACTTGACATGTCCGCACTAAATCGTCCGTAACATTTGACTTAGAGTTCAGAATGACACCAATCTAACGCTCAAGTTAAACTAGCTCAATTTTCTATATTGTGAAATCATTTGAGGCTGAAAAAACTATGACAAAACCTTCGAGTAATCCAAGGCATCCTAAACTGTGTGATGCCATGCATTTTCCTTCATTTATAAGCCTTTACCAAAGGAGCACCAATCATCAGTTTAGAATGATCATTTAACTGGCCGATTACTTGAGATGTTCGCACTAAATCATCCGTAACTTTTGATTTATAGTTCAAAATGGCACGAATCCAATTCCCACGTTTTGCTACCTCAAATTTCTATATTGTGACAACATTTGATACTGAAAGAGCAATGACAAAGCCTCCAATTAATCCAACGTATCCCCAACTGCGCGATGCCATGCATTATGCTTCATTTATTCATGCCTTTACTCAAAGAGCACCAATGATCAGTTAAGAATGATCGTTTTAACTGGTCGATCACTTGACATGTTTGCACTAAATGGTCCGTAACTTTTGATTTAGAGTTCAGAATGACATGAACCCAACATCCACATTTTGGTAGCTCAGTTTTCTATATTGTGACAACATTTGATATTCAAAGAGCAACGACACAACCTCCAATTAATCCAAGGTACCCCAAACTGCGTGATGCCATGGATTATTCTTCATTTATAAGCCTTTGCTCAAGGAGCACCAATGATCACCTTAGAATGATCATTTTAATTAGCTGATCACTTGATATGTCCGCCCTAAATCATCCGTAACATTTGATTTAGAGCTCAAAATGAGACGAATCCAATGCCCACACTAAGCTAGCTTCATTTTCAATATTGTGACAAAAGTTAATACGAAAAAAGGTATGACAAAGCCTCCAAGTGATTTAATCTATCCCAAACAGCGTAATGTCATGCATTATGTTTCAATTATAACCCTTTACTGAAGGAGTCCCAATGATCAGTTTAGAATTATCATTTTAACTAGCTGATCGTCTTGACATGTCTACACTAAATCGTCTTTAACTTTTGATTTAGAGCTCAAAATGACATAACACCCATGCCTCCATTAAACTAGATCAATTTTCCATATTGTGCCAACATTTGAAACTAAAAGATCTACTACAAAGCCTTCAAGTAATTCAATATATCCCAAACCTCGTGATGCCATGCACTTTACTTCATATATAAGTCTTTACTCAAGGAGAACCAATGATAAGTTTAGAATGATCATTTTAACTGGACGATCAACTTGACATGTCTGCACTAAATCGTCCGTAATATTTGACGTACAGTATGAATTTCTTGGAAAATTTACATGTAGTCACAAATCAGTCGGATCGCAAATCAGTCGCATATATTTGCGACTGATTTACGACAGAATACAAATTTTTCAAAAAAAACAATAGATTTAGTCGCAAATTGGTCCCAAAAACTGAGATTTATTTGGAACTAATTTGGGACTAATTTGCGACTACAACCGAATTAGATTTAAATAATAATTAATTATAAAATTTTGAAAATAAAAATAAATATTAGTTTTTTTAAAATAATATTTTTAATTTTAATTTCAAAATATTTTAGTTATTTATTATTTTTTTAAAATAATTATTATTAATATTATTAATTAATTAATAATGAATATAATTTTAAATATTAGATTTAAAATATTTTTAAAATACATTATTTTATAATTATAAATATTATTAAAAATAAAGAATAAATAAATTTTATCAATTAATAATTTTATAAAATAAAAAGAAAGTAAAAATTAAAAATATGAATTTTATTAAATAAAATTCAATTTAAAAAAAAAAATAATAATTCTCCGATTGCGGTAATTAAAAATCTGATTGCGAAAATGTTGGTGGAGCGGTCAACGGTTCACCTGGGCCATCGTTATCCTGTATAAAAGAGGCCAATGCGGAATCCGTCCATTGGACATAGCCGACGAGTATCTCCAAGTTGTTAATGGTCTTTTGATTTTCTGTTTGCACTTCCAGCATCTTCCGATTCGCTTTTATAATTTGTGCATTTTGTTCTTCAATTTGCGCGTTTTGTTTTTCAATTTTCGCGTTTTGTTTTTCAATTTGCGCATTTTGTTTTTCATTACGCATGTTGATTGCGTTTTGTTCTTCGATTCGGCGTTGCGCGGAAAAGAGTTGCTCCTGAAGCGCAACGTAGCCAGCGGTAGTGTATTGCAACCCAGTACGCCTACCCAACCCATGCATGCGGTTCACGCTACCGAGTCCATAAATATGGCCTCAGTCATCTGCAACGGAAAACTACAAAAAAAATTAGAATAAAATTACAAGATTAGAAAAAACAATTAGAATAAATATTAACAATTTAATGTACATACAAAAGATTTATAAAAAAAATATTTTTACCTGAATGAAGATATCATTAATCTCTTCTGGGGTCAGCTCCATTCGAGGAAAAGTACCGTCGGATTTTTCGGTTGCATCGACCTCCACGATCGTCATCTTTTCTTGGATATTGTATTCGTATTCTTCACGTATTTGTTTAGCTTTCAAATCCACAAACAAACCATCCGGCCAAGTCTGAGTCTTTTTGTACTACATTGAGACAAGTCGTCCTAGATTATTAACATATTTTGAAATAAATTTTTATTAAATAGCAATAAAATTTATATTTAAATTTAAATATTTTAAATTACTTACCATTTCCTGTTGGATCTGGATATAAGCTTTTTGGCCCGACAAATGCTTGTGCGAACCAAGGCCGTCTAGAGCGATGTTGCAGTTATTAGAGAATTTGTTACTTCTCTCGTTTGATGTTTTTTATCTAATAGTATGTGATTATTTTCTACATACTCGGGGAAATCCAACTGCGACATTTTCCGGTTGTATGAACCATGCTCACCATCCATTTCATCCGCCTTATACAGACGGAATCAAACTCCTTCTGTACCACCGGGTGACCATAGGATCCGAGGTGTACGATTGCTTTAAATTTAATAAATTATTATTAGTATTATTAAATTTGAAATTTTATGAAATAAACAAAATTGAAAAAAAAAAATTACTTACCGCAAATTCGATAAAATATTTTTCCTGCTGTTCAGCTGGTACGATCATCCAACAGTAGTACAAGGGGCCTTCAAATTTATTTTTCAAAATTTTGGAAATTTGACGTGTTATTGCCCCTTTATCCCAGTCAAACCTAATATTTTTAATATATTAAAGTTTTTAAATTTCAAATAAACTTTAATAAATTTTAAATAACTAATTTTTATTAAATAAATTAGAATAAAATTTTTTGTGACTCTTACCAAATCATGTTTGGTGCCGGCACTAGAGACAGCACTGTCAAGTACTGGTCCCACCCTGGGATTTGTAACGAACTATCAAGTGTGATAGTTTGTTCCTCCGTTTCCGTTTTGGATGGCGGAACATCTTCCTCCTCATGCTCGTCGGACTCTTGAAACCATGGGGCAGGATAGGTTTCCGGAACCGAGTGAGGGGTGAATGTGTACAGTGGAAGGAGGCGGCGAGTTACCACAGCTGGAAGACGACGGGATCTGTCGACTTGCACGACCTCTCATCGACCTACCGCTAGTTGCCATAGGTTATTGGTCATTTTTTTGTTGGGAACTAGGTTGATGTGTTTTAGAGAAATTTTAGAAAGAAGGATTGTTGGAAGTGTGAAAATGAGGGAAAAGAGGATTTTATAAGCCATTACTAAAGTAGCACCAATGATCAGTTTACAGTGATCATTTAAACTAGCCGATCAGTTGACATGTCCGCACTATATCGTCCGTAACTTTTGATTTAGAGCTGAAAATGACACGAATCGAATGACCACGTTAAGCAAGCGGAATTTTCTTTGTTTTGACAAATATTAAAACCAAAATAGCTATGACAATGCCTCCAAGTAATTCAATCTATCCCGAACTGCATGATGTCATGCATTATTCTTCATTTATAAGCATTTACTTAATGAGCACTAGTGATCAATTTAGAAAGATCATTTTAACTAGCTGATAACCTTGACATGTCCGCACCAAATTATCTTTATTTTTTTATTTAGAACTCAAATGACATGATTCCAATGCCCACATTAAGCTAGCTCAATTTTCTATATTGTGACAAAGATTAAGACCAAAATAGCTACGACAAAGCCCCGAAGTATTCCATTCTATCCCAAACTAAGTGAGGTCATGTATTATACTTCATTTATAAGCCTTTACTCAAGGAGCACCAATGATTAGTTTGGAAAGATCATTTTAACTAGCTGATAATCTTGACATGTGCGCACTAAATCGACTTTCACTCTTCATTTAGAGCTCAAAATGACATGAGTCCAATGCCCACGTTAAGCTAGCTCAATTATTCAAATTGTCACAACATTAGAGACTGAAAGCGCTACTAGAAAGCCTCCAAGCAATCCAATGTATCCCAAATTGAGTGATGCCATGCATTATGCTTCACTGATAAGCCTTTACTCAAGGACAACCAATGATCACTTGTGAATGATAAGTTGTGAATGATCATTTTAACTAGCCGATCATTTGATATGTGCGTAGTAAATACTCTGTAACTTTTTTATTTAGAGTTTAGAATGACACGAGTCCAACATCCACGTTAATCTTGCTCAATTTTTTATATTGTGACAAAATTTAAGACGAAAATAGCTATAACAAAGCCTCCAAGTAATAAAATCTATCCCAAAGTGTGTGATGTCATGCATTAGGCTTCATTTATAAGCCTTAACTCAAGGGGAACACCAATGATCAGTTTAACTAGCTGATCACTTTGACATGTTCGCACTAAATGACTGGAGCCCAATGTCCACATTAAGCTAGCTTAATTTTCCTTATTGTGACAACTTTTGGGAATGAAAGAGCTAAGAAAAAGCCTCCTAGTAATCCGGTGCATCCCAAACTGCGTGATGCCATGCATTATGGTTCATTTATAAGCTTTTACTCAAGGAGAACCAATGATTAGTTTAGAATGATTATTTTAACTAGCTGATAAACATGACATGTCCGCAATAATCGGCTTTAACTTTTGATTCAGACTTCAGAAAGACACAAATTCAATGCCCATGTTAAGCAAGCTCAATTTTTTTTATATAGTGACAAAATTTGAGATGGAAATAGCCACGACAAAGCCTCCAACTAATCCAATCTATCCCAAAATGCGTGATCCAGTGCATTATGATTCATTTGTAAGCTGTTGCTCAATGACCTCCTGATGAGGCCATCAGGTCGTACATCCAGCCAGGAGACCAGACTGGCCGACCAGGAAGCTTGCCCGAGACAGCAGGACCATCTGGCGCGCCTGCCGGACCAGACAGTACCGCCGGACCCTCAACCTATAGGACCAGACCGGTCAACATCGCCGGCGGAGAGGCCCAAGCTTCCGGCACACTTGGTGGGGACGTGAATGACACCGCCGGTCCCCCTGATGACACCGCCGACTCCGGGATCAACTTGGCCGGTCCTGAAGTCATTCCGGCCAGTACCTCGCACAATCTAGTCGGTACAGGCCATCCAGCCGAGTACACGCACACTTCCACTTCTACACAAGAGGACTCGGACCAAATGAGCTACCAGCTCCAGGACATGCACTTAGAGGAAGTATCTACACCAGTGGTACCTCCAGGAGCAATGACAAGAAGCAGATCAAGAGCACTCTTCCACAAATTCAGCTTATGGGTCGACAAGCTTCTAGAGGAAGAGCAGCTAAGGACAATGGGCCAGAAGAGCAAATTAGAGTCCAAAGGCTTCTCAACAACACAAGGAACATCAGAGACTTGGGCTTTAGTGGCAAGAGAGGTCAGGGCCCAAAGATATTTAACCCTACTCCAAGTCGAAGACTAGGAGCAAGGCGCGTGCATGCCACAAGGACGGCCACCTTCCATTTCTTGGCCGTGAGGTAAGTTAAGGTAAGTTTCAATAAGAATATATGCCTCTTTCTGTTTTGCAGGGTAGGATCTAGAATATTTACTTTTTGAGTCAAGAACATTTTAGGAATAGGTCCTTTTCGGTTATACACTTTTGTATCTTTTCCTTTGTGCACTTTTGTAAACTTTCCTTTTCTTTATTTGTGTTTGAGTCGACCCTAGAAGGTCAAGCTGTCGAGCATATTAATAAGGCTCCTTCCAGCATTGTAGTTCGACAACCTTTTGATTATTAATAAAGTAGAACTTTTTCCTACAAGTTTTCTCTCTAAGAATCTTGTGCGCTTAGAACCTAGTTGAGACCAGCCCTCCTAGCTCTAAGTTTGTGATTTATCACGAGGTTCATCACCCTCGTGTGGTTCACTTCACCCTTCCATCGTTTACCAACCAGAAAACCCCTATCCAGAAGCCTAAGGTTGAGTTTCTCACCTAATCTTCTACAAACAGCCCACGCGCATACATCCTTGAATCAAGGCTTGTATCATTTTGGTATCAGAGCTTAAAGCTCCTAAACCAGGTTGTTTCTATCCTTTTGCTTGTTTTGTTTTGTGTTCTTGCATTAGTTTAAGTCGCATTCAAGAAAAATCAAAAAATAACCTCAAACTCCAAACCGAGTGCATCTAGCCTCCTACGTGTATCACTAGGGTTTAGATTCACTTTTGCATTGCATTCACGTTTTCCTTTTTGTTTAAATCATATTTCCTTTATTTTTAAGTTAATTAAAAAGAAAAGAAAAAGAAAATAGAAAAGATACTAAAGAATTCGAATTGGACAGCTAGCACAAGTTGTCTAGGAAGTTTCCTTTTTCTCAGATTTTCATATCTTTGAATTTCCAATTCTCAGATTTTCTTCCTTTTTGCATTTTTTCGAATCCCATATAAAAAGAAACTCTCCTAATAATTTAGGAGCACCCTAATTGTCTTCTTCCTTTGTAGCACACATGGGAGAAGAGAATAGAGACGCAGCTGAAGCCATGATGGCCATGTTCACCACACTCCAAACACAACTTGCATCCATAGGCGAGAGGTTGGAGCGCGTGGAAAGACCGGTGAGATTCCAGGCCATAAGGCACGTGAGAGCTGAGCAAGACCATTCTGAGGGTCCTGAGTACCTTAGGACACGGCACAAACAGGAGGAACCCCAGCCAGATGGAGATGAGGACACGCAGCCTCATAACTATCACCACAGGCCGAGAGGACCTCCACGGCAACCAGAGGCAGAAGATGATGGCTTTGAGCCATATGGTCTTCACCAGAGACCAAGAATGCCTCCTAGACGTCATGAGGATGGAGATGAACACACCTATAACCGGGTAATTCATCCTGATGTTAAACTAACTCCAACTTTTGCAGGAAAAGTAGACCCCGAGGCTTACCTAGATTGGGAGAAGCGAATGGATCATATCTTTGATCACTACAACCAACCAGGACCTAGGAGAGTCTCAATGGCAGTAGCACAACTCACGGACAATGCCCTCATCTGGTGGGATCGTGAGGTATCTGACAGAAGGAGGAAGAGAATGAGACCCGTAGACTCATGGGTCGACATGAAAGACCTCATGCGACAAAGGTTTGTTCCACCTTACTTTCATAGAGATTTGCAACGTCATTTTCGTGCTCTTAATCAGGGTACCAGATCAGTAGAGGAGTTCTATGAAGAGTTCGAGAAGTTAAGGAACAGATTGGAGCTCAATGATGATGAAGAAGCATTGATGGCACAATTCTTGGATGGACTCCAAGAAAGGATCAGCTGCAAGGTGGAAAGGCAAATCTACAACGATTTCAAAGACTTGTTCCACCTATCTGTGCAAGCTGAACAGCACATCAAACGTAAGAGCCAAGACATCCGCAGCAAGCCTAGGACACCTTGGGCACCAAGCAACATGCCTAAGACAGTGGACAAAGGCAAAAGCGTAGAGATCGAGTCAAGGTTCAAGAGCAAGCCTCCTGAACCCACCCGTGACCAGAGAGAGCCTGGTAAGTCTTCTAACCCTCAAAGATCACGTGACATAACTTGTTTCAAGTGTAGGGGACGTGGACACATCTCAAGGGAGTGCCCAAACAACCGAGTCATGCTGATTACGGAGGCAGGAGAATATGAGTCCCAAGATGAAGAGGACAATGAACCAGAAGGAGAGAACGGTGACATTGAGTACCCTGATGTGGGGGAAGTGCTGGTCACTAGACGTATCCTCAGTGCAATGGTGGATCCTTCAGAGACCATCCAAAGGGAGAACATCTTCCACAGCCGTTGCACCATCAAGGAAAGGTATGTAACCTCATCATAGATGGTGGTTCTTGCACTAACGTTGCTAGTGCGTATATGGTTGATAAGCTAGGTCTAGAGAGGACACGGCATCCTCGAACATATAGACTGAGATGGCTTGATGACAAAGTGGAGCTCAAGATTCATGAGCAAGTCACTGTGCCATTCAGTGTGGGCAAGTACCAAGTAAAGTGGTGCCCATGCAAGCTGGCCATCTTCTACTAGGAAGACCATGGCAGTTTGACAAAGAGACCAGGCATGATGGCCGAACCAATATATACACCTTCGTGCATGACAAGAGAAAGGTCAGCCTAGCTCCTCTTACACCTGCCCAAGTACATGAGCTACAACTCCAAATGAGTAAGGAAAAGAAACTTGTCAATTCTAACTTTCTTATTCAACCTAGTCATGTCCGGAGAGCTTTAGCCTCGAAGGACTTAATGTTACTAATGGTTTTCAAGGAAGTGTTGAGTATAGGACAGGGACAGGTAGAGCTACCTCATGAAGTAGCAACACTCCTCAACAAATTCCAGGATGTATTTCCAGAGGAGATACCAGCAGGCTTGCCTCCTTTACGTGGCATAGAACACCAGATTGATCTAGTGCCCGGAGCAGCCCTGCCCAACCGGCCAGCCTACCGGATGAGTCCAGAGGAGTCCAAGGAGCTTGAGAAGCAAGTCAAGGAGCTCCTGGAGAAAGGATATGTTCGAGAGAGCCTCAGTCCATGTGCCATGTAGTGCTACTAGTGCCCAAGAAGGATGGGACTTGGCATGTGTGTGGACTGCCGAGCAATCAACAACATCACAGTCAAGTATAGGCATCCGATACCACGTCTGGATGACATGCTAGATGAGCTGAGTGGAGCCATGGTCTTCTCCAAGATAGACCTCAAGAGTGGATACCACCAGGTCAGGATGAAGGAAGGTGATGAGTGGAAGACTGCTTTCAAGACAAAGCAAGGGCTCTACGAGTGGACAGTCATGCCATTCGGCTTGACTAATGCCCCAAGCACCTTCATGCCTTATGAACCAAGTTCTTAGGGCGTACATCAGTAAGTTTGTAGTTGTTTACTTTGATGACATACTAGTTTATAGTAAGTGCCTACGGGAACACCTCACACATCTTGAGATGGTACTTAAAACCCTTCGACAAGAAGAGCTTTATGCCAATCTCAAGAAGTGCACCTTTTGTACTGATAAGCTTGTCTTTTTAGGTTTTGTTTTGAGTTCACAGGGCCTACAGGTTGATGAGGAGAAGATTCGAGCCATACAAGAATGGCCAACACCAGGAAACATCAGCCAAGTAAGGAGCTTCCACGGACTGGCCAGCTTCTATAGGAGATTCGTGCCCAACTTCAGCAGTATTGCCT
>CM032165.1:16555210-16671865 GCA_018901935.1 Pugionium cornutum | reverse complement strand
TGCATTATACTTCAATTATAAGCCTTTACTCAAGGAGCACCAATGATCATTTTTGAGTGATCATTTGAACTGGCCGATCAAATTGACATGTCCGCACTAAATCGTCCGTAACTTTTGAATTAAAGTTCACAGTGACACGAATCCAATGTCCACGTTAAGCTAGCTCATTTTTCTATATATTTGAAAAAATTTAACACCGAAATAGCTACAACAAAGCCTCCAAGTAATCTAATATATTCCAGTTTGTGTGATACCATGCATTATGCTTCATTTATAAGCCTTTACTCAATGAGAACCAATGATAAATTAAGAATGATCATTTTAACTAGCTGATCAACTTATCGTCTGTAGCTTTTTATTTAAAACTCAAAATGACATGAGTCCAACGGTCACCTTAAACTAGCTCAATTTTTTGTATTGTGATAACATTTGCGAGTGAAAGAGCAACTACAAAGCTATAAGTAATCCGATGTATCACAAACAGCGTGATGCCATACATTATGCTTCATTTATAAGACCTTACTCAAGGAACACCAATAATTAGTTTTGAATGTCATTTTAACTAACAGATCAACCAGACATGTCCGCACTAAATCGTTCGTAACTTTTGATTTAGTGTTTAGAAAGACAAGAATCCAACACCCACGTTAAGCTAGGTTCATTTTCTATATTGTGACAATGTTTGAGACTGAAAGATCTCCAAAAAACCTCCAAGTAATCCAATGTATCCCAAACTATGTGATGCCATGCATTATGATTCATTTATAACCCTTTACTTAAGGAGCACCAATGATCAATTTAATGTGATCATTTTAGCTAGCCGATCAACTTCACATGTCCGCAATAAATCATCTATAACTTTTGATTTAAAATTCAGAATGACACGAATCCAACACCCACGTTAAGCTAGCTCAATATTCTATATTGTGATAGTATTTCGGACCAAAACAGCTACTACAAAGCCTCCAACTAATCCGATGTATCACAAACTGCGTGATGCCATACATTATGCTTCATTTATAAGCCTTTACTCAAGGAACACCAATAATTAGTTTAGAATGTTATTTTAGCTGACCGATCAACCAGACATGTCTGCACTAAATCGTCTGTAACTTTTGATTTAGTGTTCAGAATGACAAGAATACAACCCCCACGTTAAGCTAGGTTCATTTTCTATATTGTGACAACGTTTGAGACTGAAAGACCTCCACAAAACCTCCAAGTTATCGAATGTATCCAAAATTGCATGATGCCATACATTATGCTTCATTTATAAGCATTTACTCAAGGAGCATAAATTATTAGTTTAGAATGTCATTTTAACTGGCCGATCAACGAGACATGTCCACACTAAATCTCCCGAAACTTTTGATTTAGAGTTCAGAGTGACACGAAGCCATCACCCACATTTGAGACTGAAAGAGTTCCGAAAAAATCTCCAAGTAATCCATTGTATCCATAACTACATGATGCCATGCATTATTATTCATTTACAAGCCTTTACTTAAGGAGCACCAATGATCAGTTTAGAATTGTCATATTAACTGGCCGATCAACTTGACATGTCCACACTAAATCATCCATAAATTTTGATTTAGAGCATAGGATGACACGAATCCAAAACCGACGTTAAGCTAGCTCAGTCTTCTATATTGTGACAAAATTTAAGACCAAAATAGCTATGACAAGGCCTCCAAGTAATCCAATATATTCCAATTTGCGTGATGCCATGCATTATGCTTCATTTATTAGCCTTTAGTCAATGAGAACCAATGATAAATTAAGAATGATCATTTTAACTAGCTGATCAACTTATCGTCTGTAACTTTTTATTTAAAGCTCAAATGACAAGAGTCCAACGCCCACATTAAACTAGCTCATTGTTTTGTATTGTGACAACATTTGGGAGTGAAAGAACTACCAGAAAGCTCCAAGTAATCCGATGCATCCCAAACTGCCTGATGCCATACATTATGCTTCATTTATAAGACTTTACTCAAGGAACAACAATAATTAGTTTAGAATGACATTTTAACTACCCGATCAACCAGACATGTCTGCACTAAATCGTCGATAACTTTTGATTTAGTGTTCAGAATGACACAAATCCAACACCCACGTTAAGCTAGCTACATTTTCTATATTGTGACAATGTTTCAGACTAAAAGACCTCCAAAAACTTCCAAATAATCCAATGTATCCCAAACTGCGTAATGCCATGCATTACGCTTCATTTATAAGCCTTTACATAAGATTTCAGAATGACACGAATCCAACGCCCACGTTAAACAATCTCAATTTTCTATATTGTGACAACATTGGAAACTGAAAGAACTACGACAAAGCGTCCATGTAATCCAATGATATCCCAAACTACGTAATGCCGTGCATTATGCTTCATTTATAAGCCTTTACTCAAGGAGCACCAATGATTAGTTTAGAGTGAGCATTTTAACTAGCCGATAACCTTGACATATCTGCACTAAATCGTTCGTAAATTTTGATTATGAGTTCAGAATGACAGTAATCCAATGCCCACGTTAAGCTAGCTCAATAGTTTATATTGTGATAATATATGGGACCGAAAGAGCTACTAGAAAGCTTCCAAGTAATCCGATGTATCCCAAATTGTGTGATGCCATACATTATGCTTCATTTATAAGCATTTACTCGAAGAGCACCAATAATCAGTTTAGAATGTCATTTTATCTGGTCGATCAACAAGACATGACCGCACTAAATCTTCCGTAACGTTTGATTTAGATTTCAGATTGACACGAATAAATCGCCCACGTTAAGCTAGCTACATTTTCTATATTGCGACAACATTAGAGACTGAAAGAGCTCCGAAAAAGCCTCCAAGTAATCCAATGTATCCCAAACTGCATGATACCATGCATTAATATTCATTTACAAGCCTTTACTCAAGGAGCACCAATGATCAGTTGAGAATGATCATTTTAACTGGCTGATCAACTTAATATGTTCGCACTAAATCGTGTGTAACTTTTGATTTATATTTCACAATGACACGAATCCAACGCTCGTTAAGCTAGCTCAATTTTCTATAATGTGACAACATTGCAGACTGAAAGAACTTTGACAAACCTTCCATGTAACCCAATGTATTCCAAACTGCGTGATGCAATGCATTATGCTTCATTTAAAAGCATTTACTCAAGGAGCACCAATGGTCAGTTTACTATGATCATTTTAACTGGCCAATAAACTTGATATGTTCGCACTAAATCTTCCGTAACTTTTGATTTAGAGTTCACAGTGACACGAATCCAACATCTACGTTAAGCTAGCTCAATATTCTATATTGTGACAAAATTTAAGACCGAAATAACTACGACGAAGCCTCCATGTAATCCAGTCTATTTCAATTTGCGTGATGCCATGCATTATGCTTCATTTATAATCCTTTAATCAAGGAGCACCAATGATAAATTAAGAATGAACATTTTAACTAGCTGATCATCTTATCATCTTTACTTTTTATTTCAAGCTCAAAATGACATGAGTCCAACGCCCAAATTATACTAGCTAAATTTTATGTATTATGACAACATTTGGGACTGAAATAGCTACTACAAAGCTTCCAAGTGATCCGATGTATCCCAAACTGCGTGATGCCATACATTGTGCTTCATTTCTAAGCCTTCACTCAAGTAGCACCAATAATTAGTTTAAAATGTCATTTTAACTGGCCGATCAACCAGACATGTCCGCACTAAAAGGTCCATAACTTTTGATTTAGAGTTCAGAATGACACGAATCCAACACCCACGTTAAGCTAGCCACAATTTCTATATTGTGACAACATTTGAGACTTAGAGAGCTCCGAAAAATCCTCCAAGTAATCCATTGTATCCCAAACTGCGTGATGCCATGCATTATGCTTCATTTCTAAGCCTTTTTCTTTAGAAGCACCAATGATAAGTTTAGAATGATCATTTTTACATGTTCACACTAAGTTCTCTTTAACTTTTGATTTAGAGGTGAAAATGACATGAGTCCAACGCCGACGTTAAGCTAGCTCAATTTTCAATATTGTGACAACATTTGAGACTGAAAGAGTTAGGAAAAAAGCCTCCAAGTAATCCAATGTATCCCAAACTGTGTGATGGCATACATTATGCTTCATTTATAAGCCTTTACTTAAGGAGCACCGATAACCAGTTTAAAATGGTTAATTTAACTTGCCGATGAATTTGACATGTCCACACTAAATCGTATCTACCTTTTGATTTAGAGTTTAGAATGACAGGAATCCTACGTCCACGTTAAGCTAGCTCAAATTTCTATATTGTGAAAACATTTAAGACTGAAATAGTTACGACAAAGCCTCCAAGTAATCGAATGTATCCCAAACTGCGTAATGCCATTCATTATGCTTAATTTATAAGCCTTTTCTCAAGTAGAACCAATGATCAGTTTAGACTTATCATTTAAACAGGCCGACCAAATTGACATCTCCTCACTAAATTGTTCGTAAACTTTTGATTTAGATTTCCGAATGACACGAATCAAACGCCAACGTTAAGCTAGCTCAATTTTCTATATTGTGACAACATTTGATACTGAAAGAACTACGAAAAAGCCTCCAAGTATTCCAATAGATTCCAAACAGCGTGATGCCATGCATTATGCATCATTTATAAGCCTTTACTCAAGGAGCACGAATGACAAGTTTAGAATGATCATTTTAACTAGCTGATCAACTTGGCATGTCCGCACTAAATCGTATTTACTTTTTGATTTGGAGCTCAAAATGACATGAGTCCAACGCGCACGTTAGGCTAGCCAATTTTCCATATTTTGAAAACACTTGAGACTGAAAGAGCTACGAAAAAGCGGCGAAGTAATCGAATGTTTCCAAACTGCGTGATGCCATGCATTATGCTTCATTTATAAGCCTTTACTCAGGGAGCACCAATGATCAGTTTAGTATGATCATTTGAACTGGCCGATAAACTTGACATGTACAACTTAAATCATCCGTAACTTTTGATTTAGAGTTCAAAATGACACGAATCCAATACCCACGTTAATTTAGCTGAATTTTCTATATTGTGACAACATGTGCGACTCAAAGAGCAATGACAAATTGTGTCATGCCATGCATTATTTTTCATTTATATGCCTTTAGTCAAGGACCAGTAATGATCAGTTTAGAATGATCATTTCAACTGGCCAATCAACATGACATGTCCGCACTAAATTGTCCGTAACTTTTGATTTAGAGTTAAGAATGACATGAATGTAACACCCACGTTAAGGTAGCGCAATTTTCTAAATTTTGAAAAAATTTAAGACTAAAATAGCTTTGAAAAAGCCTTCAAGCAATCGAATCAAACGCAAACTGCGTGATGCCACACATTATGCTTCATTAATAAGCCTTTACTCAATGAGTACTAATTGATCATTTTAGAATGATCAGTTTAATTCGTCGGTCAACCTGAAATGTCTGCACTAGATCGTTTGTAACTTTTGATTCAAAGTGTTGAATGCCACGAATCCAATTCCCACGTTAAGCTAGCTAAATTTTCTATATTTTGAAAAAATTTAATACTGAAATAGCTAATAGCAAGCCTCCAAGTAATCAAATCTATCGCAAACTGCTTGATGTTATGCACTATGATTCAATAATAAACTTTTACTCAATGAGCACCAATGATTAGTTTAGAATGATCATTTTAAGTCACCGTTCAACTTGACATGTGCCCACAAAATCATCTGTAACTTATAATTTAGAGCTTAGAATGACATGAATCCAAAGCCCAGATTACGCTAGCTAAATTTTCTATATTGTGACAAAATCTAAGACTTAAATAGCTACGACAAAGCCTCCAAGTAATCGAATCCATCGCAAACAACGTGATGTTATGCATTATGCTTTATGGATAAGCCTTTACTCAATGAGCACCAATGATCAGTTTAGAATAATCATTTTAACTGGCAAATCAATTTAACATGTCAGCACTAAATCTTTTATAACTTTTGATTCAGTGTTCAGAATGACACGAATACAACGCGCACATTAAGCTAGCTAAATTTCTATATTATGAAAAAATTTAAGCTCAAATAGCTACGATAAAGGCTACAAGTAATCCAATCTAACGCAAAATACTTGATGTTATGCATTGTTCTTAGTTTATAAGCTTTTACTCAATGAGCACCAATTGATCATTTTATAATGATCATTTTAACTAGCCGATGAATTTGAAATGTCCGCAGAAAATCGTCTGTAACTTTTGATTCAGAGCTCAGAATGACACGAATCCAATGTGCACATTAAGCTAGCTCAATTTTCTATATTATGACAAAAATTAAGACTGAAATAGCTACAACAAAGCATTCAAATAATCAAATCTATCGCAAAATGCTTGATATCATGCATTATTCTTCATTTAGAAGCCTTAACTCAATGAGCACCAACGATCACAAAGCTACCTCAGTTTTCTATATTGTGAAAAATATTAAGACTAAAATAACTACGATAAAGACTTTAAGTAATCCAATCTATCACAAACTGCTTGATACCCTGAATTTTGCATCATTACTAAGCCTTTACTCAACCCTCACGTTAAGCTAGCTCAAACTTGGATATTGTGAAAAAATTTAAAAGCTATGACAAAGCCTGCAAGTAATCCAATATATAGCAAACTGCTTGATGACATCATTATGCTTTATTAATAAGGTTGTACTCAACCAATTGATCTGTTTAGAATGATCATTTTAACTCTCCGGTCAACCTGACATGTCCGCACTATATCGGTTGTAACTTTTGATCCAGAGCGCTGAATGCCACGAAAACAATGTCCACGTTAAGATAGCTAAATTTCTATATTGTAACAAAATTTAAGCCTAAAATAGCTAAGAAAAAGCCTCCAAGTAATCGAATCTATAGCAAATTGCTTGATGTCATGCACTATGCTTCATTAATAAGCCTTTACTCATTAGCACCAATGATCGGTTTAGAAAGATCATTTTAACTCGCCCATCAACTTGACATTTCTTCACAAAATATTTCGTAAGTTTTGATTTCGAGCTCAAAATGACACGAATCCAATGCCCACGTTTAGCTAGCTAAATTCTCTATATTGTGATAAAAATTTAATACTTAAATAGCTACGAAAAAGCCTCCATGTAATTGAATCTATAGCAAACAGAGTTATGCCATGCATTATGCTTCATTTATAAGCATTTACTCAATGAGCACCAATGATCAGTTTAGAATGATCATTTTAACTGGTTGATCAGCTTAACATGTCCGCACTAAATCGTCTATAACTTTTGATTCAAAGCACAAAATGACATGAATCCAACCCCCACATTAACCTAACCCACTTTTCCATATTGTATAAAAATATTAGACTTCAATATCTACGACAAAGCCTTAATGTAATCGAATCAATCGCAATGAAAGTGATGCCATGCATTATGCTTCAATGATAATCCTTTCAATGAGCACCAACGATCAGTTTAGGATGATCATTTTAACTGGCCGATCAGCTAAAAATGTTTGCACTAAATCATCTGTAACTTTTGATTCAAAGCTCAAAATGACACGAATCAAACCCCCACATAAAGCTAGCTCAATTTTCCATATTGTATGAAAATTTAAGACATCAATATCTACGTCAAAGCCTTCATGTAATCGAATCAATCGCAAAAAAGAGTGATGCCATGCATTACGCTTCATTGATAAGCTTTTACTCAATGAGCACCAATGATTTGTTTAGAATGATCATTTTAACTGGCCGTTCAGCTTAACATTTCCGCACTAAATCGTCTGTAACTATTGATTCAGAGCTCAAAATGACACGAATCCAATGACCACGTTATGCTAGCTCTATTGTATAAAAATTTGAAACAAAAATAGCTACAGAAAAAGCCTTCAAGTAATCGAATCTAGCACAAACTGCGTAATGCCATGCATTATGTTTCATTAATAAGCCTTTACTCAATGAGCACCAATTATCAGTTTAGAACTATCATCTTAACTCACCAATCAACTAGACATGTTTGCACTAAATCGTTTGTATCTTTTGATTCAGAGCTCAGAATCACATGAATCCAACCCTCACGTTAAGGTTGCTCAATTTTCTATATTGTGAAAAAATTTAAGACTGAATTAGCTACGAAAAAGCCTCCAAGTAATCCAATCTATCACAAACTGCTTGATGCTATGAATTATGCTTCATTAATAAGCCTTTACTCAATGAGCACCAATTATCAGTTTTAAATGATAAGTTTAACTAGCCGGTCAACTTGAAATTTCCTCACCAAATCATCCATAACTTTTGATTCATAGCTCAAAATGACACGAATCCAATGCACATGTTAAGCTAGCTAAATTTTCTAGAGTGTGCCAAAATCTAAAACTGAAATAGCTACGACAAAGCCTCGAAGTAATCCAATCTATCGCAAACTCCTGGATGCCATACATTATGCTTCATAAATAAGCTTGTACTCAATGACCACCAATTGATCTGTTTATAATGATCATTTTAACTCGACGGTCAACCTGACATGTCCGCACTAAATCGTCTGTAACTTTTGATTTAGGGCGTAGAATATCACGAATCCAACGCCCACGTTAAGCAACCTAAATTTTCTATATTGTGACAAAATTTAAGATTGAAATAGCTAAGACCAAGCCTCTAAGTAATCAAATATATCGCAAACTGCTTGATGTAATGCACTATCCTTAATTAATAAGCCTTTACTCAATGAGCGCCAATGATAAGTTTAGAATGATCATTTTAACTTGCCGATGAACTTGGCATGTCCGCACAAAATCGTCTGTAACTTTTGATTCAAAACTCAGAATGAGACGAATCCAACGCCCACGTTAAGCTAGTTTAATTTTCTATATTGTGACAAAATTTAAGACTTAAATAGCTACGCCAAAGCCTCCAAGTAATCCAATCTATCGCAAACTACGTGATGCCACACATTATGCTTCATTGATAAGCCTTTTCTCAATGAGCACCAATGATGAGTTTAAAATGGTCATTTTTGCTGACCGATCAACTAGACATGCCCGGAATAAATCGTTCATAACTTTTGATTCAGAGCTCAAAATGATAGGAATCCAATGATCACGTTAACTTAGATCAAGTTTCTATATTTCGAAAAATTTAAGACTGAAATAGCTACAAAAAAGCCTCCAAGTAATCTCATAAAAAGTTAACAAGCTTTTACTCAATGTTCACTAATGATCCGTTTAGCATGATTATTTTAACTCCCTGGTCAACTTGACATGTCCACCCTAAGTTGTCTGTAACTTTTGATTCATAGTTCAGAAAGACACGAATCCAACGCTCATGTTAAGTTATCTCAATTTTTTATATTGCTGAAAATTTTAAAACTGAAATAGCTACAATAAGCCTCCAAGTAATCCAATCTAACGCAAACTGCTTGATGACCTGCATTTTGCTTCATTAATAACCTTTTACTCAATGAGCACCAATGAGAAGTTTAGAATGATCATTTTAACTTGAGATCAACTTCACATGTCCGCACAAAATCGTTCGTAACTTTTGATTCAGAGCTCAAAATGACATGAATCCAACGCCAACGATAAGCTAGCTTAATTTTCTATATTGCAACAAAATGTAAGACTTAAATAACCATGAATAAGCCTCCAAATAATCCAATCTATCAAAAACTGCTTGCCGCTATGAATTATGTTTCATTAATAAGCCTTTACTCAATGAGCA
Organism: Pugionium cornutum; assembly: GCA_018901935.1. NCBI lineage: Eukaryota > Viridiplantae > Streptophyta > Magnoliopsida > Brassicales > Brassicaceae > Pugionium > Pugionium cornutum. The sequence continues at coordinate 16,662,131 of CM032165.1, read as the reverse complement.
CAATTGGTCAGTTTCGAATGATTATTTTAACTAGCCGTTCAACTTGACATGTCCGCACTAAATCGTTTGTAACTTTTCATTCAGAGCTCAAAATGCCACGAATCCAACGCTCACATTCAGCTAACTAAATTTTCGATATTAAGACAAAATTTAAGACTGAAATATCTAAGACAAAGCCTCCAAGCAATCGAATATATCGCAAAGTGCTTTATGTCATTCACTATGATTTGTGAAGGCATTACTCAATAAGCACCAATGATAAGTTTAGATTGATCATATTAACTCCCCGATCAATGTGACATGTCCACACAAAATTGTCTGTAATTTTGTATTCGGAGCTCAGAATGACACGAATACAATGCCCATGTTAAGCTATCACAGTTATCCATAGAGTGACAAAATTTAAGACTGAAATAGCTATGACAAAGTCTCCGAGTAATCCAATCTATCGCAAACTTCTTGATGCCATGCATTATGCTTCATTAATAGGCCTTTACTCAATGAGCACTAATGATCAGTTTAGAATGTTCATTTTAACTAGCCGATCAGCTTGATATGTCCGAACAAAATCATCCGTAACTATTTGTTCAGAGCTTAGAATGCACGAATCCAATCCACACGTTAAGCTAGCTAAATTTTCTATATTGTGACAAAATTGAAGACTAAAATAACTGCGGCAAAGCCTCCAAGTAATCGAATCTATCGCAAACTGCGTGATGCCTCGCATTATGCTTTACTAATAAGCTTTTACTCAATGATCACTAATGATCAGTCTAAAACGATTTGTTTAACTCGCCGGTCAACTTGACATGTCCGCACAAAATCGTATATAACTTTTGTTTCAGAGCTTAGAGTGCCAGGAATCAACCGCACACGTTAAACTGGCTAAATATTTGATATTATGACAAAATTTAAGATTGAAATAGCTACGACAAAGCCTCCAAGTAGCCAAATCTATCGCAAACTGCTTGATGTCATGCACTATGCTTCATTAATAAGTCTTTACTCAATTAGCACGAATGATAAGTTTAGATTGATCATTTTAACTCGCCGATCAACTTGATATGTCTGCACAAAATTGTCCATAACTTTATTAATGAAGCATAATGCATGTTCTTAGATGAACTGAAAGAAACTAAAACATAACTTGCTGTTTTGCATCCAAATATGGATTACTCAACCAAATTTGGATTCAGAGCTTATAATGACAAGAATCCAATGCCCATTAAGCTAGTTAAATTTTCTATAATGTGAAAAAATTTATGACTTAAATAGCTATGACAAAGTCTCCAAGTAATCTAACCTATCGCAAACTTCTTGATGCCATGAATTATGCTTCATTAATAAGCCTTTACTCAATGAGCACCAATGATCAGTTTAGAACGATCATTTTAACTAGCTGGTCAACTAGTCATGTCTGCACGAAATCGTGTGTAACTTTTGATTTAGAGCTCAAAATAACACGAATCCAACGATCACGTTAAGCTAGCTCAATTTTCTATAGTCTGACAAAATTTAAGACTGAAGTAGCTACGAAAAAGCTTCCGAGTAATCCAATATAATGCAAACTGCTTGATGCCATGCATTATGCTTCATTGATAAGACTTTACTCAATGAAGACTAATGATAATTTAGAGTGATCATTTTAACTAGCCGATCAGCTTGAAATGTCCGCACAAAATCGTCTATAACTTTTAATTCGGAACTCAGAATGACATGAATCCATGTTAAGCTACATCAATTTTTGATATTGTGAAAAACTTTGAGGCTGAAATAGCAACGACAAAGCCTCCAAGTAATCCAATCTCTCGCAAACTGCTTCATGGTATGCATTATACTTCATTAATGAGCATTTACTCAATGAGAACTAATGATCACCTTAGAATGATTATTTTAACTCACCGCTCAACTTGACATGTCCACACTAAATCGCCTATAACTTTTTAATCAGATTTCAGAATGACACGAATCCAATGCTCATGTTAAGTTAGCTCAATTTTCTATATTGTTCAGAAATTTAAGACTGAAATAGCTATAACAAAGCGTCCAAGTAATCCAATCTAACACAAACTGCTTGATGGCATGCATTATGCTTCATTAATAAGATTTTACTCAACGAGCACCAACGATCAGTTTAGAATGATTATTTTAACTCGCCGGTCAACTTGACATGTCTGCACTAAATCATCTCTAACTTTTGACAGAGCTCAGAACGACACGAATCCAACACTCATGTTAAGTTAGATCAATTTTCTATATTGCTGAAAAATTTAAGACTGAAATAGCTATGACAAAGGCTCTAAATAATCCAATCTAACGCAAACTGCTTAATGGCATGCATTATGCTTCATTAATAAGTGTTTACTCAACGAGCACCAATGATCAGTTTAGAATGATTATTTTAACTCGCCGATCAACTTAACATGTCCGCACTAAATTGTCTGTAACTTTTGATTCGGATCTGAGAATGCCAAGAATCCAACGCCCATGATAATCTACCTTAATTTTCGATATTGTGACAAAATTAAGACAGAAATAGCTAGGTCCAAGCCTCCGAGTAATCTAATCTATTGCAAACTGCTTGATGTCATGCACTATACTTCATTAATAATCCTTTACTCAATGAGCACCAATGATAAGTATAGAATGATCATTTAATTGGCCGATCAACTTGATATGTCCTCTCAAAATCATCCGTAAATTTTGATTCAGAGCTCAAAATAACACGAATCTCAAGCCCACGTTAGATTTTGATGTTTTGATACTCTTTCGGATGTTTTTTTGTCGGGATGAAGCAATCACGACCTTGAAACCGTTTTATGTTTAAGGTTTTCTATATTGTGACAAAATGTAAGACAGAAATAGCTACGAAAAAGCCTTTGAGTAATCCAATCTAATGCAAACTGCTTGATGCCATGCATTATGCTTCATTGTTAAGCCTTTACTCAATGAAGACTAATGATCATTTTAGAATGATCATTTTAACTAGCCGATCAGCTTGACATGTCCGCACAAAATCATCGATAAGTTTTGATTCAGAGCTCAGAATGACACGAATTCAAAGTCCACGTTAAGCTAGCTCAATTTTCGATATTGTGAAAAAATTTAAGACTGAAATAGCAACGACAAAGCCTCCAAGTAATCCAATCTATCGTAAACTGCTTCATGGCATGCGTTATACTTCATTAATGAGCATTTACTCAATGAGAACTAATGATCACCTTAAAATGATTATTTTAACTCGCTGGTCAACTTGACATGTCCGCACTAAATCGTGTGTAACTTTTTAATCAGAGTTCAGAATGACACGAATCCAACGCTCATGTTAAGTTAGCTCAATTTTCTACATTGCTCAAAAATTTAAGACTGAAATAGCTAAGACAAAGCGTCCAAGTAATCCAATCTAACACAAACGGCTTGATGGTATGCACTATGCTTCATTAATAAGTGTTTACTCAACGAGCACCAATGATTAGTTTAGAATGATTACTTTAACTTGCCGATCAACTTAACATGTCCACACTAAATCATTTGTAACTTTTGATTAGAGCAGAGAATGCCAAGAATCCAACGCCCATGTTAATCTACCTAAATTTTCGATACTGTGACAAAAATTAAGACAGAAATAGCTAGGTCCAAGCCTCCAAGTAATCGAATCTATCGCAAACTGCTTGATGTCATGCACTATGCTTCATTAATAAGCCTTTACTCAATGAGCACCAACTGATAAGTGTAGAATGATCATTTAACTTGCCGATCAACTTGACATGTCCCCACAAAATCATCCGTAACTTTTAATTCAGAGCTCAAAATGACACGAATCTAATACCCACGTTAGATTTTGATGTTTTGATACTCTTTCAGATGTTTTTCTCGGTATGAAACAATCATGACCTCGAAACCGTTTTATGTTTAAGATTTTCTATATTGTGACAAAATTTAAGACTTAAATACCTACGACAAAGCCTCCAAGTAATCAAATCTATCACAAACAGCCTGATGCCATGCATTATGCTTCATTAGTAAGCCTTTATTCAATGAGCACCAATGATCAGTTTAGAATGATCATTTTAACTGAACAATCAACTAGACATGTCCGCACTAAATCGTATATAACTTTTGATTTAGAGCTCAGAATGACCCGAATCCAACGCTCACGTTTAGCTAGCTCAATATTCTACATTGTTAAAAATTTTAGAGTGAAATAACTACATCAAAGCTTCCAAGTAATCCAACCTATTGCAAACTGCTTGATCCCATGAATTATGCTTAATTAATAAGCCTTTACTGAAGGAGCACCATTGATCAGTTTAAAATGATCATTTTAACTAGCCGGTCAACATGACATCTCTGCACAAAATCGTCCATAACTTTTGATCAGAGCTTAGAATGGCACGATTCCAATGTCCACGTTAAGCTACCTGAATTTTCTATAGTGTGAGAAAATTTAAAACTGAAATAGCTACGACAAAACCTCGGAGTAATCCAATCTATCGCAAACTATTTAATGCCATGCATTATGTTTCATTGATAAGTCTTTACTCGATGAGCAGTAATGATCATTTTAAAATGATCATTTTAAAATGATCATTTTAACATTCCGATCAGCTTGACATGTCCGCACAAAATCGTCTATAACTTTTAATTCAAAGCTCATAATGACAGGAATCAAACATGCATATTAAGATAGTTCAATTTTCTATATTGTGATAAAATATAAGACCGGAATAGCTAGGACAAAGCTTCCAATTAATCCGATCTATCCCAAACTCGTGATGCCATGGATTATGCTTCATATAAGCCTTTACTTAAGGAACACCAATGATCAATTTAGAATGATCATTTTAACTACTGGTCAACTTCACATGTCTGCACAAAATCGTTCGTAACTTTTGATTCAAAACATAGAATGACATGAATCCAATGCCCACGTTACGCTAGCTCAATTTTCTATATTGTCACAAAATTTAGGACTAAAAGAGATACGACAAAGCCTTCAAGTAATTGAATGTATGAAAAATGCGTGATGCCACACATTATGTTTCATTAATGCCTTTTATCAATGAGCACCAATGATTAGTTTAAAATGATCTTTTTTACAGACCTATCAACTTGACATGCCTGCAATAAATCGTTTGTAACTTTTGTTTCAAAGCTGAGAATGACACGAATCATACGATCACGTTAATTTAGCTCAATTTTCTATAATGTGAACAAATTTAAGACTTAAATAGGAACGACAAAGCCTCCAAGTAATCTAACCTATCGCAAACTACTTGATACCATGAATTATTGTTCATTAATAAACCTTTACTCAATAAGCACCAATGATCAGTTTAGAACAATCATTTTAACTAGCAGGTCAACTAGTCATGTCCGCACGAAATCGTGTGTAACATTTGATTTAGAGCTCAAAATAACACGAATCCAATGCTCACATTAAACTAGCTCAATTTTTTATAGTGTGACAAAATTTAAGACTGAAATAGCTATGACAAAGCCTCCGAGTAATCCAATCTAATGCAAGCTGCTTGATGACATGCATTATGCTTCATTGATAAGCCTTTACTCATGATCATTTTAGAATGATCATTTTAACTAGCCGATCAGCATGACATGTCCGCACAAAATCGTCTATAACTTTTGATTCAGAGCTCAGAATAACAAGAATCCAACACCCACATTAATCTACCTTAATTTTCGATATTGTGACAAAAAATTAAGACAGAAAGAGCTAGGACCAAGCCTCCGAGTAATCAAATCTATCGCAAACTTCTTGATGTCATGCACTATGCTTCATTAATAAGCCTTTACTCAATGAGCACCAATGATAAGTGTAGAATGAACATTTAACTTGCCAATCAACTTGACATGTCCCCACAAAATCATCCGTAACTTTTGATTCAGAGCTCAAAATGACACGAATCTAACGCCCACGTTAAGCTAGCTTAATTTTCTATATTGTGACAAATTTTAAGACTTAAATAGCTATGAAAAAGCCTCCAAGTAATTGAATCAATTGCAAACAGTGTGATGACATGCATTATGCTTCATTAACAAGCCTTTACTCAATGAGCACCAATGATCAATTTAGAATGATAATTTTAACTGAACGATCAACTAAACATTTCTGCACTAAATCGTCTATAACTTATGATTCAGAGTTCAGAATGACACGAATACAATGCTCACATTAATCTAGCTCAATATTTAACATTGTAAAAAAATTTAAGACTGAAATAACTATGACAAAGCCTCTAAATAAACCAATCTATCGCACACTGTTTGATGCAATGAATTATGCTTAAAAATTAGCCTTTACTTAATGAGCACCAATGATCCGTTTAGATTGATAATTTTAACTGCGGGTCAACTTGACATGACCACACGAAATCGTCCGTATCTTTTGATTCAAAGCTCAGAAGGACATGAATCCAATGCTCATGGTTAGCTATCTCAATTTTCTATATTATGAAAAATATTTAAGACTGAAATAGCTACAACAAAGTCTGCAAGTAATCCAATCTATCACAACTTGCTTGATACCATGCATTATGCTTCATTAATAAGCTTTTACTCAATGAGCACCAATGGTCAGTTTAGAATGATTATTTTTACCCGTAAGTCAACTTGACATGTCTGCACTAAATTGTTTGTAACTTAAGATTCAAAGCTCATAACGCCACGAATCCAACGCTCATGTTAAGCTAGCTACATTTTCGATATTGTGACTAAATTTAAAACTGAAATATCTAAGAAAAAACCTCCTAGTAATCGAATCTATTGCAAACTGCTTGATGTCATGCACAATGATTTATTAATAAGCCTTACTCAATGGGCACCAATGATAAGTTTAGATTGATCGTATTAACTCCCTGATCAACTTGACATGTCCACACAAAATTGTTCGGAACTTTGTATTCAGAGCTCAGAATGACACGAATACAATGCTCACGTTAAGCTATGTCTGTTTTCTATAGTGTGACAAAATTTAAGACTGAAATAGCTCCAACAAAGTCTCGGAGTAATCCAATCTATTGCAAACTTCTTAGTGCCATGCATTATGCTTCATTAATAAAACTTTACTCAATGAGCACTAATGATTAGTTTAGAATGATCATTTTAACTAGCCCATCAGCTTGACCTGTCCGCACAAAATCATCCGTAACTATTGGTTCAGAGCTTAGAATGACACGAATTGAATCCCCACGTTAAGCTACCTAAAGTCTATATTGTGACAAAAATTGAGGACTAAAATAGCTGCGACAAAGCCTTCAAGTAATCGAATCTACACAAACTACGTGATGTCATGCATTATGCTTCATTAATAAGCCCTTACTCAATCAGCACCAGTGATCAGTTTAGAATGATCATTTTATTTGACCGATCAACTTGACATATCCGCACTATATCGTTTGTAACTTTTGATTCAGAGCTCAAAATGACCCGAGTCTAATGCTCATGTTAAGTTAGCTCAATTTTCTATATGCTTAAAAATTTAAGACTGAAATAGCTACAATAAAGTCTCTCCGATATCCAATGTAACGAAAAGTTCTTGATACCATGCATTATGAGCACAAATGATCAGTTTAGAATGATTATTTTAACTCACCGGTCAACTTGACATGTCTGCAGTAAATCGTCTTTAACTTTTGATTAAGAGCTCAGAATGCCACGAATCCAACTCCCACATTAAACTAGCTACATTTTCAATATTGTGACAAAATTAAGACTCAAATAGCTATGAAAAACCATCCAACTAATCGAATCTATCGCAAGCTGTTTGTTGTCAAGCACTATGCTTATTTAATAAGCCTTTACTCAATGAGCATCAATGATATGTCTAGAATGATCATTTTAATTCGCCGAGCAACTTGATATTCATGTCCGCACAAAATCGTCTGTAACTTTTGATTCAGAGCTCAGAATGACACGAATCCAACACCCACGTTAAGCTACCACAATTTTCTATATTGTGAAAGAAAAATAAGATTGAAATAACTAAGAGAAAGCCTCTGAGTAATCCAGTCTATTGCAAACTTCTTGATGTCATGCATCATACTTCATTAATAATCCTTTACTCAATGAGCAGTAAAGATTAGTTTAGAATGATCATTTTAACTAGCCAATCAGCTTGAACTGTCCGCCAAAATCGTCTCAAACTATTGGTTCAGAGCTCAGAATGACACGAATCGAATCCCCACGTTAAGCTAGCTAAAGCTTCAAAATTGTGACAAAAGTGAAGACTAAAATAGCTGCGACAAAGCCTCCAAGTAATCGAACCTATCGCAAACTACGTGATGCCATACATTATGCTTCATTAATAAGCTCTTACTCAATGAGCACCTGTAATCAGTTTAGAATGATCATTTTATTTGACCGATCAACTTGACGTGTTCGCACTAAATCGTCTATAACTTTTGATTAAGAGCTCAAAATGATCGAATCCAACGCTCATGTTAAGTTAGCTCAATATTCTATATTTTTAAAAAAATTTAAGACTGAAATAGCTATGACAAAGCCCCCACGTAATCCAATCTAACGAAAACTTCTTGATGCCATGCATTATGCTTCATTAATAAGCTTTTACTCAATGAGCACCAATGATTTGTTTAGAATGATTATTTTAACTTGCCGGTCAACTTGACATTTCTGAACTAAATTGTCTTTAACTTTTGATTCAGAACTCGGAATGCCACGAATGCAACGCCCACATTAAGCTAGCTAAATTTTCAATATTGTGACAAAAATTAAGACTGAAATAGCTACGACAAAGCCTCCAAGTAATCTAATCTATCGCAAGCTGTTTGATGTCATGCACTATGCTTAGTTAATAAGCGTTTACTCAATCAGCACCAATGATATGTTTAGAATGATCATTTTAACTCGCCAAGCAACTTGACATGCATGTCCGCACAAAATCATCCGTAAGTTTTGATTCGGAACTCAGAATGACATGGATCCAATGGCCACGTTAAGCTAGCTCAATTTTCAATATTGTGAAAAAATTAAGATTGAAATAACTACGAAAAGGCGTCCATGTGATCCAATCTTATTGAAAGTCTGCTAATGCTTTCAGGGATAGTGATGTAAGCTGTAAGAAAGAGTCACTCACTGAATCTGTGGATCACACACGTGTTGGAGACAGGGACACACCTGACTATTTAGAGAGTATACAAGTGTTGAAAGAGTGAAGTCTGGGGACAACGGTAAACGTGAGGAATGGGATCTCCATAGCTACCTGCCCTACTAAAGAAGTTTACAAGCAAGGGACATGCCGAAGACCTACCTTTCCAACAAAGTCCAAGGCGAGGACTTTTAATTGACGAAGCGTTCCGTCATCAGCAAGCGGTGGCCGACAAGGCCCTTATCCCTAAGGGAAGCAAAGAGGACTTGTTTGAAACTCGTTCGGTAAGATTCTCTTGCATTTACCCAAGGCAGTGATATTCTGAGTCTCTTAATTAGTTGTGTTTTAGGTAGCGGGTTTTTGTCTTATTCTCTCTTTTAGTCCGGTCTTCTTCTCTCTTTTAGTCCGGTCTTCTTTTCTCTTTTGAGTCAGGTTCTAAGATAGGGCAGGGAATCGGGTTTTATGAATATCTCTCTTCCGGCCATTAGTTCAAGATCAAAACTTGACCTGAGAGATGTCACTGATAGTAACAGTAGGTGCGCCTTCAGTTGAGGAGAGCTTTTCACAAGCAGTGGTTATGAGCTCTTTCTTGTTTCGATTCAGAAGAGGTAATGCACTAGTGGATTGTATAACCTTTTTTAGTGCCAAAAAAGTGCATGTGTTCTTGGTTAATAAAAACACGAAGTTTGATAGGCTATAGGACTGATACTTTAAGTAGGATAAACGCCTTAAAGAAAAATGAAAGGTTTCAACTTATCCAAGGAATCTCTTTCTTGGCATTTGTATTTGAGAGAGAGCTATGCTTAGGGTCAGTTCCTTTAGTAAACTTATTTGGAAAGTTAGAAGTTGACTTTAGGTAAGTAAGTAGTTCCGTATGAAATTTATAAAACTTTCATATCTGGCCGGAGGTCAATCTTAAGTGTTGGAAGCTACAGCTAAGGTACTTCCCTTCATCTATAAAGGATAGGAAATTGAGAGAATAGGGCGATAGCCTGGTTTTGATTGAATATCCTTTCATGTGCTTATCATGTATGAGGTATACCAAAGATCTGAGTCAAAGTAGGTAAGAGAAGGGGATGGATGTCTGAGCGGTTGAAACAATTGGTCTTGCAAACCGAAGTATTTCTAGGATTACTGGGGGTTCAAATCCCTCTCCATCCGGAAGTCAGTTTTGTTTGTCTAACATCCGGAGCCCAGAAGCTCAAAGAGTCACTGTGATGAAAATTCAGTTTTCATCTGTTCAGTCGGGTAGCTAGCCCGAGTTGAGGCGTTCGTCGCTCATGCTTCCTTCACTTCCAATGATCAGCTTAAAATGATCATTTTAACTACTCAACTTGACATGTGTGCACTAAATCGTCCGTAATTTTTTATTTAAAGTTCAGAATGACACGAATCCAACACAATTGTTAAGCTAGCTCAATATTCAATATTGTGACAAAAATGAACACCGAAATAGCTATGACAAAACCTCCAAATAACCACTATATCCCTACCTGCGTTATTCCATGAATTATGCTTCATTTATATGTCTTTACTCAATGAACAGCAATGATTTGTTTAGAATGCTTATTTTTACTAGCTGAACAACTTGACATGTCCACACTAAATCGTCTTTAACTTTTAATTTAGAGCTCAAAATGACATGAGTCTGACGCCCACGTTATGGTAGCTCAATTTTCCATATTGTGACAACATTTCAGACTAATAGAGCTATGACAAAGCCTCAAAGTAATCCAATATATCCAAACTGGGTGATGTCATGCATTATGCTTTATTTGCAAACTTTTGCTCAATGAGCACCAATTATCAGTTTACAATGTTCATTTTAACCAGCCGATCAACTTCACATGTCCACACTAAATCGTCCGTAACGTTTGATTTCATTTTTGAATTACATGAATCCAACGCCCAAGTGAAGCTATCACTATTCTGTATATTTAACAAAATTTATGATCTCAATAGCTACGACAAAGCCTCCAAGTAATCCAATCTATCCCAAACTACCTGATGCCATGCATTATGCTTCATTTGCAATCTTTGGTTTAGGAGCACCAATGAACAGATTAAAATGATCATTTTAACTATTCGATCAACTTTTCATGTCCGGAATAAATCATTCGTAGCTTTTGATTTAGCGTTTAAAGTGACACGAATCCAACGCCCAAGTAAATCTAGCTCAATTTTCTATATTGTGACAAAATTTAAGAACGAAATAGCTAGGACAAAGTCTCAAAGTAATCCAATATATCCCAAACTGCATGATGCTATGCATTATGCTTTGTTTGTAATCTGTTCCTCAATGAGCACCAATGATAAGTTTAGAATTATCATTTTAACTAGCCAATAAACTTGACATGTCCGCACTAAATTGTCACGAATCTAACACAATTGTTAGGCTAGCTCAATTTTCTATAATGCTACAAAATTGTCCCTAACTTCTCATTTAGAGTTAAGAATGAGACGAATCCAATGCCCACGTTAAGCTAGCTCAATTTTTTATATTGTGACAAAATTTAAAACCGAAATAGCTACAACAAAACATCCAAGTAATCTAATATATCCCAAACTGCATGATGCCATGCATTATGCTTTATTTATACGCTTTTACTCAATGAGCACCAATGATAAGTTTAGAATGATCATTTTTACTAGCTGATCAAATTGAGATGTCTGCAATAAATTGTAATTAACTATTAACTTAGGGGTCAAAATGAGATGTATCCGACGCCCATGTTAAGCTAGTCCAATTTTCCATATTGGGACAACATTTGATGCTGAAAGTGCTATGACAAAGCCTCAAAATAATCCAATATATCCCAAACTGCGTGATGCTATGCATTATGCTTCATTTGTAAACCTTTGCTCAATGAGTTCGAGTGATCAGTTTTGAATGTTCATTTTAACTGGCCGATCAACTTGACATGTCCACACTAAATCGTATATAACTTTTGATTTACATTTCAAAATGACACGAATCCAATGCTCAAGTAAAGCTATAACTATTTTGTATATTTATCAAAATTTTGACCGAAATAGCTACGACAAAGCCTCCAAGTAATCCAATCTATCCCAAACTGCGTGATGGCATGCATTATGCTTCTTTGTAATCCTATGCTTAATGAGCACCAATGATCATATTAAAATGATCATTTTAACTAGTCGATAACCTTGACATGTCAACATTAAATCGCCTTTAACTTCTTATTTAGAACTCAAAATGACATGATTCCAACGCCAACGTTAAGCGAGCTCAATTTTTCATATTGTGACAACATTTCAAACTAAAGGAGGTACTACAAAGCCTCCAAGTAATCTAGTGTATACCAAACTGCATGATGCCATGCATTGTGCTTCATTTACAAGCCTTTACTCAGGGAGCAGTAGTGATCAGTTTAGAATAATCATTATAACCGGCCGATCAAGTTGACATGTACGCACTAAATCATCTGTAACCTGTGATTTATAGTTCAAATGACACGAATCCACCATCCACGTTAAGCTAGCTGAATTTTCAATATTGTGACAACATTTGAAACTGAAAGAGCTACCACAAAGCTTTCAAGTAACCCAATCTATCCTAAACTAATGATGCCATGAATTATGCTTACTTTATAAGCCTTTATTCAAGGAGCACTAATGATCAGTTTAGAATGATTAGTATAGAATGATCACTTTAACTAGCTGAAGAACTTGATATGTCTGCACTAAATCGTCCGTATATTTTGATTTAGAGTTCAGAATGAGTTGAATCCAACACCAACGTTAAACTAGCTCAATTTTCTGTATTGTGACAAAATTTTTGACGGAAATAATTATGAAAAAGCCTCCAGGTAATCCCATCTATCCTAAACTGCGTGATGACATGCATTATGCTTCATTTGTAAACCGTTGCTCAATGAGTACCAATGATCAGTTTAGAATGATCATTTTAACTGGCCAATCAATTTGACATGTCACACCTAAATCGTCCATATCTTTTGATTTACATTTCAGAATGACACGAATCCAACACCCAAGTGAAGCTTGTTCTTATTTTATATTTGACAATATTTAAGATCGAAATAGCTACGACAAAGCCTCCAAGTAATCCAATTTTTCTCAAACTGCGTGATGCCATGCATTATGCTTTGTTTGTAATCATTTTCTTAATGAACACCAATGATAAGATTAAAATGATCATTTTAACTAGTTAATCAACTTGTCATGTCCGCACTAAATCGCCCGTAACTTTTGATTTACCTTTCCGAGTGACACGAATCTAATGCCCAAGTAAAGCTAGCTCAATTTTCTATATTATGAAAAACTTTAAGAACAAAATAGCTACTACGAAGCATCTAAGTAATCCAATCTATCCAAACTGCATGATGTCATGCATTATGCTTTGTTTGTAATTCTTTCCTCAATGAGCACCAATGATAAGTTTAAAATGATCATTTTAACTAGCCGATCAACTCGACATGTACGCACTTAATCGTCCGTAACTTTTGATTTAGAGTTCAGATTGACACGAATACAATGCCCATGCTAAGCTATCACAATTTTCTATATTGTGACAACGTTTGATACAGAAAGATCTACCACAAAGCCTTCAAGTAATCCAATCTATCCTTAACTGCGTGATGCCATGCATCATGCTTAATTTATAAGCATTTACTTAAAGCGCACTGCACTAATGATCAGTTATATGAACAGTTTAGAATGATCAGTTTAACTGGCCAATCAACTTGTTATGTCAGCAGTAAATAACATCTGTAACTTTTGATTTAGAGTTCAAAATGACATGAATTGAACGCCAACGTAAATTTTCAATATTGTGACAAAATTTAAGAATGACATGGCTATGACAAAGCCTCCAAGTAATCCAATCTATCCCGAACTTTGTGATGTTATGCATTATGCTTCATTTATACGCCTTTATTCAATGAGCACCAATGGACAGTTAGAATGATCATTTTAACTAGTTAATCAATTTGACATGTCCGCACTATAACATCTTTAACTTTTAATTTAGAGCCCAAAATGACATAAATCCAACACCCACATTAAAATATCTCAAGATTCCATATTGTGACAATATTTGACACTCAAAGAACTATGACAAATCCTCCAAATAATCCAATCTATCCCAACCTGCGTGATGCCATGCATTATGCTTCATTTGTAATCCTTTGCTCAATGGGCACCAATGATCAGTTTAGAATGATCATTTTAACTAACCGATCAACTTGTGCCTGCACCAAATCGTCCATAACTTTTGATGTAAAGTTCAGAGTGACACGAATCCATTGCCATGTAAAGCTAGTTCAATTTTCTATAATGTGACAAAATTTAAGACCGAAATAGCTATGACAAAGCCTCCAAGTAATCCAATCTATCCCGAACTGTGTGATGTCATGCATTATGCTTCATTTATACGCCTTTATTCAATTAGCACCAATGAACAGTTTAGGATGATCATTTTAACTAGCTGATCAACTTGACATGTCCGCATTAAATTGTATTTAACTTTTAATTTAGAGCTCAAAATGAGATGAATCCAATGCCCACGTTAGGCTAGCTAAATTTTCAATATTGTGACAGCATTTTGGACCAAAAGAGCTACGACAAAGCCTCAAAGTAATCCATTATATCCCAAACTGCGTGATAGCATGCATTATGCTTCATTTGTAAACTTTTGCACAATGAGCTCCAATGATCATTTAAGAATGTTCATTTTAATTTGCCGATCAACTTGACATGTCCACACTAAATTGTCCGTAACTTTTGATTTACATTTCAGAATGACATGAATCCAACGCCCAAGTACAGCTAGCTCTATTTTATATATTGTGACAAAATTTAAGACTGAAATAGCTCCGAAAAAGCCTCCAAGTAATCCAATCTATTCCAAACTGCGTGATGCCATGCATTATGCTTGATTTATGCGTTACTCAATGAGCACCAATGATCAGTTTAGAAAGATCAATTTAACTAGCCGATAAACTTGACATGTCTGCACTAAATCGCCATAAGTGTTGATTTAGATGTCAAAATGACACGAATCCAACGCCCACATTTAGCTAGGTCAATTGTCTATATTGTGATAAAATTTAACACCGGAATTGTTACGAAAAAGCCTCCAACTAATCCAATATATCCCAAACTACGTGAAGCCATGCATTATGCTCCATTTCTAACCCTTTACTCAAGGAGCACCAATGATAATTTTAGAATGATCATTTTAACTAGCCGATCAACTTGACATATCTGCCCCCTATGAGATGAATCCAACGCCCACGTTAACCTAGCTTAATTTTCCATAATGTAAAAACTTTTGAGATTGAAAGAGGTACGACAAAGACTCAAAGTAATCCAATATATCCTCAATTGCATGATGGCATATATTATAGTTTATTTGTAAACCTTTGCTCAATGAGCACCAATGATCAGTTTAGAATGTTCATCTTAACTAGCTAATCAAGTTGACATGTCCGCACTATATCGTCTTTAACATTTGTTTAGAGGTCAAAATGACATGAATCCAACGCCCACGTTAAAATAGCTCAATATTCCATATTGTGATAATATTTGACACTGAAAGAGCTACAACAAAGCTTTCAAGTAATCCAATCTATCCCGAACAGCGTGATGCCATGGATTATGCTTTATTTATAGGCCTTTACTCAAGGAGCACCAATGATGAGTATAGAATGATCATTTTAACATACCAATCAACTTGATATTATGCACTAAATTGTCCGTAACTTTTGATTTAGAGTTTAGAATGACACGAATCCAATGCCCACGTTAAGCTGGCTTAATTTTCAACTTTGTGACAAAATTTAACCCCAAAATAGCTATGAGAAAGCCTCCAAGAAATCCAATCTATCTCGAACTGCGTGATGCCATGCATTATGCTTCATTTATAAGCCTTTACTTAATGAGCACCAATGATTAGTTTAAAATGATCATTCTAACTATCTGATCAATTTGCCATGTCCACACGAAATCGTATTTAACTTTTAATTTATAACTCTAAATGAGATGACTCCAACACCCACGTTAAGCTAGCTCAGTTTTCTATATTCTGACAACATTTGAGGCTATAAGAGCGGCAACGAAGCCTCAAAGTAATCCAATATATCCCAAAATGCGTGATGCCATGCATTAAGCTTCATTTGTAAACCTTTGCTTAATGAGCACCAATGATCAGTTTAGAATATTTATCTTAACTAGCAGATCAATTTGACATGTCTGTACTAAACCATCTCAAACTTTTAATTTAGGGTTCAAAATGACATCAATCCAATGCCCACGTTAAGTTAGCTCAGTATTCTATATTGTGACAAAATTTCAGACTAAAAGAGGTACAACAAAACCTCCGAGTAATCCAATCTATCCCACACTATGTGATGCAATGCATTATGCTTCATTTATAAGCCTTTACTCAAGGAGCACCAATGATCAGTTTAGAATGATCATTTTACTAGCCAATCAACTTGACATGTCCGCACTAAATCGTCTGTAACTATTGATTTAAAGTTACAAATGACACGAATCTGGTGCCCACATTAAGCTAGCTCAATTTTATATATTGTGACAACATTTTAGATTGAAAGAGCTATGACAAAACTTCAAAGCAATACATTATATCCCAAACTGCGAGATGTCATGCATTGTGCTTTATTTGTAAACCTTTGTTCAATGAGCTCCAATCATCAGTTTAGAATGATCATTTTAATTGGCCAATCAACTTGACATGTCCACACTAAATTGTCCGTAACTTTTGATTTACATTTCAGAATTACACGAATCCAACATCCAAGTAAAGCTAGCTCTATTTTCTATATTTTGATAAAATTTAAGACCGAAATAGCTTTGAGAAAGCCTCTAAGTAATCCAATCTATCCCAAACAGAGTGATGGCATGCATGCATTATGCATCAGTTATACTCCTTTACTCAATGAGCACCAATGATAAGTTTAGAATGATCATTTTAACTGGCCAATCAACTTGACATGTAAGCACTAAATCGTCCGTAACTATTGATTTAGAGTTCAGAATGACATGAATTCACCACCCACGTTAAGATAACTCAGTTTTATATTTTTTGCCAGATTTTAAGACCAAAATACGTTCGACAAAGTCTCCAAGTAATCCAATCCATCCCAAACTGCGTGATGTCATGCATTATGCTTCGTTTATATGCCTTTACTAACTGAGCACCAAAGATCAGTTTAGAATGATCATTTTAACTAGCTAATCAACTCCACGTTAAGCTAGCTCAATTTTCTGCATTGTGATAACATTTGAGACTTAAAGAGCTACGAAAAAGCCTCAAAGTGATCCAATATATCCCAAACTGCGTGATGCCATGTAAAATATTTTATTTGTAAACCTTTGCTCAATGAACACTAATGATCAGTTTAGAATGTTTATTTAACTAGCTGATCAAGTTGACATGTCACACTAAATTATCTTTAACTTGTAATTTAGAGCCCAAAATGACATGAATCCAACGCCCACTTTAAACTAGCTCAATTTTCCATATTGTGAAAATATTTTACAATGAAAGACCTACAACAAAGCCTACAAGTAATCCAATCTATCCCGAACTGCGTGATGCCATGGATTATGCTTTATTTATAAGCTTTTACTCAAGGAGGACCAATGATAAGTTTAGAATGATAATTTTAAAAGCGGATCAACTTGATTTGTCTGCACTAAATCGTCCGAAACTTTTGATATAGATTTCAGAATAACAAGAATCCAACTCCCAGGTTAATCTTGCTCAATTTTCTATATTGTGACAAAATCTAAAACCAAAATAGCTATGAGAAAGCCTCTAAGTAATCCAATCTATCCTAAACTGCATGATGCCATGCATTATGCTTCATGTACAAGGCTTTACTTAATGAACACCAATGATCAGTTTAGAATGATCATTTTAACTAGCTGATCAATTTGTTATGTCCGCACTAAATCGTCTTTAACTTTTCATATGAGATGAATCCAGCGCCCACGTTAATCTAGCTCAGTTTTCCATATTGTGACAACATTTGAGTCTGAAAGGGCTACGACAAAGCCTCAAAGGAATCCAATATAACCCAAACTATGTGATGCCATGCATTATGCTTCATTTGTAAACCTTTGCTCAATGACCACAAATGATCAGTTTAGAATGTTCATTTTAGCCGATCAACTTGACACGTCCACACTAAATTGTCCGTAACTTTTGATTTACATTTTAGAATGACACGACTCCAACGCCCAAGTAAAGCTAGCTCAATTTTCCACATTGTGATAAAATTTAATACCAAAATAGCTATTAAAAATCCTTGAAATTAGCCACTCTATCCCAAACTAAGTGATTCCAGGCATTATGCTTCATTTATACGCCTTTACTCAATGAGCACCAATGATCAGTTTGGAATGATCATTTTAAGTTGCTGATCAACTTAATAAGTCCGCACTAAATCGTCTTTAACTTTTAATTTAGAGCTCAAAATGAGATGAATCCAATGCCCACGTTGGGCTAGCTCAATTTTCCATATTTTGACAACATTTGAGTCTAAAGAGATACGATAAATCATCAAAGTAATCAAATATATACCAAACAGCGTGATGTCATGCATTATATTTCATTTGTAAACCTATGCTCAATGAGCACCAACGATCAGTTTAGAATGTTCATTTTAACTCGCCGATCAACTTCACATGCCCACACTAAATCGTACGTAACTTTTAATTTAGAGCTCAAAATGACATGAATCCAACGCCCGAGTAAAGCTAGATCAATTTTTTATATTGTGACAAAATTTAAGACCAATACGACAAAGCCTCCAAGTAATCTAATCTATCCTAAAATGCGTGATGCCATGCATTATTCTGCATTTATACGCCTTTACTTAATGAGCACCAATGATCAGTTTAGAATGATAATTTTAACTAGCTGATCACCTTGAAATTTCCACACTAAATCGTCTTTAACTTTTAATTTAGAGCTCAAAATGAAATGAGTCCAACGTCCACAATGAGTTAGCTAAATATCCCATATTGTGACAACATTTGAGACTAAAAGAGCTACGACAAAGATTCCAAGTAATCCAATCTATCCCAAACATTGTGATGCCATGCATTATGCTTCCTTTGTAAACCTTTGCTCAATGAGCACCATTGACCAGTGTAGAAGGTTCATTTTCACTGTCCGATCAACTTTAAATGTCCACAATAAATCGTTTTTAACTTATAATTTAAAACTCAAAATGACATGAATCCAACGCCCAAGTAAAGCTAGATAAATTTTCTATATTGTGATAATATTTGAGACTCAAAAGACAATTACAAAGCCTCCAAGTAACCCAATCTCTCCAAAACTATGTGATGCCATCCATTATGCTTTTCATTATAAGCGTTTACTCAAGGAGCGCCAATGATCCGTTTAGAATGATCATTTTAACTAGCCGATCAATTTAATATGTCTGCACTAAATCGTCTTTAACTTTTAATTTAGAGTTCAAATTGACATGAATCGAATGACCACGTTAAGTTAGCTCAATATTCCATAATGTTACAATATTTGAGATTGAAATAGCTATGACAAATCCTCCAAGTAATCCAATCAATCCCAACTTGTGTGATGCCATGCATTATGCTTTCATTGTGAGCGTTTACTCAAGGAGCACCTATCATCAATTTAGAATGATCATTTTAACCAACTGATAACCTTGACATGTCCGCACTAATTTTTAATTTAGTGCTCAAAATGATATGATTCCAACGCCCACATTAGGCTAGCTCAATTTTCCATATTGTGACAACATTTGTGACTTAAAGAACTACGACTTATCCTCCAAATAATCCAATATATCCCAAAATGTGTGATTCCATGCATTATGCTTCATTTGTAAACCTTTGATCAATGAGAACCAATGATCAGTTTAGAATGTTCATTTTAATTGCGCGATCAACTTTACATTCATGTCCACAATAAATCTTCTATAACTTTCAATTTACAAGTCAAAATGACATGAATCCAATGCCTAGGTAAAGCTCGATCAATTTTCTATATTGTGACAGTATTTGAGACTGAAAAACCTACGACAAAGTCTACAAATTATCCAATCTATCCAAAACTGTGTGATGCCATTTATTATGCTTTCATGATAAGCATTTACTCAAGGGGCGCCAATGATCAGTTTAGAATGATCATTTTGATTAGCCGATCAACTTGACATGTACGCAATAAATCGTCTTTAACTTTTAATTTAGAGTTCAAATTGACACAAATCCAACACCAACGTTATGGTAGCTCACTTTTCTATATTGTGACAAAATTTAATACCAAAATAGCTGTGACAAAGTCTCCAAATAATCCACTCTATCCCAAACTGCGTTATTGCATGCATTATGCTTCATTTATATGCTTTACTCAATGAGCACCAATGATGAGTTTATAATAATCATTTTTACTAGCTGATCTTACATACCCGCATTAAATCGTCTTTAACTTTTAATTTAGAGCTCAAAATGAGATGAATCCAACACCCACGTTAGTCTAGCTCAATTTTCCAAAATTTTCAAAACATTTGAGATTGAAAGAGCTACGACAAAGATTCAAAGTAATCCAATATACACTAAACTGTGTCATGCCATGCGTTATGCTTCATTTGTAAACCTTTGCTCCATGAGCACCAATGATGAGTTTAGATTTTTTATTTTCACAAGCCAATCAACTTGATTGTACACAGTAAATCATGCGTAACTTTTGATTTACATTTCAGAATTATATGAATCCAACACCCAAGTAAAGCTAGCTCTATTTTCTACATTTGAACAAATTTAAGACCAAAATAGCTACAACAAATCCATCAAGATTGAAATGCTTCATTTATATGCCTTTACTTAATGAGCACCAATGATCATTTTAGAATGATCATTTTAACTAGCTGATCAACTTGACATTTCCGCACTAAATCGTCTTTAACTTTTGGTTTAGAGGTCAAAATGAGATGAATCCAATGCCCACGTTAAGCTTGCTCAATTTTCCATTGTGACAACATTTGACACTGAAAGAGGTACAACAATGCCTCGAAGTAATACAATATATCCGAAACTGCAAGATGCCATACATTATGCTTTATTGGTAAACCCTTCTCAAGGAGCACCAATGATTACTTTAGAATGATCATTTTATCTGGTCAATCAACGTGACATGACCGCACTAAATTGTTTGTAACTTTTGATTTAGAGTTCAGAATGACATGAATCCAACACCAACGTTAAGCTAGATCAAATTTCGATATTGAGACAAAATTTAAGATCGAAATAACTATGACAAGGTCTCCAAGTAATCAAATCATTTATATGCCTTTACTCATTAAGCACCAATGATCAGTTTAGAATGATCATTTTAACTAGTAGATCAAGTTGACATGTCGGTACTAAATCATCTTTAACTTTTAATTTAGAGTTCAAAATGACATGAAGTCAATGCCCACATTAGGTTAGCTCGATATTCTATATTGTGACAATATTTGAGAGTGAAAGAGGTACGAGAAAGCTTCCAAGTAATCCAGTCTATTCCAACTACCTGATGCAATGCATTAGGCTTCATTTGTAAATCTTGTCTCAAGGAGCACCAATGATCAGTTTAGAATGATCACTTTAACTGGTCGATCGACTTGACATATCCACAATAAATCGTCCATAAATTTTGATTTAGAGTTCATAATGACACGAATCCATCGCCAACGTTAAGCTAGCTCTATTTTCTATAATGTGACAAAATTTTAGATTGAAATAACTATGACACGGCCTCCAAGTAATCCGATCTATCCCAAACTGTGTGATCCCATGCATTATTCTTCATTTATACGCCTTTACTCAATGAGCACACATGATCAGTTTAGAATGATCATTTAACTAGTTGATCAACTTAACATGTACGCACTAAAATATCTATAACTTTTAATTTAGTGCTCAAAATGAGATGACTCCAACACCCACGTTAAGCTAGCTCAATTTTCCGTATTGTAACAATATTTGAGGGGAAAGAGCTAGACAAGGCATCAAAATAATCCAATATATCCCAAACTGCGTGATGTCATGCATTATGATTCATTTGTAAACCTTTGCTCAATGAGCACAAATGATCTGTTTAAAATGTTCATTTTAACTGACCGATCAAGTTGACATGTCCACACTAAATCGTTCGTAGCTATTGATTTACATTTCAGAATGACACGAATCCAACGTCCAAGTAAAGTTAGCTCAATTTTCTAAACTGTGACAAAATTTTAGACCAAAATAAATACGAAAAAGCCTCCAAGTAATCCAATCTATGATAAACTGCGTGATGTCATTCATTATGCTTCATTTATTTGCCTTTACTCAATGAGCACAAATGATCAATTTATAATGATCATTTTAACTACCCGATCAATTTGAGAGGTCCACACTAAATCATCCATAACTCTGAATTTAGAGTTTAGAATGACACAAATGCAACACTACAAGAAAACATCGATTTCCCGACGACGAAATTCGTAGGTAATCCATCAGAAAGAGCAATTCCTGTCGACTTTTGGACAAACATTATCCGTCAGCACTATTTCGTTGGAAACCAATTTCTGTTGGGAAATTTTTGGGCATTATTGATGGGTTTGCGATAAAGTTAGCCATCGGCAAATGCCGACAGATATTCGATGTGTCACCTCTGTTGGGAATTACCAATGGGTCTTCGATAAGTGTAGCCATCGGCAAATCCCGACGGATATTCGATAGGATTAGTCCGTCGGCAAGTACCGACGAGTTTACGATAAAGGTTTCTGTCGGCCAATGCCGACGGATATTCGATGGTCCAGTCCGTCCAAAATTACCGACGTATTTGCGATGGATTTAGTCAGTCGGGCCGTCGGTGACTTATGCTGAATGTTGCCATCGGGAATCACAACCGATGGTATATCCCAACGATTTTCACCCATTGAGAGTGAACCGACGACATCGCGATAAAATAAGCTTTCCAACGGACACAATTCGGTCAGTGATTTCGGACGACTACATCCATCAGAAATAACCAAACAATTGAAAAAAAATTTTGAATAATTATTTTTAGAAATGATTCATTAAATATTTAAAAAATAAATTTATTTTGATAGTAAAATTTTTAATTATTAAACTGAATTAATATTTTTATATATATTTAATAAAAATATTTAAACAATTAAATAAAAATAATATTTCTAATTATAAATATAATAATAAATAAATTTTAGTTGTTTTAAAATCTACAAATTACATCGGAGGAGGAGGAGGAGAAAAGAATTCAGTGGAAAATTTGGTTTTCATAATATCTACAAAATATTTAATCTTCGTCATCTCTATTTGCATAGCCACCACTTTTTTTTCAGTTGTGCATTTTCCTCATTTCTAGCGGTGGTATATGCAACTAATACGAGTCCTGAATGACAACTATTAGAAAATTGTACTTCCAGTAAAAGCAAACAAATATTATTAAAAATATTATAATATTAAATATTAAAATAAATAAAAAGTGAAATCAAACTTACATCAAGAACCAGATGGTTAATCTCAGAACGAGGTAATTTGGTGACCGAAGATGAAGAACCACCTTGACACTACTAAAAAAAATATCAATTTTTGTCTTTTTCTATTTTTCAATGATCTTACTAACGAGCCCATCTTGGATGCGAGCAGTTTTTTTATTCGTGTGGATGACCTCAAGAAGTTGCAAGTGTTCTGTAGGCGCTCCAAATTCTTGTGACTAAAACTAAAAAAGTACTAAATGAATATTTTAAAAAAATTCAAATAATCATAAATAAAATCAATATAATAATTAATTTACCAATTGATCGTCTCGTCTTAGAAAACTAGTCGATACAGCATTGTGAATGTAAATGTCTTTGCCTCTTCGGTCGCTCTTCTGGTTTCTTGAATTAGTTCTTGAGATGGCTTCAGCGCTAGAAGGTTCCCAGTAAAGAATAAAATCGTTTTAAACCGACTCATTCAACCCTCTTGCTCTTTCTTTTCTCTTTGTCCACTTTTGTTTCCACTCGTTCATGTGGCGGGAAAATTGTAACGCGGCCTCTTTTTGAATAGCTTCTTCTACAAACTTTGTGTTCTTGGAATCCTTTGTAAATTCTTGCTGCAAAATTTACTTATATATTTCTAAAGAGTATTACTAAAAAACTGATTAAAACAATTACATATTTAAAAATAAATTAACGTACCGCAAACGTCCTGAACAAAATCTGATATTTTTCGTATGGAATATCTCTAAATTTTTTATATGGTTTGTTCAAAAGAGAATGAAGCATTTTTAATATAAATTTGCTTATTTTATTGTTTAAAATACCAAACCTACAAATTTTTATTAAAAATAATTATTTTAAATATATTTATGAAAATTTAATTTATCATGCCGAATTCCCTTGATGCCTTGGATCGATGAAAGTAAAAAGTTCCCGACCAGGCTCCTGAACCAATTCTTCAATTGTCATTGGTCAAAAAGAATCATTTCCTGATTCTGGAACTTGAGTTGTTATAAAACTCGGAGTAGACGACTCAGCACGTCTTTGGTACTCTTAATACGACCTTAAAACATTATGATTTTGATATTTTATTAGTCTATATGTATTTATTATTTGCCATTTTCTCTTCGAAATCCAATTTTAAAATATGAAAAAAACTTTTTCCAAATCATAGGTTTCGGAGACTTGTGTTATTTGGCGACTTGGTTAGAGTTTAGTGTTTTTTTAATTATTTTTTCACATACTTGACCCAATATTAATGTAGAATAAAATAAGAAATAAAATAAAATATTAATATTAAAATAAAATAAAATATGTTCATGTGATCCTACAAAAACTAAATTGTGAAATCTTGAATACGTAACTTTAGTTTCTAAATCAATTTTGTTTAAGCGTTGTTGCTATATACTCCGGTAACTAATAAATATTTTGGAAATTTTACCATTTCGATCAAACTTTTAAACAAAAATTCATTCCATTATTTTATCGTTCGCAGTCAATAAGTGGTATATTTCCTCTCTTTTTTTAAAGTTCACATACTTTCAAAAAAGGAAATTTTATAAACTAGCAAAATATCTTTCTAAAACTTCCATAAAAATCTTTGAAATAGTTTTGACTTTTGATTAGCGCGTTAAACTACCTCTCAAAATTACAAATAAATGCCTTCTTAAAGAATTTCATTTTTGTTAAAAAGTAAAAAAAAGCGTCTTCAACGACGTCTTTTGTTGATTATTTTAGTTAAACTTTATGTTTACCGACTTTAGTATGTCGGTAAACTTTCTCTATAAATAGGATGCTATGTTTCATTTGTAAAGGACAACAAGAATAAGAGAACGATTCTCTCTTCTCTCTCTCCTCTCTTCTTTTGAGTTAAAATTTGTGACAAAATTTAACCCCAAAATAGCTATGAGAAAGCCTCCAAGTAATCCAATCTATCTCGAACTGCGTGATGCCGTGCATTATGCTTCATTTATAAGCCTTTACTTAATGAGCACCAATGATTAGTTTAAAATGATCATTCTAACTATCTGATCAATTTGCCATATCCGCACTAAATCGTCTTTAACTTTTAATTTATAACTCTAAATGAGATGACTCCAACACCCACGTTAAGCTAGCTCAGTTTTCTATATTGTGACAACATTTGAGGCTATAAGAGCGGCAACGAAGCCTCAAAGTAATCCAATATATCTCAAAATACGTGATGCCATGCATTAAGCTTCATTTGTAAACCTTTGCTTAATGAGCACCAATGATCAGTTTAGAATATTTATCTTAACTAGGAGATCAATTTGACATGTCTGTACTAAACCATCTCAAACTTTTAATTTAGGGTTCAAAATGACATCAATCCAATGCCCACGTTAAGTTAGCTCAGTATTCTATATTGTGACAAAATTTCAGACTAAAAGAGGTACAACAAAACCTCCGAGTAATCCAATCTATCCCACACTATGTGATGCAATGCATTATGCTTCATTTATAAGCCTTTACTCAAGGAGCACCAATGATCAGTTTAGAATGATCATTTTACTAGCCAATCAACTTGACATGTCCGCACTAAATCGTCCGTAACTATTGATTTAAAGTTACAAATGACACGAATCTGGTGCCCACATTAAGCTAGCTCAATTTTATATATTGTGACAACATTTTAGATTGAAAGACCTATGACAAAACTTCAAAGCAATACATTATATCCCAAACTGTGAGATGTCATGCATTGTGCTTTATTTGTAAACCTTTGTTCAATGAGCTCCAATCATCAGTTTAGAATGTTCATTTTAATTGGCCAATCAACTTGACATGTCCACACTAAATTGTCCGTAACTTTTGATTTACATTTCAGAATTACACGAATCCAACATCCAAGTAAAGCTAGCTCTATTTTCTATATTTTGATAAAATTTAAGACCGAAATAGCTTTGAGAAAGCCTCTAAGTAATCCAATCTATCCCAAACAGAGTGATGGCATGCATGCATTATGCATCAGTTATACTCCTTTACTCAATGAGCACCAATGATAAGTTTAGAATGATCATTTTAACTGGCCAATCAACTTGACATGTACGCACTAAATCGTCCGTAACTATTGATTTAGAGTTCAGAATGACATGAATTCACCACCCACGTTAAGATAACTCAGTTTTATATTTTTTGCCAGATTTTAAGACCAAAATACGTTCGACAAAGTCTCCAAGTAATCCAATCCACCCCAAACTGCGTGATGTCATGCATTATGCTTCGTTTATATGCCTTTACTAACTGAGCACCAAAGATCAGTTTAGAATGATCATTTTAACTAGCTAATCAACTCCACGTTAAGCTAGCTCAATTTTCTGCATTGTGATAACATTTGAGACTGAAAGAGCTACGAAAAAGCCTCAAAGTGATCCAATATATCCCAAACTGCGTGATGCCATGTAAAATATTTTATTTGTAAACCTTTGCTCAATGATCACTAATGATCAGTTTAGAATGTTTATTTAACTAGCTGATCAAGTTGACATGTCACACTAAATTATCTTTAACTTGTAATTTAGAGCCCAAAATGACATGAATCCAACGCCCACGTTAAACTAGCTCAATTTTCCATATTGTGAAAATATTTTACAATGAAAGACCTACAACAAAGCCTACAAGTAATCCAATCTATCCCGAACTGCGTGATGCCATGGATTATGCTTTATTTATAAGCTTTTACTCAAGGAGGACCAATGATAAGTTTAGAATGATCATTTTAAAAGCGGATCAACTTGATTTGTCCGCACTAAATCGTCCGAAACTTTTGATATAGAGTTCAGAATAACAAGAATCCAACTCCCAGGTTAATCTTGCTCAATTTTCTATATTGTGACAAAATCTAAAACCAAAATAGCTATGAGAAAGCCTCTAAGTAATCCAATCTATCCTAAACTGCATGATGCCATGCATTATGCTTCATGTACAAGGCTTTACTTAATGAACACCAATGATCAGTTTAGAATGATCATTTTAACTAGCTGATCAACTTGTTATGTCCGCACTAAATCGTCTTTAACTTTTCATATGAGATGAATCCAGGGCCCACGTTAATCTAGCTCAGTTTTCCATATTGTGACAACATTTGAGTCTGAAAGGGCTACGACAAAGCCTCAAAGGAATCCAATATAACCCAAACTATGTGATGCCATGCATTATGCTTCATTTGTAAACCTTTGCTCAATGACCACAAATGATCAGTTTAGAATGTTCATTTTAGCCGATCAACTTGACACGTCCACACTAAATTGTCCGCAACTTGTGATTTACATTTTAGAATGACACGACTCCAACGCCCAAGTAAAGCTAGCTCAATTTTCCACATCGTGATAAAATTTAATACCAAAATAGCTATTAAAAATCCTCGAAATTAGCCACTCTATCCCAAACTACGTGATTCTAGGCATTATGCTTCATTTATACGCCTTTACTCAATGAGCACCAATGATCAGTTTGGAATGATCATTTTAAGTTGCTGATCAACTTAATAAGTCCGCACTAAATCATCTTTAACTTTTAATTTAGAGCTCAAAATGAGATGAATCCAATGCCCACGTTGGGCTAGCTCAATTTTCCATATTTTGACAACATTTGAGTCTAAAGAGATACGATAAATCATCAAAGTAATCAAATATATACCAAACAGCGTGATGTCATGCATTATATTTCATTTGTAAACCTATGCTCAATGAGCACCAACGATCAGTTTAGAATGTTCATTTTAACTCGCCGATCAACTTCACATGCCCACACTAAATCGTACGTAACTTTTAATTTAGAGCTCAAAATGAATCCAACGCCCGAGTAAAGCTAGATCAATTTTTTATATTGTGACAAAATTTAAGACCAATACGACAAAGCCTCCAAGTAATCTAATTTATCCTAAAATGCGTGATGCCATGCATTATTCTGCATTTATACGCCTTTACTTAATGAGCACCAATGATCAGTTTAGAATGATAATTTTAACTAGCTGATCACCTTGAAATGTCCACGCTAAATCGTCTTTAACTTTTAATTTATAGCTCAAAATGAAATGAATCCAACGTCCACATTGAGTTAGCTAAATATCCCATATTGTGACAACATTTGAGACTAAAAGAGCTACGACAAAGATTCCAAGTAATCCAATCTATCCCAAACAGTGTGATGCCATGCATTATGCTTCCTTTGTAAACCTTTGCTCAATGAGCACCATTGACCAGTGTAGAAGGTTCATTTTCACTGTCCGATCAACTTTAAATGTCCACAATAAATCGTTTTTAACTTATAATTTAAAACTCAAAATGACATGAATCCAACGCCCAAGTAAAGCTAGATCAATTTTCTATATTGTGATAATATTTGAGACTCAAAAGACAATTACAAAGCCTCCAAGTAACCCAATCTCTCCAAAACTATGTGATGCCATCCATTATGCTTTTCATTATAAGCGTTTACTCAAGGAGCGCCAATGATCCGTTTAGAATGATCATTTTAACTAGCCGATCAATTTAATATGTCTGCACTAAATCGTCTTTAACTTTTTAATTTAGAGTTCAAATTGACATGAATCGAATGACCACGTTAAGTTAGCTCAATATTCCATAATGTTACAATATTTGAGATTGAAATAGCTATGACAAATCCTCCAAGCAATCCAATCAATCCAACCTTGTGTGATGCCATGCATTATGCTTTCACTGTGAGCGTTTACTCAAGGAGCACCTATCATCAATTTAGAATGATCATTTTAACCAACTGATAACCTTGACATGTCCGCACTAATTTTTAATTTAGTGCTCAAAATGATATGATTCCAACGCCCACATTAGGCTAGCTCAATTTTCCATATTGTGACAACATTTGTGACTTAAAGAACTACGACTTATCCTCCAAATAATCCAATATATCCCAAAATGTGTGATTCCATGCATTATGCTTCATTTGTAAACCTTTGATCAATGAGAATCAATGATCAGTTTAGAATGTTCATTTTAATTGCGCGATCAACTTTACATGCATGTCCACAATAAATCTTCTATAACTTTTAATTTACAAGTCAAAATGACATGAATCCAATGCCTAGGTAAAGCTAGATCAATTTTCTATATTGTGACAGTATTTGAGACTGAAAAACCTACGACAAAGTCTACAAATTATCCAATCTATCCAAAACTGTGTGATGTCATGTATTATGCTTTCATGATAAGCATTTACTCAAGGGGCGCCAATGATCCGTTTAGAATGATCATTTTAATTAGCCGATCAACTTGACATGTACGCAATAAATCGTCTTTAACTTTTAATTTAGAGTTCAAATTGACACAAATCCAACACCAACGTTATGGTAGCTCACTTTTCTATATTGTGACAAAATTTAATACAAAATAGCTGTGACAAAGTCTCCAAATAATCCACTCTATCCCAAACTGCGTTATTGCATGCATTATGCTTCATTTATATGCTTTACTCAATGAGCACCAATGATGAGTTTATAATAATCATTTTTACTAGCTGATCTTACATACCCGCATTAAATCGTCTTCAACTTTTAATTTAGAGCTCAAAATGAGATGAATCCAACACCCACGTTAGTCTAGCTCAATTTTCCAAAATTTTCAAAACATTTGAGATTGAAAGAGCTACGACAAAGATTCAAAGTAATCCAATATACACTAAACTGTGTCATGCCATGCGTTATGCTTCATTTGTAAACCTTTGCTCCATGAGCACCAATGATGAGTTTAGATTTTTTATTTTCACAAGCCAATCAACTTGATTGTACACAGTAAATCATGCGTAACTTTTGATTTACATTTCAGAATTATATGAATCCAATACCCAAGTAAAGCTAGCTCTATTTTCTACATTTTAACAAATTTAAGACCAAAATAGGTACAACAAATCCATCAAGATTGAAATGCTTCATTTATATGCCTTTACTTAATGAGCACCAATGATCATTTTAGAATGATCATTTTAACTAGCTGATCAACTTGACATTTCCGCACTAAATCGTCTTTAACTTTTGGTTTAGAGGTCAAAATGAGATGAATCCAATGCCCACGTTAAGCTAGCTCAATTTTCCATTGTGACAACATTTGACAATGAAAGAGGTACAACAATGCCTCGAAGTAATCCAATATATCCGAAACTGCAAGATGCCATACATTATGCTTTATTGGTAAACCCTTCTCAAGGAGCACCAATGATTAGTTTAGAACTTGACATGACCGCACTAAATTGTTTGTAACTTTTGATTTAGAGTTCAGAATGACATGAATCCAACACCAACGTTAAGCTAGATCAAATTTCGATATTGAGACAAAATTTAAGATCGATATAACTATGACAAGGTCTCCAAGTAATCAAATCATTTATATGCCTTTACTCATTAAGCACCAATGATCAGTTTAGAATGATCATTTTAACTAGTAGATCAAGTTGACATGTCGGTACTAAATCGTCTTTAACTTTTAATTTAGAGTTCAAAATGACATGAAGTCAATGCCCACATTAGGTTAGCTCGATATTCTATATTGTGACAGCTTCCAAGTAATCCAGTCTATTCCAACTACCTGATGCAATGCATTAGGCTTCATTTGTAAATCTTGTCTCAAGGAGCACCAATGATCAGTTTAGAATGATCATTTTAACTGGTCGATCGACTTGACATATCCACAATAAATCGTCCATAAATTTTGATTTAGAGTTCATAATGACACGAATCCATCGCCAACGTTAAGCTAGCTCTATTTTCTATAGTTTGACAAAATTTTAGATTGAAATAACTATGACACGGCCTCCAAGTAATCCAATCTATCCCAAACTGTGTGATCTCATGCATTATTCTTCATTTATACGCCTTTACTCAATGAGCACACATGATCAGTTTAGAATGATCATTTAACTAGTTGATCAACTTAACATGTACGCATTAAAATATCTATAACTTTTAATTTAGTGCTCAAAATGAGATGAATCCAACACCCACGTTAAGCTAGCTCAATTTTCCGTATTGTAACAATATTTGAGGGGAAAGAGCTAGACAAGGCATCAAAATAATCCAATATATCCCAAACTGCGTGATGTCATGCATTATGATTCATTTGTAAACCTTTGCTCAATGAGCACAAATGATCTGTTTAAAATGTTCATTTTAACTGACCGATCAAGTTGACATGTCCACACTAAATCGTTCGTAGCTATTGATTTACATTTCAGAATGACACGAATCCAACGCCCAAGTAAAGTTAGCTCAATTTTCTTAACTGTGACAAAATTTTAGACCAAAATAAATACGAAAAAGCCTCCAAGTAATCCAGTCTATGATAAACTGCGTGATGTCATTCATTATGCTTCATTTATTTGCCTTTACTCAATGAGCACAAATGATCAATTTATAATGATCATTTTAACTAGCCGATCAATTTGAGAGGTCCACACTAAATCATCCATAACTCTGAATTTAGAGTTTAGAATGACACGAATGCAACACTACAAGAAAACATCGATTTCCCGTCGACGAAATTCGTAGGTAATCCATCAGAAAGAGCAATTCCTGTCAACTTTTGGACAAACATTATCCGTCAGCACTATTTCGTTGGAAACCAATTTCTGTTGGGAAATTTTCGGGCATTACTGATGGGTTTGCGATAAAGTTAGCCATCGGCAAATGCCGACAGATATTCGATGGGTCACCTCTGTCGGGAATTACCATTGGGTCTTCGATAAGTGTAGCCATCGGAAAATGCCGACGGATATTCGATAGGATCAGTCCGTCGGCAAGTACCGACGAGTTTACGATAAAGGTTTCTGTCGGCCAATGCCGACGGATATTCGATGGTCCAGTCCATCCAAAATTACCGACGTATTTGCGATGGATTTAGTCAGTCGGGCCGTCGGTGACTTATGCTGAATGTTGCCATCGGGAATCACAACCGATGGTATATCCCAATGATTTTCACCCATTGGGAGTGAACCGACGACATCGCGATAAAATAAGCTTTCCAACGGACACAATTCGGTCGGTGATTTCGGACGACTACATCCATCAGAAATAACCAAACAATTGAAAAAAAATTTTGAATAATTATTTTTAGAAATGATTCATTAAATATTTAAAAAATAAATGTATTTTGATAATAAAATTTTTAATTATTAAACTGAATTAATATTTTTATATATATTTAATAAAAATATTTAAACAATTAAATAAAAATAATATTTCTAATTATAAATATAATAATAAATAAATTTTAATTGTTTTAAAATCTACAAATTACATCGGAGGAGGAGAAGGAGGAGAAAAGAATTCAGTGGAAAATTTGGTTTTCATAATATCTACAAAATATTTAATCTTCGTCATCTCTATCTGCATAGCCACCAATTTTTTTTTAGTTGTGCATTCTCCTCATTTCTAGCTGCAGATATTGCACCACCGGTATATGCAACTCATACGAGTCCTGGATGACAACTATTAGAAAATTGTACTTCCAGTAAAAGCAAACAAATATTATTAAAAATATTATAATATTAAATATTAAAATAAATAAAAAGTGAAATCAAACTTACATCAAGAACCAGATGGTTAATCTCAGAACGAGGTAATTTGGTGACCGAAGATGAAGAACCACCTTGACACTACTGAGAAAAAATATCAATTTTTGTCTTTTTCTATTTTTCGATGATCTTACTAACGAGCCCATCTTGGATGCGAGCAGTCTTTTTATGCGTTTGGATGGCCTCAAGAAGTTGCAAGTGTTCTGTAGGCGCTCCAAATTCTTGTGACTAAAACTAAAAAAGTACTAAATGAATATTTTAAAAAAATTCAAATAATCATAAATAAAATCAATATAATAATTAATTTACCAATTGATCGTCTCGTCTTAGAAAACTAGTCGATATAGCATTGTGAATGTAAATGTCTTTGCATCCTCGGTCGCTCTTATGGTTTCTTGAATTAGTTCTTGAGATGGCTTCAGCGCTAGAAGGTTCCCAGTAAAGAATAAAATCGTTCCAAACCGACTCATTCAACCCTCTTGCTCTATCTTTTCTCTTTTTCCACTTTTGTTTCCACTCGTTCATGTGGCGGGAAAATTGTAACGCGGCCTCTTTTTGAATAGCTTCTTCTACAAACTTTGTGTTCTTGGAATCCTTTGTAAATTCTTGCTGCAAAATTTACTTATATATTTCTAAAGAGTATTACTAAAAAACTGTTTAAAACAATTACATATTTAAAAATAAATTAACGTACCGCAAACGTCCTGAACAAAATCTGATATTTTCGTATGGAATATCTCTAAATTTTTTATATGGTTTGTTCAAAAGAGAATGAAGCATTTTTAATATAAATTTTCTTATTTTATTGTTTGAAATACCAAACCTACAAATTTTTATTAAAAATAATTATTTTAAATATATTTATAGAAAATTTAATTTATCATGCCGAATTCTCTTGACGCCTTGGATCGATGAAAGTAAAAAGTTCCCGACCAGGCTCCTGAACCAATTCTTCAATTGTCATTGGTCAAAAAGAATCATTTCCTGATTCTGGAACTTGAGTTGTTATAAAACTCGGAGTAGACGACTCAGCACGTCTTTGGTACTCTTAATACGACCTTAAAACATTATGATTTTGACATTTTATTAGTCTATATATATATATTTATTATTTGCCATTTTCTCTTCGAAATCCAATTATAAAATATGAAAAAAACTTTCTCCAAATCATAGGTTTTGGAGACTTATGTTATTTGGCGACTTGGTTAGAGTTTAGTGTTTTTTTAATTATTTTTTCACATACTTGACCCAATATTAATGTAGAATAAAATAAGAAATAAAATAAAATATTAATATTAAAATAAAATAAAATATGTTCATGTGATCCTACAAAAACTAAATTGTGAAATCTTGAATACGTAACTTTAGTTTCTAAATCAATTTTGTTTAAGCGTTGTTGCTATATACTCCGGTAACTAATAAATATTTTGGAAATTTTACCATTTCGATCAAACTTTTAAACAAAAATTCGTTCCATTATTTTATCGTTCGCAGTCAATAAGTGATATATTTCCTCTTTTTTTTTTAAAGTTCACATACTTTCAAAAAAGGAAATTTTTTATAAACTAGCAAAATATCTTTCTAAAACTTCCATAAAAATCTTTGAAATAGTTTTGACTTTTGATTAGCGCTTTAAACTACCTCTCAAAATTACAAATAAATGCCTTCTTAAAGAATTTCATTTTTGTTGAAAAGTAAAAAAAAGCGTCTTCAACGACGTCTTTTGTTGGTTATTTTAGTTAAACTTTATGTTTACCGACTTTAGTATGTCGCTAAACTTTCTCTATAAATAGGATGCTATGTTTCATTTGTAAAGGACAACAAGAATAAGAGAATGATTCTCTCTTCTCTCTCTCCTCTCTTCTTTTGAGTTAAAATTATCAGATTAATTTTATCTCTCTAGATATTTTCATAACACGTTATCAGGACGATCATCTCTCCAAATACCAGTTTAATACTGTGTCGTTATATCGCTCAGGTAAAAGTTCATTTATGTTATTATGTCAATTTAATTATTTATGCAGTGGTAGGGTATACCTCCTCCAACGATATTATTTATGGAGTTGTAGGTTATACCTACTCCCGCTATATTATTTATGGAGTGGTAGGTTATATCTGCTCCCGTGATATTATTTACTTTATTTTATTATGTCAATTTAATTATTTATAGAGTGGTAGGTTATACCTCCTTCCACGATATTACTTATGCAGTGGTAGGTTATACCTACTCACGCGATATTATGGGATGGTAGGTTATACCTCCTCCGGCGATATTATTTATGGAATGGTAGGTTATACTTCCTCCCGTGATATTATTTACTTTATTTTATTATGTCAATTTAATTATTTATGGAGTTGTAGATTATGTGTGCTCCTTTATTGAGTGGTAGGCACTGCCTGCTTGAAATAATATGGTAGGCGTTGCCTCTTCAATCACATGGACGGTCTTACGTGCTAAGATGATTATTTATTTTTTTACTTTATTATATTCATATGCTTTTATTATCATTAACAACTTTTAAGATGATACTTAAAATGTTATAACAACTTGATATCATTGCCCTCGATGTATCTAAAAAAAATTATATGACTTGGCCATGAGATGCAAAGATGCATCTGAGATTGAATGGTCTTCTTAAAGTCATCGATCCATCGGAAACGATGTCAGATGAGAATAAGGCTAAGGCCATGGTGTTTTTACGCCACCATCTCCACGATACATTAAAAAATGAATATCTATCACAAAAGAAGATCCTGCGGATATTTGGAAATCATTAAGAGATAGGTTTGATCATCAGAAACTTGTGATCTTACCTAAGGCTCGATATGATTGCTACACCTCCGATTCATGTACTATAAAAGTGTTGGTGAATATAATTCCGCGTTGTTCAGAATTACTTCCAGGATGATGTTATGTGGTGATAAATTGAGCGATTATGATATGATTAAAAAAATGCTCTCCACATTCCATTCTAGAAATGTAGTCCTACAAGAGCAATATCGGACCAAAGAATATATTCGCTACTCGGAGTTGATGCAAGTACTCCTGATAGCAGAGCAAAATAATGACCTCGTGATGTTAAATCATCAATCTCGTCCAGGTGGATCGGCTTCATTCCCAGAAGTGGATGTGGTAGCATCCAATAATAATAATAATTATCAAGGACGAGGACGTGTACGCGGCAGAAGCCGTAGTAGAGGTCGTGGTCGAGGTTGTGGACGTGGACAAGGTAGGGGTATTAACATTGGAAAAAATAAGAATTTCCAAATAAATGAGGGTGGTCGGACAATAAGAAAACTGACCGAGAATGCTTGTTACGGATGCGGCATGAAAGGGCATTGGGAATGTACATGTTGTACGCCCAAATATTTCGTCGATCTGTATCAGGAATCAATAAAGCCCAAGTGTAATAATGTTGAAACCAACTACACCGATGATGAAGTTGGGCCTTCCTTTAGTGGTCTAAATGATGATACTCATCTGTATATCGCTGATTTTCTTGTTGATCCCGAAAGTATCAATGAGGATTAAAGCGATTATGATCGATGAGAAATGAAAAGCTGCTAAACTCATAACACGACCATCAATAACTAAAGTTGGGAATGAATCTCTAGTATTCTTAGAGAGAATACATGGGGACATATGTGGACCTATTCATCCACCATGCGGGCCATTTCGATAATTTATGGTATTGATTGACGCATCAAGTAGATGGTCATATGTTTGTCTTTTGACAACAAGAAATACGGCTTTTGCAAAATTTATTACCCAAATAATCAGATTGAAAGCACAATTTCCTGATTATTTCATAAAGAAAGCCAGACTTGATAACGCTGGTGAATTCACTTCACAAGCTTCTGATAATTATTGTATGTCAATGGGAATTGATGCTGAACATCCAGTGCCCCATGTGCATAAACAAAATGGGATGGCTGAAAGTTTGATTAAATAGTTGCAATTGATTGCAAAAACGTTAATATTGAGAACAAATCTCCCAATTTCTGTATGTGGTCATGCTATACTACACGTAGCTGCATTGGTCCAGATTAGACCAAGTGCGTATAATAAATATTCCCCATTGGAGTTGACATCTGGTCAACAGCCAAATATATCCCATCTTCGAGTTTTTGGGTGCATGGTTTATGTCCTAATAGCCCCACCGCAAAGAACAAAAATGGGACCACAAAGGAGAATGGGAATATATATCGGGCATACATCACCAAGTATAATTCGATATCTTGAACCTCGAACTGGTTATATATTTACAGCACGTTTTTCCGATTGCCATTTTAATGAAGATGAATTTCCAGCGTTAGGGGGAGGAATTAAAGAAACATCAAAAGATGTTACATGGTGTACACGAAATTTGATACACCTTGACCCCCATACAAACCAACGTAAACTAGAAGTTCAGAAAATTATACATTTACAGAATATGG
The DNA here is from genome assembly GCA_018901935.1 of Pugionium cornutum. NCBI lineage: Eukaryota > Viridiplantae > Streptophyta > Magnoliopsida > Brassicales > Brassicaceae > Pugionium > Pugionium cornutum. The sequence continues at coordinate 16,624,469 of CM032165.1, read as the reverse complement.
TAATTGAATTACCAGATGTGTTCATAGATACGAAAAAGATGACAAAATTGTATATACCCGATGCAAATGCTCCATCAAGAATTGATGTTCCAAAGGAACAATTTGATGGAAATAAATTAAATGACCCAAAAGTTCAATTGAAAAGGGGGAGGCCGATGGGCTCTAAAGATAAAAATCGCCGAAAGAAAAAGAAATTGGGAAAAATCAGTAAAGATCTCCCAAAAGTATTACATCATGTAGATATTCATGAAAATGAGAAGATTCTTGAAAAATCTGATGATGAAAGTGTTCTAGAGGAAGAACAAGATATAGAAAATTGTGAACCATCCATTAATTACGCCCAAGATGGAAAAATCTAGGTTAGAAATGAAATAGAAGATGTGGATGGAACATTTTCATTTTCTACATCTAAAGAAATTGATGATGAATATAATGATTCGGATCTGAGATCATTATCAGAATGTCGGGTGAGACCCGATTGGGAGAAATGGCAAAAAGCCATGAAAGATGAATTACTCTCTCTCAATAAAAGAAATGTATTCGGACATGTTATCATTACACCAAAAGATGTAATGCCTGTCGGATGCAAATGGGATTTCGTGAGAAAACGAAATGAAGAAAACGAGATCATAAGATATAAAGCACGACTTGTGGCACAAGGTTTCTCTCAAAGACCAGGAATTGATTATGATAAGACATATTCCCCGGTTATGGATGCAATTACGTTTAGATACTTGATGAGTATAACAACATCCAAAAATTTAGAGATGCACCTTATGGATGTCGTGGCTGCATATCTATATGGATCACTTGATAGTGACATATATATGAAAATTCCTGATGGATTTAAAATCCTGGAAGGATCCAAGATCTGGGAAAGATCAAAGGATTTTTGTTCGGTCAAATTACAGCGATCACTTTACGGATTAAAACAATCCGGACGCATGTGGTATAATCGCTTAAGCGAATATTTGTTGAAAAGGGATATATCAACAATGCGATATGCCCTTGCATGTTTATCAAGAAATCCTCAGTAGGATTTGTTACTATCGCTGTATATGTTGATGATATGAACATAATTGGAACTCAAAAGGAAGTTCATGATGCACGAACCTATATGAGAGAAGAGTTTGAAATGAAAGACCTTGGTAAGACAAAGTTTTGTCTCGGGCTTCAAATAGAGCATCTCAAAGGTGGAATATTTGTGCATCAATCAAATTATACCAAAAGGGTATTAAAACGCTTTATTATGGATAAAGCAAATCATTTGAGTACTCCAATGGTCAATAGATCACTTACTGTTGATAAGGATCCATTTTGACCTTGTGAAGATAACGAGGAAATTTTAGGTTCTTAAATACCTTATATGAGCGCTATTGGTGCGCTGATGTATCTTGCTAATTGTACTAGACCATATATTGCTTTTGCTAGTAACTTACTTACAAGGTATAATTCAGCCCATACGCGAAGACATTGGACCGGGGTAAAACAAATATTCCGTTATCTTCAAGGTACAATTGAGTTGGGATTATATTATTCCAGAAATTCCTTGTTTGGTATAGTTAGTTTTGCAGATGCAGGATATTTATCAGATCCGCATAAAGCTCGATCGCAAACCAGATACGTTTTTACATTAGGAGGTACTGCGATCTCGTGGCGTTCACAAAAATAGACATTGGTTGCCACTTCCTCAAATCATGCGGAAATTATCGCACCCAATGAGGCATGTAGAGAATGTGTATGGCTCAAATACATGACTCATCACCTACAAGAAGCTATTGGAATCATTACAAGTAAAGAACTAATAAAATTGTTCAAGGATAATGCTGCATGTGTCGCGCAACTTAAGGAAGGTTATATCAAGAGCGATAGGACGAAACATATCCCACAAAGATTTTCTCATATACTCAAGAGCTTGCGAAAAATCAAGTAGTCAACATTAAGTATATTCGCTCAACCGACAATGCAGCAAATCTGTTCACAAAGGCGTTTCCTACAACAACATTCAGAAAACATGTTCAGAATATTGGAATACGTCATTTGCGAGATATATAAATGGAATTATATATATCTTTTCGAAGGGGAGATTGCGTATATGTACTCTTTTTTCCTTATCATTATTTTTATCCCATCGGGTTTTTACATGATAAGGTTTTCACATGATAAGATTTTTAACGAGACAGTACGCAATACTTCAATAATAATAAATAATTAAGGGGGAGTGTTGAAAAGTCAACAAAAGCGTCTTCAACGACGTCTTTTGTTGATTCTTCTTTTGTTGATTATTTTAGTGAAAATTTATGTTTACCGACTTTAGTAAGTCCGTAAACTTTCTCTATAAATTGGATGCTATTAGGACAACAAGAATAAGAGAACGATTCTCTCTCTCTCTCCTCTTTTCTATTGAGTTAAAATTATCAGATTAATTTTATCTATATAGATATTTTCATAACAATTTTCGCAATTTGTATGCACGATTCCAAACTTCACAATTTTGAGTTCTTCTCAACATCAAAAGGGTTAACAAAACGTAAGCCTTGTCTCATAGAAATCTTTGTCGCCACCTAAGTACACCACCTAAGTAAACATTGTTAAATGGTGGAAGGATAGAAAATTCAAACGAAGAATTTGCAGTTTTCGAAAAATGGTTTTATGTCCGTCGGAAATGCCGTCAGAAATGTTGATGTTTTCTTGTAGTGTAATGGCTACTCATATAATATAACGCAAAAAAGGGAGATTTTAAAATTTGGTATGAACTATTTATAACAGCCAAAATAAAACAGACATTAAAAGAAAACAATAAAGAGGTTAAGGGTTCTCATGGATTAAGAGGTTAAGAGGTTATGAGCCCTAATTTCACAATGAACATCGACGACGACCCACGATCGAAATTCCAAAAATTGTTTCCAAAAATATATATCCAAATCATTGCATAAGTTAGATTTTTTTGAGAGAGAAGACTTACATTTCCGGCAGTACTTACATAGACCAAGAAGGGAAAACCGGCGACGTCGCGGTGGGAGGGGAAAAGGCAGAGAACGAGGAAACGACGGATTGAAAACTAAAGGAGGGGGGTGTGGGGTCCGTAGGTTTTATTCGATATTTCTGACGGCATTATCCGTCTATCAACTAATAAATATTTTCACGAAAGCACACATTGTTAATTACGTTTTCTGCATATAATTTAAGAGCATCGGAAATCCATCGGTAATTACCGATGGATTTCCGATGGAATGCTGAAAACCGTACATGTTTTCCAAATAGTCAGTCCATGTTGCAAATATGTTCTAAAACCCATATATTTTATTAGAATTTTAAATCTTATAAATTCTATTTTAATAGTTATTGTTCGTCGTAATACTGTCGGCAATTACAGACGGCGTTTAGATGGATATAACAACTTTGTCAAGTCCATCGGATTAATGAATCCAATATTACAAAAAAAATCCCGACAAGATAGGATATAGCATCAATACCCTAAGTCATCGGGAATCCGACTGTATTTACCGACGGAATCGCATTAGATTTTTTAGTTCCATCGAAAATCCATCAAAAATCCATCGGAATGATCTGGGCGCCGTCGGAAATCGATCGGATGGACATTTAAAATTTAAGAAAATATTAATTATCTCTAAAATTAAAGTATCGCAAAAACTTAAACAATATTATCATAGATTTAATCTGAATCTTATGAACATTCCAAAGTAGCTGATTTTTTGTCGTCAAACTTGCCAATCTATTTTTCTGAATCTTGAAACACGTTGTAATCTTCGTTCATGGTGTCATCAACAACAAGGTTAACTTCAAAAGAAATCTCTATGGAACCTAAGTTACAAATTGTGCTTTGTTGCATAGGGTCTTGCTCGGTAAGACCACATACCATTACTTTAAGATGTATTGAGGTCGCTGTAATCCAAAGATCTGGCTTGTTCCTCACATGAGGATATCGAATGTAACAAACCTGGTCCGCTTGTTATGCAAGTATAAAAGGATCATGTTTTCAATGTCGCTTACGAGAGCGGACAGATGTAACACCGAATTCGTCTTGACGTTGACCCATGACAGGGTCATACCAGTCACACTAGAACACAATACACATCAAATGAATCATTACTAGATAGTGAACTTCTAATATTTCACGAAGAACACCGTTGTATGCAATTTCTCCAGATTGAGATGATATACCATAATTATAGGTTGATTGTGAGTTTCCTTCGCGATGACTCTTAAAAGCATATCCACGAGTGCAGTACATTTGATAAGATTTTGCAGTAAATGTAGGACCACTCACCAACTCAACTAACCACGTGGGAAATAACCTACAAAATAATTGAATGCACTCAACTATATATATATATATATAAATAGGAAACTATTATTGAAAATTACATAATTTTCATAACACTCACATAAAAGTGTAACCATCTTACAAATTCACTCTTTTTAAGTCCGACCAACTCATTTTCTGTGTAATTTGAATAATGAACACGTATTTGATCCATCTATATCCTGTTATTAATTATGAAAAAAATAATTCAAAATAAATTATAATAACAATTAAAAAAAAATTTAATTGAAGTTACCTTTCATATTCCAAAACGTCATCGCAATTTGTCAAAATATACAGATGCAAGTGATTGTGTTCCTCCTCTAATAGGCGTCGCGTCTTCCCTTTTCCACTTAAACGTCCAATTTGTGCAAATACTTCTGGCACATACACTAGACAGCTTGCTTTTTCTCCTCCATCATCATGTTGTGCAGGTCATCTATTTTTTGTTTGGACTTGCAATTGAAAATAGTAGCTGGCAAAGTTAGATGTTTATCCATTAATACTTTGTGTGACGATTGAACTTTCAACCCTGACAAGATTTTTAACTTTTTTCTTTAGGTGGAACATATATCTATTAAAATGATATATCCATCGGTATTAAACAGGTCCTCCAAGCGCTGCTTCTGTAGGGAGGTGAATAGCAAGATGTTCCATAACATCAAAAAACGCTGCTGGAAATATTTTCTCCAAGTTAGAAATGAGAACTGGTATTTTTTCCTCCAAATTTTGGATATCGTCTTGAGTAAGGGATCTTGTAAATAAATCTCGGAAAAAGCACCAATCACTGCATAAAAAAAGTTAATATCATATAATATATAAAAATATAATTATTTATATATAAAATAATGTAAATGTACCTGCAATTGCTCCATGGACATTTTATGCAGAAGATCGCTAAAGGCAAATGGAAATAGTCTTTGCATGACAACATGACAATCATGACTTTTCATCATTGAAAATTTGCCTTCAATAGTATCGACACAATTACGAAAATTAGATTTGTATCCATCTTGAAATTTGACACTATGTTTAATCCAGTCAAAGAACTTGTCTTTTGCATGCGCATCCAACTGGAATGCAAGAGACAATGATTTTCCATTTGACATTACATGTAACAAATATCCGGCAAATCCAATCTAGCTTTCAAATTATCTTTCGTTTTTCATTGCACATTTACAATGGTATTCATTATGTTGTCGAAAAAATTCTTCTCAATGTACATAACATCTAGATTATGGTGTAACAAATGGTCCTTCCAATTTGGTAAATCCTAAAAAATGCTCGTCTTGTGCCAATTATGGTATTCGCCACAACCATCAACACGGTAAACCGTTCTCTTAGCACCAAAATCTTTAAGTTGAGTCATCATATAATTCCCATCAAGCATAGGAGGTGGACCATCAAAAAAATTTTGTTTTTCGTAAACAATGTTGTGCTTCGGCGATATGGATGATCTTGTGGTAGAAATCAACGATTATAGTCGAACCAACTAGTCTTTCGTCCATGTTTCTGTTGGACAGCATCAATATTATCTTGAAAATATGTGCATGCTAATCTTCCATGCGTCGACCATCTTGATAACATACCATATGCTGGAAAATCCCTTATGGTCCACATAAGTACTGCTCGCATCAAGAAGTGGTTGGAAAAATCAAATGTTTTGACAAGATTTTCCCATAAAATTTTTAACTCATGAATTAGTGGCTGCAAGAAAATATCAAGCGATCGCTTAGGATGCTCTGGACCTGTGACAAGAATTGTTAAAAACAAAAATTATCATTTCATGCGCAACGAAGGATGCAAATTATAAGGTGTCACGATAACTGGCCACAACGAGTATTGCCTCCCATGCTTCCCAAAATGGTTGAAACCAACTATAGATAACCCGAGGTATACGTTCCTAGTCTCATATGCAAAACTAGGATAACCTCTTTAAAATGTTTCAATGCTTAAGCATCCGAGGGATGCACAATTTCTCCATTCGAATTATGTTATGCATGCCATCTCATAGGCTTTGCCGTGTTTTCAGATTGATATAACCTCTTTAACATCTCTGTTAATGGCAAATACCACATCCGTTTATGCGGAATAGGCACTCTGCCGCTTGTCTCTTGAAATCGAGGTTTGTGACAAAATCGGCACTTCATGCGGTTTTCATCATTTCTCCAATAGATCATGTAGTTGTCAATACATACATCGATCATTTGATACGGCAATCCAATACCAGCTACAAGTTTTTGAACCTTGTAATATGAAGCAGGTGCAATATTAGCTTCAGGTAATATATCTCTAACAAAATCAGCTATCGCATTCACACCATCTTCAGCCAAGTTGAAATCCGTCTTTATCGTCATCAAATTGCTTGCAATAGATAAAGGCAATAATCCATCTCTACATCCTTTATACAAAGGCTGCTTGGATGCATCTAACATATCAAAAAATTTATGGGCTTCCAAATTAGGTTCCTCTATTCTACTCCTATCTTCAATGTACGAGGCTCTTTGTTCACGAAATGCATCATTCATCTTGTGAACATTACCTCCATTTATATCAACTTCTGATGTCGGTTCCTCTACCCTAACATTAGTACTATCTAACCTTTTTCATGTACTATCAAAATATTGCATCATTGCATCAGTTTCTCGATATGAATACAAAATTTTGTAACCCGGCATAAATCGAGTCCTATACAAATGATTATATACTTATCTAATAGAGATTAATCTATGATTTCGATATTTAATACACGGACAATACGTTTTACAGTATTCCGATGTCATGCTTATTTTTTGATGCAAATGTCATGGACTCTTCAACACCTTACGCAAATTCATCCGACAATTCCCTCGTTGTTGAATTATACCGAGGTTTATCCATCCAAGATCAAAACTAACCACACAAATCTGAAGAAGACTTGTTAAAAAAAAAATTTCTGGTGAAATTGTGAAGGAGTAGAGCGTATTTATATTGAAAATTAGAAGATTATCACGAATGTTTAACACATTATTTCGACTTTTTAACAAATAATCATAATTTTTAACAGATTATACTTAATAATATTCTCATTTCTAATGGAATTCTAATGGTTGCCGACCAATATCGGATATTTCCGACGACCAACCGACAACCCTCGACGTTTACATATCGGCCAAACTAACAATTGCCAAAAAATGATTTCGTCGAAAAGTCATCGGAAAAACCATCGGAGTTCAAAATGACATGAATCCAACGTGCACCTTAAGTTAGCTCAATATTTCATATTGTACAAAATTTGAGACTAAAAGAGCTATGGCAAAGACTCCAAACAATCCAATCTATCACAAACTGCGTGATGCCATGTGTTATGTCTCCTTTATAAGCCTTTCCTCAAGGAGGAACAATGATCAGTTCAGAATGATCATTTTAACTAGCCTATCAACTTCACAAGTCCGCACTAAATTGAGCTTAAGTTTTGATTTAAAGTTCAGAATGACACAAATCCAATGCCACCGTTAATCTAGCTAAATTTTATATATTATGACAGAATTTAATACTCAAATAGCTATGACAAAGCCGCTAAGTAATCCAATCTATCACGTACTGCGTGATGCCATCCATTATGCTTCATATATATGCCTTTACCCAATGAGCATCAAAGATCAGATTAGAATGATCAATTTAACTAGCTAATCAACTTAACATGTACCTACTAAATCGTCTTTAACTTTTAATTTAGAGCTCAAATTTAGATTAATCAAATGCCCACGTTATGGTAGCTGAATTTTCCGTTTTTTGACAACATTTAAGACAAAAAGAGCTACCAAAAATCCTCAAAGTAATCCAATATATCCCAAACTTGTGATGGTATGCATTATGCTTCATTTGTAAACCTTTGCTCAATGAGCACCAATGATCAGTTTAAAATGTTTATTTTAACTGACCTGATCAATTTGACATGTACACAATAAATCGTTCGTACCTTTTGATTTACATTTTACAATGACACGAATCTGATGCCGACGTTAAGATAGCTTAATTTTCAATATGATGACACAATTTAAGACCGAAATAGCTATGACAAACCCTCCAGGTAATCCAATCTATCCCAAACTGCATGATACCATGCATTATGTTTCATTTATACGCTTTTATTCAATGAGCACCAATGATCAGTTTATAATGATCATTTTAATTAGGTGATCAACTTGACATGTCTGCACTAAATCATCTTTAACTTTTAATTTAGAGCTCAAAAATGAGATGAATCCAACCCCCACTTTAAGCTACCTCAATTATCATTATTGTGACTACAATTGAGATTAAAAGAGTTACGACAACACCTCAAAGTAATCCAATATATCCCAAACTGCATGATGCTATGCATTATGCTTCATTTGTAAACCTTTGCTAAGTGAGCACCAAAGATCACTTTCGAATGTTCATTTTATCTAGCTGATCAAGTTGACATGTCCGTACTAAGTTATCCATAAATTTTTATTTACATTTCAGAATGACACGAATCCAATACATAAGTAAAACTAGCTCAATTTTTTATATTGTAAAAAAAATTAATACATAAATAGCTAAGACAAAGCTTCCAAATAATTCAATATATGCCAAGCTGCGTGATGCCACACATTATGCTTCATTTATACTCCTCAATAAACAAAAATTCTCAATTAGAATGATCATTTTAACTAGGAGATCAAGTTGACATGTCCGCATCAAATCATCTTTAACTTTTAGTTTAGAGTTCAAAATGACATGAATCCAACGCCCACGTTAAGTTAGCTCAATATTCCATATTGTGACAATATTTGAGAATGAAAGAGCTATGACAAAGCCTCAAAATAATCCAATGTATCTGAAACTGCATGATGTCATGCATCACACTTTCTTTATAAGCCTTTACTCAGGGAGCACCAATGATCAGTTTGGAATATCATTTTAACTGGCCGATCGTTATGAAATTTTGGCACTAAATCATCCATAACTTTTGATTTAGAGTTCAGAATGACACGAATCTAACGCCCACATTAAGCTAGCTCAATTTTCTATATTGGGACAAAATTTAAAACCGAAATAGCTACAAAAAACCCTCTAAGTAATCTAATCTATCCCAAACTGAGTGATGTCATGCATTGTACTTTATTTATACGCCTTTACTCAATGAGCACCAATGATCAGTTAGGAATGATCATTTTAACTAGCTGATCAACTTGAGATATCCGCACTAAATCGTTTTTAACTTTCAATTAGAGCTTAAAATGAGATGAATGAAACGCCCACGTTAAATAGCTCAATTTTCCATATTTTGACAGCATTTGAGATTAAAAGAGCTACGACAAAGCCTCAAAGTAATCCAATATATCCCAAACTGTGTGATATCATGCATTATGCTTCATTTGTAAACCTTTGCTCAATGAGCACCAATGATTTGTTTAGAATTTTAATTTTAATTGGCCGATCAGCTTGACATGTTCGCACTAAATCGTCCATATTTTTTTTACATTTCGAAATGATACGAATTCAACGCCCAAGTAAAGCTAGCTCAATTTTCTATATTGTGACAAAATTTAGGACTGAAATAGCAACGAGAAAGCCTTTAAGTAATCCAATATATCTCAAACTATTAGATGTCATGCATTATGATTCATTTATACCCCTTTACAAAATGAGTACCAGTGATTAGTTTAGAATGATTATTTTAACTAAGTGATCAAGTTGACATGTACGCACTAAATTTTATTCAACTATTAATTAGGATTTCAAAATTATATGAATCCAACGCCCCCGTTAGGTTAGCGCAATATTTCATATTGTGACAATATTTGAGGCTGAAAGAGCTACGACAAAGACTCCGAACAATCCAATCTATCATAAAATGCGTGATGCCATGCGTTATGTTTCCTATAGAAGTCTTTACTCAAGCAGTTCCAATGATCACATTAGAATGATCATTTTAATTGGCTGATCAACTTGAGAATTTTGCACTAATTCTTCCTTAAATTTTGATTTAGAGTTCCGAATGACACGAATCCAACACCGACGTTAAATGTAGCTAAATTTTGTATATTGTGACAAAATTTAAGACTGAAATAGCTATGAAAAAGTTTCCAAGTAATCCAATCTATCCCAAACTACGTGATGCCATGCATTATGCTTCATTTATACGCCTTTACCCAATGAGCACCAAAGATCACTTCAAAATGATGATTTTAACTAGCTGATCAACTTGACATATCCAGACGAAATAATCTTTAACATTTAATTTAGAGCTCAAAATGAAATGAATCCAACGCTCACGTTAAAATAGCTCAATATTGCATATTGTGACAATAGTTGATACTGAAAAAGCTTTGAAAAATCCTCCAAATAATCCAATGTATGCCAAACTGCGTGAGGCCACGTATTATGCTTCATTTATAAGCATTTACCCAATCAGCACCAATGATCAGTTCAAAATGATAATTTTAACTAGCGGATCAACTTGACATATCCGCACTAAATCGTCTGTAATTTTTTATTTGCAGTTCAGAATGACACGGATCCAATGCCCACGTTAAGCTTGCTTAATTTTCAATATGGTGACACAATAGCTATGACAAAGCGTCAAGGTAATCCAATCTATCCTAAACTTCAGGATGCCATGCATTTTGCTTAATTTATACGTCTTTACTAAATGAGCACCAACGATCATTTTAACTAGCTGATCAGCTTTACATGTCCGCACTAAATCAACTTTAACTTTTAGTTTAGAGCTAAAAAATGAGATAAATCCAACGCCCACGTTAAGCTAGTTCAATTTTCCATATTGTGACAACAATTGAGATTAAAAGAGTTACGACAAAGCCTCAAAGTAATCCAATATATCCCAAACTTTGTGATGCCGTGCATTATGCTTCATTTACAAACCTTTGCTAAATGAGTACCAATTATCATTTTCGAATGTTCATTTTAACTAGCTGATCATGTTGACATGTGAGCACTAAATCGTCTATAACTTTTGATTTATATTTCAGAATGACATGAATCCAATGCCCAAGTAAAGCTAGCTTGATTTTTTATATTATGGCAAAATTTAAGACAGAAATAGCTACGAGAAAGCCTCCAAGTAATCTAATCCATCCCAAGCTTCGTGATGCCATGCATTATGCTTCATTTATATGCCTTTACTCAATAAGCACAAATGATATATTTAGAATGATCATTTTAACTAGCATATCAAGTTGACATCTCTGCACTAAAACTTCTTTGACCTTTAATTTGGAGTTCAAAATGGCATGAATCCAACGGCCAAGTTAGGTTAGCTCAATATTTCATATTGTGACAATATTTGAGACTGAAAGAGCTACGACAAAGGCTCAACACAATCCAATCTATCACAAACTACATGATGCCATGCGTTATGCTTCCTTTATAAGCCTTTATTCAAGGAGGACCAATGATCTGTTTTGAATGATCAGTTTAACTATCAGGTCAATTTGACAAGTGCGCACTAAATCAACCTTAAATTTTGATTTAGAGTTCAGAATGACACGAATCCAACGCCCATGTTAATCTAGCTAAATTTTATATATTGTCACAAAATTTAAGACTGAAATAGCTATAAGAAAGCCTCTAAGTAATCCAATCTATCCTAAACTATGTGATGCCATGCATTATGCTTCGTTTATATGCCTTTACCCAATGAGCACCAAAGATCAGTCTGGAATGATCATTTTACTAGCTAATCAATTTGACATATTCGCACTAAATAATATTTAACTTTTAATTTAGAGCTCAAAATGAAATGAATCCAACGCCCATGTTAAAAAACTCAATATTGCATATTGTGATAATATTTGAGACTTAAAAAGCTACGAAAACCCCTACAAATAATCAAATGTATGCCAAAATGTGTGAGACCAGGTATTATGCTTCATTTATAAGCCTTTACTCAAGTAGCACCAATGATCAGTTTATAAAGATCATTTTAACTAGATGATTAACTTGACATGTCCTCACTAAATCATCTTTAACTTTTAATTTAGAGTTCAAAAATGAGATGAATCCAACGCCCACGTTAAGTTAGTTCAATTTTCTATATTGTGACAACAATTTAGATTAAAGGAGCTACGACAAAGTCTCAAGGTAATCCAATATATCCCAAACTGCGTGATGTCGTATTATGTTTCATTTGTAAACCTTTGCTAAATAAGCACAAATGATCAGTTTCGAATGGTCATTTTAACTAGCTTATCAAGTTGACATGTCCACACTAAATCTTCCATAACTTTTAATTTGGACCTTAAATGAGATGAATCAAACGCCCACGTTAAGCCAGCTGAATTTTTCGTATTGTGACAACATTTGAAACTGAAAGAGCTATGACAAAGCCTTAAAGTAATCCAATATATCCCAAACTGCGTGATGCCATGCATTATGCTTCATTTCTAAACCTTTGCTCAATGAGCACCAATGATCTGTTAAGAATTTTAATTTTCATTGGCCGATCAACTTGACATGTCCGCACTAAATCGTCCGTTCTTTTTTATTTACATTTCAGAATGACACGAATTCAACGTCCAAGTAAAACTAGCTCAATTTTATAAATTGTCACAAAATTTAGGGTTAAAATAGCTACGACAAAGTCTCGAAGTATTCAAGTATATCCTAAACTGCATGATGCCATGCATTATGCTTCATTTATACGCCTTTACTAAATGCTCACCAATCATCAGGTAGAATGATCATTTTAACTAGCTAACCAAGTGACATGTATGCACTAAATCTTCTACAATCTTTCATTTGGAGTTCAAAATGGCATGAATCCAACACCCACGTTTGGTTAGCTCAGTATTTCATATTGTCACAATATTTGAGACAAAAAGAGCTATGACAAAGACTCAACACAATCCATTCTATCATAAATTGCATGTTGCCATGTGTTATGCTTCCTTTATAAGCCTTTATTCAAGGAGGGCCAATGATAAGTTTTGAATGATCATTTTAAGTGTCCGATCAACTTGACAAGTCCGCACTAAATCAACCATAAATTTTGATATAGAGTTCAGAATGACACGAATCCAACGCCCATGTCAATCTAGCTAAATTTTATATACTGTCACAAAATTTAAGATTGAAATAGCTATGATAAAGCCTCAAAGTAATCTAATCTATCCCAAACTACGTGATGCCATGCATTATGCTTCATTTGTATGCCTTTACCCAATGAGCAGCAAAGATCAGTTTAGAATGATCATTTAACTAGCTGATCAATTTGACATAGCCGCACTAAATAATCTTTAACTTTTAATTTAGAGCTCAAAATGTAATGAATTCAACGCCCATGTTAAAATAGCTCAATATTGCATATTTTGACAATATTTGAGACTAAAAAAGCTACAAAAAATCTACTAAGTAATCCAATATATGCCAAACTACGTGAGGCCATGTATTATGCTTCATTTACAACCCTTTACTCATGGAGCACCAATGATGAGTTTATAATGATCATTTTATCTATATGATTAACTTGACATGTCCGCAGTAAATCATCTTTACCTTTTAACTTACAGATCAAATATGAGATGAATCCAACGCACACATTAAGCTAGCTCAATTTTTTCATATTGTGACAGCAATTTAGATTAAAAGAGCTACGACAAAGCCTTAAGGAATATATCCCAAACTGCGTGATGCCGTGCATTATGCTTCATCTGTAAACCTTTGCTAAATAAGGACCAATGATCAGTTTCGAATTTTCATTTTAACTAGCTTATCAAGTTGACATGTTCGCACTAAATCGTCCATAACTTTTGATTTACATTTCAGAATGACATGAATCCAACACCCAAGTGAAGCTACCTAAATTTTTTATATTCTGACAAAATTTAAGATAGAAATAGCTATGAAATAGCCTCCAAGTAATCCAATATATCCCAAGCTGCGTGATACCATGCATTATGCTTCATTTATATGCCTTTATTCCATAAGCACAAATGCTCAGCTTAAAATGATCATTTTAACTAGCAGATCAAAGTTGACATTTCCGCAATAAATCATCTTTAACTTTTAATTTAGTGTTCAAAATGACATGAATCCAATGCCCACATTAATTCAGCCTAATATTCCATATTGTGACAATATTTTAGAATGAAAGAGCTATGACAAAGCCTCCAAGTAATCCAATCTATCCCAAACTACGTGATGTCATGCATCAAACTTTCTTTATAAGCCTTTGCTCAATGAGCACCAATGATCAGTTTAGAATGTTCATTTTAACTAGCTGATCAAGTAGACATGTCCACACTAAATCATTTGTAACTTTTGATTTACATTTCAGAATAACACGAATCCAAGGTCCAAGTAAAGCTAGCTCAATTTTCTATATTGTGACAAAATTTAAGACCTAAGTAGCTATGACAAAGCCTCCAAGTAATCGAATCTATCTCAAACTGCGTGATGCCATGCATTATGTTTCCTTTATACGCCTGTACTCAAGGAGCACCAATGATAAGTTTAGAATGATCAAATTAACTAGCCGATTAACTTGACATGTTCGCACTAAATCGTCCGTAACTTTTGATTTAGAGTTCAGAATGACACGAATCCAACACGTTAAGCTTGCTCAATTTTTTATATTATGATTAAATTTCAGACCAAAATAGCTACGACAAAGCCTCCAAGTAATCCAATCTATCCCAAACTGCGTGATGCCATGCATTATGCTTCACTTCTACGCCCTTTCTCAATGACAACCAATGATAAGTGTAGAATGATGATTTTAACCAGCAGATCAAGTTGACATGTCGGTACTAAATCGTCTTTAACTTTTAGTTTAGAGTTCAAAATGACATGAATCCAATGCCCATGTTAAGTTTGTTAAATATTACATATTATGTACAGTATTCGAGACTGAAAGAGCTACGACAAGGCCTCCAAGTATTCCAATCTATCTCAAACTGCGTGACGCCATACATTATGCTTTCTTTATAAGCCTTTACTCAAGGAGCACCAATGATAAGTTTAAAATGATGATTTTAACTAGCTGATTAACTTAACATGTGTCACTAAATCATCTTTAACTTTTTGTTTATAGCTCAAAATGATATCAATCCAACTCCCACGTTAAGCTAGCTCAGTTTACCATATCGTGACACTATTTGAGAATAAAAGAGCTATGACAAAGCCTCAAAGTAATCCAATGTATCCCAAACTGCGTGATGCCATGCATTATGCTTCATTTATAAGCCTTTACTCAAGGAGCACTAATGATCTGTTTAGAATGATCATTTTAACTGGCCAATCAACTTGAAATATCCGCACTAAATCGTCCGTAAATTTTGATTTAGAGGTCAGAATGACACGAATCCACGCCCACGTTAAGCTAGCTCAATTTTATATATTGTGACAACATTTGAGATTGAAACATCTACGACAAAGCGTACAACTAATCCAATATATCCCAAACTGCGTGACGCCATGCATTACGCTTTCTTTGTAAGCCTTTACTCAATGAGCACCAATTATCAGTTTAGAATAATCCTTTTAACTTGCCGATCAACTTGACATGTCCTAATGGGGACATCAGGTCGTATGGCCGGCCAGGAGACCAGACTGGCCGACCAGGAAGCTTGTCCGAGACAGCCGGGCCATTTGGCTCGTCTACCGGCCCAAGCAAACCGCCGGGCCTTCGACCAGCCGGGCCGGACCGACCAACACTTCCGGCGGAGAGGCCCAAACCTCCGGCCCAACTGGTGGCGACGTGGATGACACTGTCGGTCCCATTGATGATGCCGCCGGCTCCGGGATCAACTTGGCCGGCTCAGATAACATTTCGGCAAGTACCTTGTAGAGTCCAGCCGGTGCAGCCGATCCAGTAGAGTGCACCACCATTTCAACGTCTAAACAAGGAGACTCGGACCAGAAAAGCTACCAGCTTCAGGACATGCATCTAGAGGAAGTCTCCACACCAGTGGTGCCACCAGGAGCAATGTCAAGGAGCAGATCAAGGGCGCTCTTCCAAAAATTCAGCTTGTGGGTCGACAAGCCCCTAGAAGATGATCGACAAGGGACATTGGCCCAGAATTGCAAAGAAGAGTCCAAAGGCTTCACAACAATGCAAGGGACTTCAGAGACTTGGGCTTTAGTGGCAAGAGAGGTCAGGGCCCAAAGATTCCTAACCCTACTCCAAGTCAAAGACTAGGAGCAAGGCGCGTGCATGCCACAAGGACGGCCACCTTCCATTTCTTGGCCGTGAGGTAAGAAAGGTAAGTTTTCAAATTAGATATTTGCCGCTTTCTGTTTTGCAGGGTAGGATTTAGATCATTTACATTTTTGAGTCAAAGACATTTTAGGAATAGGTCCTTTTTCGGTTATGCACTTTTGTAAGTTTTCCATTTGTGCACTTTTGCAAGTTTTCCATTTCTTTTCTTGAGTCGACCCTAAAACGTCAAGCTATCGAGCATATTAATAAGACTCCTTCCAGCATTGTAGTTCGACAACCTTTTTGATAATTAATAAAGATCAAATTTTCTTTCTACAAGGTATTCTCTCCAGAGACTTGTACGCTTAGAACCTAGTTGAGACCAACCTTCCTGGCTCTAAGTTTGTGATTTATCACGAGGTTCATCACCCCTCGTGTGGTTCACTTCACCCTTCCATCTTTTACCAACCAGAAAACCCCCATCCAGAAGCCTAAGGTTGAGTTTCTCACCTAATCTTCTCCACACAGCCCACGCGCGTACAACCTTGAATTGAGGCTTGTATCATTTTTGTATCAGAGCTTAAAGCTCCTAAACCAGGTTGTTTCTATCCTTTAATTAGTTTTGTTTCTAGTTCTTGCATTAGTTTAAGTCGCATTCAAGAAAAATAAAAAAAATAACATCAAACTCAAACCGAGTGCATCTAGCTTCTACGTGCATCACTAGGGCTTAGATTCATTCTTGCATTGCAATTTTTGACTTTCCTTTTTGTTAGAATCATATTTCCATTATTATTAAGTTAAATTAAAAAGAAAAGAAAAAGAAAATAGGAAAAACACCAAAATAATTCAACCAAGACAGCTAGCACTAGTTGTTAGAAAGTTTCCATTTTTTTCAAATCTTCCATTTTTTCGAATTTTCTTTTTTCTCAGTTTTTCCTTTTTTGCAGTTTTTCGAATTCTTCTATATAAGAAACCCTCCTAATCGATTATAAGAGCAGAGTAACTTGTTCTTTTCTTTCTAGTACACAATGGCAGAAGAAAATAGAGATGCAGCCGATGCCATAATTGCCATGTTCACGACCCTCCAAACGCAACTCGCATCATCGGCGAGAGGTTGGAGCGCATGGGGAGGCCTGTGAGATTCCAGGCCATAAGGCACGTGAGGGCTGAGCAAGACCGTGCTGAGGGTCCTGAGCACCTTAGGACACGGCACGAACAGGAGGAGCCCCAGCCAGATGGAGATGAGGACGCACAGCCTCATGACTATCACCCTAGGCCGAGAGGACCTCCACGGCGACCAGAAGCCGAAGGCGATGGCTTCGAGCCATATGTTCATCACCAGAGACCAAGAATGCCTCCTAGACATCATGAGGATGGAGATGAATACGCCTACAACCGGGTAACTCCTCCTGATGTCAAGTTAACACCTCCTAGTTTTGCAGGAAAAGTAGACCCCGAAGCCTATCTTGATTCGGAGAGGAGGATGGATCACATCTTTGATCACTACAACCAACCAGGCCCCAGGAGAGTCTCCATAGCAGTAGCACAACTCACGGACAATG
This sequence comes from Pugionium cornutum, assembly GCA_018901935.1. Lineage (NCBI taxonomy): Eukaryota > Viridiplantae > Streptophyta > Magnoliopsida > Brassicales > Brassicaceae > Pugionium > Pugionium cornutum. The sequence continues at coordinate 16,606,408 of CM032165.1, read as the reverse complement.
CCCTCATCTGGTGGGATCAGGAGGTGTCTGACCGGAGGAAGAAAAGATTGAGGCCCGTAGACTCATGGGTCGACATGAAAGACCTCATGAGACAAAGGTTTGTTCCACATTATTTTTCATAGAGATTTGCAACAACGTTTTCGTACTCTTAAGCAGGGCACCAGATCAGTAGAGGAGTACTATGAAGAGTTTGAGAGACTGAGGAACAGGCTGGAGCTCAATGACGATGAGGAGGCTTTGATGGCACAATTCTTGGATGGACAGCAAGAAAGAATCAGCCGCAAGATGGAAAGGCAAATCTACAATGACTTCAAGGATTGGTTCCACCTATCTGTGCAGGCTGAGCAGCACATCAAACGTAAGAGCCAAGACATCTGCAACAAGCCTAAGATGCCTTGGGCACCAAGCAACATTTCCAAGCCCGTAGACAAAGGCAAAAGCATAGAGATCAAGTCACGGTTCAAGAGCAAGCCTCCTGAGCCAACCCGTGACCAGAGAGAGCCCTAGTAAGTCCTCTAACCCTCAAAGATCACGTGACATCACTTGTTTCAAGTGTAAGGGTCGCGGACACATCTCAAGGGAGTGCCCAAACAACCGGGTCATGCTGATTACGGAAGCTGGAGAGTATGAATCCCAAGATGAAGAGGAGTATGAACCAGAAGGAGAATACGGTGACATTGAGTACCCTGATGTGGGGGAAGTGCTGGTCACTAGACGCATTCTCAGTGCAATGGTGGATCCTTTAGACACCATCCAAAGGGAGAACATCTTCCACAGCCGTTGCACCATCAAGGGCAAGGTATGTAACCTCATCATAGATGGTGGTTCTTGCACTAACGTTGCTAGTGTGTACATGGTTGATAAGCTAGGTCTAGAGAAGACAAGGCACCCTCGACCGTATTTTCTGAGATGGCTTGATGACAAAGTGGAGCTCAAGATCCATGAGCAAGTCACTGTGCCATTCAGTGTTGGCAAGTACCAAGACCAAGTAGTGTGCGATGTGGTGACAATGCAAGCTGGCCATCTTCTGCTAGGAAGGCCATGGCATTTTGACAAGGAGACCAGGCATGATGGCCAAACCAATCTCTACACTTTTGTGCATGACAAGAGAAAGGTCAGCCTAACTCCTCTCAGACCTGCCCAAGTACATGAGCTTCAACAGCAAATGAGTAAGGAAAAGAAGCTCATTAAATCTAATTTTCTTATTCAACCAAGTCATATCCGAAGAGCTCTAAGTTTGTGGTTTATGACGAGGTTCATCACCCCTTGTGTGGTTCATTTCACCCTTCTATGTTTTACCAACCAGAAAACCCCCATCCATAAGCCTAAGGTTGAGTTTCTCACCTAATCTTCTCCACACAGCCCATGCGCATACAGTCTTGAATAGAGGCTTGTACCATGTCCTCACTAAATCATCGGTAAATTGTGATTTAGTGTTAAGAATGACACGAATCCAACGTCCAAGTTCAGCTAGCTCAATTTTCTATATTGTGACAACTTTTAAGACCGAAATAGCTACGATAAAGCCTCCAAGTAATCCAATATATCCCAAACTGCATGACACCATGCATTACGCTTTCGTTATAAGCCCTTACTCAAGAATAATCAATGATCAGTTAAGAATAATCATTTTAACTTCCCGATCAACTTCATATGTCCCCACTAAATCGTCCGTAAATTTTGATTTAGAGTTCAGAATGACACGAATCCAACGACCACGTTAAGCTAGCTCAATTTCTATATTGTGAAAAAATTTATGACCGAAATAGCTATGAAAAAGCCTCCAACTAATCCAATATATCCCAAACTGCGTGATGCGATACATTATGCTTCATTTATACGCCTTTACTCAATGAGCACAAGTGATCAGTTTAGAATGATCATTTTAACTGACCGATCAACTTGACATCTCCCCACTAAATCGTACGTAAATTTTAATTTAGAGTTCAGAATAACACAAATCCAACGCCCGTGTTAATCTAGCTCAATTATCTATATTCTGACAAAATTTAAGACCAAAATAACTACGACAAAGCCTCCAAGTAATGCAATCTATCCCAAACTGAGTAACGCTATGCATTACGCTTTGTTTATAAGCCTTTACTGAAGGAGCACCAATGAACAGTTTAAAATGATCATTTTAACTGGCCGATCAACTTGACATGTCCACACTAAATTGTCCATAAATTTTGATTTAGAGTTCAGAAGGACACGAATCCAATGCTCACGTTAAGATAGCTCAATTTTTTATGTTGTGAAAAAATTTAAGACAGAATTAGGTACGACAAAGCCTCCAAGTAATCCAATCTATCCCAAGCTGCGTGATGGCATGCATTATGCTTCATTTATAAGCACTTACTCAAGGAGCACCATTGATCAGTTTAGAATGATCATTTTAACTAGCTGATCAACTCGACATTTCTGCACCATACCGTCTTTAACTTTTAATTTAGAGCTCAAAATGACATGAATCCAACAACCATGTTAAAATAGCTCAATATTCCATATTGTTACCATATTTGATACTAAAAGAGTTTCGGAAACGCCTCCAAGTAATCAACTTGACATTTCCGCACTAAATTGTCCATAAATTTCCATTTAGAGTTCAGAATGACAGGACTATATCGCCCACGTTAAGCTAGCTTAATTTTCTATATTGTGACAAAATTTAATACCGAAATAGCTACAAAAAATCCTCCAAGTAATCCAATCTATCCCGAGCTGCGAGATGTCATGCATTGCATGTTCTTTATAAGCCTTTACTCAAGGAGCACCAATGATCAGTTTAGAATGATAATTTTAACTGGCCGATCAACTTGACATGTCCACACTAAATCATAGGTAGATTTTATTTAGAGTTCAGAAAGAAACGTATCCAACACCCACATTAAGCTAGCTGAATTTTCTATATTGGGTCAAAATTTAAGATTGAAACAGCTATGCAAAAGCCTCCAAGTAATCCAATCTATCCCAAACTGTGTGACGCCATGCATTATGCTTCATTTATACGCCTTTACTCAATGAGCACCAATGATTAGTTTAGAGTGATCATTTTAACTAGCTGATCAACTTGACATGTCCGCACTAAATATTGTGACAACATTTTAGCCCCAAAGAGCTACGGCAGAACCTTTACTTAAGGAGCACAAATGATCAGTTTAGACGCGCTTTCAATATTGTGACAACATTTGAGCCTCAAAGAGCTACGACAGACCCTTAAGTCAAGGAGCACCAATGATCAGTTTAGAATGATCACTTTAACTAGTAGATGAAGTTGACTTGTACGCACTAAATCGTCTTTGACTTTTAGTTTAGATTTGAAAATGAAATGAATCCACGCCCAGATTCTGTTAGCTCAATATTCCATATTTTGACAATATTTGAGACTAAAAGAGCTACGACAATCCTCCTAGTAATATAATCTATTCTGAACTGCGTGATGCCATGCATTACGCTTTCTTTATAAGCTTTTAGTGAAGGAACACCAATGATCAGTTAAGAATGATCATTTACAGGACGATCAACTTGACATGTCCGCACTAAATCCTATGTAACTTTTGATTTAGAGTTCCGAATGACAAGAATCCAACGTCCACGTTAAGTTAGCTCAATTTTCTATATTTTGACAAAATTTAAGACCAACATAGCTATGAGAAACCCTCCAAGTAATCCAATCTATCCATAACTGCGTGATACCATGCATTATGATTAATCTATACACCTTTACGCAAGGAGTACTAGTGATCAGTTTAGAATGATCATTTTAACTAGATGATCAACGTGACACGTCTGCACTAAATTGTCTTTAACTTTTAATTTAGAGCTCCAAATGAGATGCATCCAACGCCCACGTTAAAATAGCTCAATATTCCATATTCTGACAATATTTGAGACTGAAAGAGCTACAACCAAACCTCAAAGTAATCCAATATATCCCAAACTGCGTTATGCCATGCATTATGCTTCATTTGTAAACCATTGCTCAATGAGCACCAATGATCAATTTAGAATGTTTATTTTAACTAGCTGATCAAGTTGACATGTCCGGACTAAATTGTCCGTAATTTTTGAATTACATTTGAGAATGACACGAATCCAACACCAAAGTAAAGCTAGCTAAATTTTCTATATTGTGACAAAATTTATAATCGAAATAGCTACAACAAAGCTTCCAAGTAATCCAATCTATCCCAAGTGATGTGATCCTGATGAGGGTCAAGCCCCTGATTAACTACAAATGGTTGGGGAAGAGTGGATGAATGGATTTAAGTTGCGAAATGGGTGAAAGGATGGTGTATCTTGCGGATGTGTGAGCTCTTAAGTGGATGGATCCGAGAACAAGGGGAAACGGATGATACTTCTCAAGGATGGTGGAAAATCTTTGGACTATCTGCTTGCTCTGTGTGAATGACAATGGCATCAATAAAAACCTATCTGAGAAAACCCATTGGGACAAAACTAAGAATAGGGAAAATAGTATAATCTAAGACCCCTCTATTGGTGAGGTTTAGGTGGCTTGAATCACAACCAATGTGGTTGGATTAGTACACACTAAACTGGACTGAATGGTGTTGAGAAGCTGCTGTAGTGTTGTCTTAAGTTTTGCTTGCTTGGATCGGGTAATGGGGCCATTGAAGATTTGTAGGCTTTCATCTCCAATATCCGCGGGTTCTACCTTCTCCTTAGCATCTTTTGGGGATTCTTCCTCCTCTGGTTCAAGCTGCTCCGTACGTTGTGGTTCCTTGCCGGCCATGCTCACATCACCAAGCTGCGTGGTGCCATGCATTCTGGTTCATTTATACGCCTTTACCAAAAGAGCACAAATGATCAGTTTAAAATGATCATTTAAACTAGCAGATCAACTTGACATGTACGCACTAAACCGTCTTTAACTTTTAATTTTGAGTTCATAAGGACATGAATCCAACGCCCACATTAAGTTAGCTCAATATTTCATATTGTGACAATATTTGAGACTGAAAGACCTACGACAAAGCTTCCAAGTAATCCTATTATCCTAAAAGGCGTGATGTCATGCATTACGCTTTCTTTATAAGCCTTTACTCAATGAGCACGAATGATCAGTTTAGAATGATAATTTTAAGTAGCCGATCAACATGATATGTCCGTTCTTAATCGTACGTAACTTTTGATTTAGAGTTCAGAATGACACGAATCCAACGACCAAGTTAAGCTAGCTCAGTTTTCAACACTGTGACAAAATTTAAGACCAAAAAAGCTATGACAAAGCCTCCTACTAATCCAATCTATCCCAAATTGCATGATACCATGCATTATTCTTCATTTATACACATTTACTCAATGAGCACCAATGATCAGTTTAGAATGATCATTTTAACTAGCTGATCAACTTGATATGTCCGCATTAAATCATCTTTTTAGTTTAGAGCTCAAAATGAGATGAATCCAATGCCCAGGTTAAGCTAACTTAGCGTTCTATATTGTGACAACATTTGAGACTGAAAGAGATACGACAAAGCCTCAAAGTAATCCAATATATCTCAAACTACGTGATGTCGTGCAGTATGCTTCATTTGTAAAACTTTGCTCAATGAGCACCAATCATCAGTTTAAAATGTTCATTTTAACTTGCTGATCAAGTAGACATGTCCACACTGGATCGTCCGTAACTTTTGATTTACATTTCAGAATAACACGAATCCAAGATCCAAGTAAAGCTAGCTCAATTTTCTATATTGTGAAAAATTAAGACCGAAATAGCTTTAACAAAGCCTCCAAGTAATCAAATCTATCCCAAACGGCGTGATGCCATGCATTATGATTCATTTATTCGCATTTAATCATTGTGCACAAATGCTCGATTTAGAATGATCATTTTAACTAGCCGATGAAGTTGACATGTACGCACTAAATCAACTTTAACTTTTAATTTGGAGCTTAAAATGACATGAATCCAACACCCACATAAAGTTTGCTCAATATTCCATATTGTGACAATATTTGAGACTAAAAGTGGTACGACAAAGCCTCCAAGTAATCCAATATATCCCAAACTGCGTGATGCCATCCATTATGCTTTCTTTATAAGCCTTTACTCAAGTAGCACCAATGATCAGTTTAGAATGATCGTATTTATTGGCTGATCAACTTGAAATTTCCGCAATAAATCGTCGTAACTTTTGATTTAGAATTCAAAATACCATGAATCCAACACCCACGTTAACCTAGCTCAATTTTCTATATTGTGACTAAATTTAAGACCCAACCATCGATGACAAAGCTTTCAAATAATCCGATCTAGCCCAAACTGTGTGATGCAATTCATTATGCTTCATTTATATGTCCTTACTCATTGAGCACGAATGATCATTTTAACTAGCAGATCAAGTTGACATGTCCATACTAAATCGTCTTTAACTTTTAATTCTGAGTTCAAAATGACATGAATTCAACGCCCACATTAAAATAGCGCAATACTCCATATTGTAACTATATTTAAGACTGAAAGAGCTATGACAAAACCTCCAAGTAATCCAATCTATCCCAAACTGTGTGATCTCATGTATTATGCTTCATTTACAAGCCTTTACCCAAGGGACACAAATGATCAGTTTAGAATGATCATTTTAATTGGCCGATCAACTTGACATGTTCACACCAAATCGTCTTTAAGTTTTAATTTAGGGTTCAAAATGACATGAATCTAACACCCACCGTTAAGTTAGCTCAATATTCCATATTGTGATAATATTTGAGACTAAAAGAGCTATGACAAAGCCTCAAACTAATCCAATCTATCCCAAACTGTGTGATACCATGCATTATGCTTCATTTATAAGCTTTACCTAAGTAGCGCTATGATCAGTTTAGAACGTGCATTTTAACTGGATGATCAACTTGACATGTCCACACTAAATTGTCCGTAACTTTTGATTAAGAGTGACACGAATCCAATGCCCACGTTAAGCTAACGTAAGTTTTCATATTATGACAATTTTTGAGACCGGAACAGCTACGAGAAAGGCAAAAAGTAATCCAATATATCCCAAACAGCGTGATGCCATGCATTGTGCTTCATTTGTAAACCTTTACTCAATGAGCACCGATGAACAGTTAGAATGTTCATTTTAACTAGCCGATCAGCTTGACATGTCCACTCTAAATCGTTCATAACTTTTGATTTACATTTCAGAATGACACGAATCCAACATCAGAGTAAATCTAGCTCAATTTTATATATTGTGACAAAATTTAAGACCGAAATTGCTACGACAAAGCTTCCAAGTAATCCAATCTATCCCGAACTACGTGATGCCATGTATTATGCTTCATTGATACGCCTGTACTCAATGAGCACCAATGATCAGTTTAGAATGATCATTTTATCAACCATATCAAGTTGACATGTCCACACTAAATCGTCTTTAACTTTAAATTTGGAGTTCAGAATAACACGAATACAATGACCATGTTAAGTTAGCTCAAAATTCCGTATTGTGACAATATTTGAAACTAAAAGGGGCTACGACAAAGCCTCCAAGTAATTCAATCTATCCCAAACTGCATTATGCCATGCATTTTGCTTTTTTTATAAGCCTTTACTGAAGGAGCTCCAATGATCATTTTAGAAGGATCATTTTAACTGGCCGATCAACTTGACATTTCCACACTAAATCGTCAGTAACTTTTGATTTCGATTTCAGATTGACAGGAATCCAACACAAACGTTAAGTTTGCTCAATTTTCTCAATATTCCATATTGTAACTGATACAAGCCTCGATTCAAGGCTTGGATGCGCGTGGGCTGTTTCGAGAAGTTTAGGTGAGAAACTCGACCTTAAGCTTCTGGATAGGGGTTTTCTGATTGGTATTGGATGGAGTGGTGAAGTGAACCACACAAGGGGTGGTGAACCTCGTGATAAATCACAAACTTAGAGCTAGGAGGGCTGGTCTCAACTAGGTTCTAAGCGCACAAGTCTCTTGAGAGAATAACTTGTTGAAAGAAAATTCGATGTTTATTAATTAGCAAAATGGTTGTCGAACTACAATGCTGGAAGGAGCCTTATTAATATGCTCGACAGCTTGACCTTCTAGGGCCGACTCAAAGAAAGAAAAGGAAAGATAACAAAAGTGCACAAACGGAAAATGTACAAAAGTGCATAACTGAAAAAGGACCTATTCGTAAAATGTCTTTGACTCAAAAAATGTAAATATTCTAGATCCTACCCTGGAAAACAGAAAGAGGCAAATATTCTTATTGAAACTTACCTTACTTACCTCACGGCCAAGAAATGGAAGGCGGCCGTCCTTGTGGCATGCACGCGCCTTGCTCCTAGTCTTCGACTTGGAGTAGGGTTAGGAATCCTTGGGCCCTGACCTCCCTTGCCACTAAAGCCCAAGTCTCTGAAGTCCCTTGCATTGTTGAGAAGCCTTTGGACTCTTCTTTGCACTTCTGACCCATTTTCCTTAGTCGATCTTCCTCTAGGAGCTTGTCGACCCATAAGCTGAACTTGTGGAAGAGTGCTCTTGATCTGCTCCTTGTCATTGCTCCTGGTGGCACTACTGGTGTGGAGACTTCCTCTAGATGCATGTCCTGAAGATGGTAGCTTATCTGGTCTGAGTTTCCTTGTGTAGAAGTTGAAATGCTCGTGTACTCCGTTGGATCGGCTGTACCAGCTGGACTGTGCGAGGTACTGGCCGGAATGCCTTCAGGACCGGCCAAGTTGATCCCGGAGTCAGCGGCATCACCAAGGGGACCAGCGGTGTCATCCACGTTGCCACCAAGTGTGCCGGAAGTTTGGGCCTCTCCACCGGCAATGCTGATCGGTCTGGTCCTATTGGTCGAGGGTCCGGCGGTACCGCTTGGTCCGGCAGATGTGCCAAATGGCCTGGCTGTCTCGGGCAAGCTTCCTGGTCGGCCAGTCTGGTCTCCTGGCTGGACATACGACCTGATGTCCTCATCAGTAACAAAAGTAAAGACCAAATAGCTATGACAAAGCCACCATGTAATCCAATATATCCCAAACTGTGTGATGTCATACATTATACTTCATTTATAAGCTTTTACCCAAGGAGCACCAATAATCATTTTAGAATGATCATTTTAACTGGCCGATCAACTTGACATGTCCACCCTTAATCATCAGTAACTTTTGATTTCAATTTCAGATTGACTGGAATCCAACGCCAACGTTAAGTTTGCTCAATTTTCTCAATATTCCATATTGTGACAAAAGTTAAGACGAAATAGCTATGACAAAGCCACCATGTAATCCAATATATCCCAAACTGCGTGATGCCATGCACTATACTTCATTTATAAGATTTTACCCAAGGAGCACCAATTATCAGTTTAGAATGAATCATTTTAACTCGATGATCAACTTGACATTTTCGCACTAAATCGTCAGTAAATATTAATTTAGAGTTCAGAATGATATGAATCCAACGCCCACGTTAAGCGAGCTTAATTTCCTATATTGTGACAAATTTATGACGGAAGTAGCTATGACAAAGCCTTCAAGTAATCCAATCTATCCTAAATAGCGTGATTCCATGCACTATGCTTCATTTTAACTGGCCGATCAACTTGACATGTCCGCACTCAATTGTCTTTTGATTTACATTTCTGAATGACACAAATTCAATGCCCAAGTAAAGTTAGCTTAATTTTACATTTTGTGACAAAATTTAAGAACGAAATAGTTATGACAAAGCCTCTAAGTAATCCAATCTATTGTGTGATGCCATGCATTATGCTTCATTTGTAAACTTTGCTCAATGAGCACCAATGATCAGTTAAGAATGTTCATTATAACTGACAGATGAACTTGACATGTCCACACAAAATCATCCGTAATTTTTGATTTACATTTTAGAATAACACGAATCCAACGCGCAAGTAAAGCTAGCTCAACTTTCTATATTGTGTCAAAATTTAAGATAGAAGTAGCTACGACAAAGCTTCCAAGTAATCCAATCTATCCCAAACTTTGTGATGCCATGCATTATACTTCATTTATAAGCTTTTACCCAAGGAGCACCAATGATCAATTTAGAATGATCATTTTAACTGAATGATCAACTTGACATGTCCGCACTAAATCGTCCATAATTTTTTATTTAGAGTTCAGAATCACACGAATCCAACGCCCACGTGAAGCTTGCTCAATTTTCAATATTGTAAAAAAATTTAAGACCAAAATAGCTACGACCAATCCTCCAAGTAATCCAATCTATCTTACACTGCATGATTTCATGCATTATCGTTCATTTATACGGCTTTACTCAATGAGCATCAATGATCTGTTTATAATGATCATTTAAACTAGCATATCAGGTTGATATATCCGCACTAAATCATCTTTAACTTTTAATTTAGAGTTTACAATGACATGAATCCAACGCCCACGTTAAGTTAGCTCAATATTCCATATTGTGAAAATATTTGACACTGAGAGAGCTACGAAAATGCCTTCAAATATTTCAATATATCCCAAATTGCATGATGCCATGCATAATGCTTTCTTTATAATCCTTTACTCAAGGAGCACTAGCGATCAATTTAGAATGATCATTTTAACTAGCAGATCAAGTTGACATGTCTGCACTAAATCATCTTTAACTTTTAATTTCGAGTTCAGAATTACATAAATCCAACGTCCATGTTAAGTTAGCTCAGTATTCCATATTGTGACAATATTTGAGACTGAAAGAGTGCGAAAAGGCCTTCAAGTAATCCAATCTATCCCAAACTGTGTGATGCCATGCATTATGCTTTCTTTATAAGCCTTTTCTCAAGGAGCACCAAAGATCAGTATAGAATGATCATTTTAACTAGCAGATCAAGTTGACATTTCCGCACTATATTGTTTTTAACTTTTTATTTATAGTTCAGAATTACATGAATCTAACGCCCATGTTAAGTTAGCTTAGTATTCCATATTGTGACAATCTATGCCAAACTCAAGTAGGAAAGAGCTACGAAAAAGCCTCCAAGTAATCCAATCTATCCCAAACTGTGTGATGGCATGCATTATATTTTCTTGTAAGCCTTTACTCAAGGAGCACCACCGATTAGTTTAGAATGATCATTTTAACTATCATATCAAGTTGATGTGTCTGCTCTAAATCATCCTTAACTTTTAATTTCGAGTTCAGAATGGCATGAATCCAACGCCCATGTTAAGTTAGCTCAATATTCCATATTGTCACAATATTTGAGACTGAAAGACCTACAAAAAAGTCTTCAAGTAATCCAATCTATCCCAAACTGCGTGATGCAATGCATTATGCTTTCTTTATATGCCTTGACTCAAGGAGCTCATCACTTTGACATGTCCGCATTCGTCATTAACTTTTAATTTAGTGCTCAAAGTGGGATGACTTTAATGCCCACGTTAAGCTAGCTCAATTTTCCATATTGTGGCAACATTTGAGACTGAAAGAGCTGCGACAAAGACTCAAAGTAATCCAATATTTCCCAAATTGCGTGATGCCATGCATTATGCTTCATTTTTAAGCCATTGCTCAATGAGCACCAATAATTAGTTTAGAATGTTCATTTTAACTAAAAGATCAACTTGAAATGCGCGCACTAAATGGTTGGTTACTTTTGATTTAGAGTTCGGAGTAACACGAATCCAACGACCAAGTATAGCTAACTCAATTATCTATATTGTGACACAATTTAATACGGAAATAGCTACGACAAAGCCTCAAAGTAATCTAATCTATCTCAAACTGCGTGATGCCATGCATTATGCTTTATTTTATGCCTTACTCAATGAGCAACAATGATAAGTTTAGAATGATCCTTTTAACTAGCAGATCAACTTTACATGTCCGCACTAAATCGTTTTTAACTTTTAATTTATTGGTCAAAATGACATGAATCGAACACCCACGTTAAGTTAGCTCAATATTCCATATTGTGACAATATTTGTGACTTAAAGAGCTACGACAAAGCCTCCAAGTAATCCAATCTATCGCAAACTGCGTGTTGCCACGCAATGTGCTTCATTTGTAAACCTTTGCTCAGTGAGCACCAATGATCAGTTTAGTATAATCATTTTAACAAGCTCATCACTTTGACATGTCCTTTCTAAATCGTCGTTAACTTTTAACTTAGAGCTCAAAGTGGGATGGACTTAATGCCCACGTTAATCTAGCTCAATTTTTCATATTGTGACAACCTTTCAAACTGAAAGAGCTACAAAAAGCCTCAAAGTAATCCAATATTTCCCAAATTGCGTGATGCCATGCATTATGTTTCATTTGTAAACTTTTGCTCAATGAGCACCAACGATTAGTTATGATTTTCATTTTAAGAAGAAGATCATCTTGAAATGCGTGCACTAAATCGTCCGTAACTTTTGATTTAGAGTTCTGAATGACACGAATCCATGGACCAAGTAAAGCTAACTCAATTTTATATATTGTGACACAACTTAAGAGCGAAATAGCTATGAAAAAGCCTCAAAGTAATCCAATCTATCTCAAACTGCATGATGCCATGCATTATGCTTCATTTTACGCCATTACTCAATCAACACCATTGATAAGTTTAGAATGATCATTTTATCTAGCAGATCAAGTTTACATGTCCACATTAAATCGCCTTTAACTTTTAATTTAAATCTCAAAATGACATGAATCCAACCTCCACGTTAAGTTAGCTCAATATTCCATATTGTGAGAATATTTGAGACTTAAAGAGCTACGACAAAGCCTCTAAGTAAACCAATTTATTCCAAACTGCGTTACATCATGGATTATGGTTTCCTTATAAGTCTTTACTTAAGGAGCAGCAATTATCAGTTTAGAATGATCATTTTAACTGGCCGATCAACTTGAAATATCCGCACTAAATCATCCGTAACTTTTAATTTAGAGTTCAGAATGAAAAGAATCCAACGCCCACGTTAAGCTAACTCAAGTTTCCATATTATGACAATTGTTGAGACCAAAAGAGCTACGAGAAAGCCTCAGTTGTTGAGACTGAAATAGCTATGACAAAGCCTCCAAGTAATCCAATGTACCCCAAACTGCATGATGACATGCATTATGCTTCATTTATAAGCATTTACACAAGGATCACCAATGATCAGTTTAGAATGATCATTTTAACAGGCCGATCAACTTGACATTTCTGCACTAAATCGTCTTTAACTTTTGATTTAGAGTTCATAATGAAACAAATCGAATGCCCACATATAGCTACCTCAATTTTCGATTTTGTGACAACAATTGAGAATGAAAGAACGAGACAAAGCCTCAAAGTAATGCAATCTATCCCGAAATCCGTGATGCCATGCTTCCTTTGTAAGCCTTTACTCAAGGGGCACTAATGATAAGTTTAGAATGCTCATTTTAACTAGTTGATCAACTTGACATGTCCGCACTAAATCGTCAATAAGTTTTGATTTGGAGTTCGGAATGACATAACTCCAACGCCCACGTTAAGCTAACACAAGTTTCTATATTGTGACAACATGTCTGACTGAAAGAGCTAGACAAAGCCTCCAAATAATGATATCTATCCCAAAGTGTTTTATGCCATGCATTATGCTTTATTTATAAGCCTGTAATCAAGGAGCACTAATGATCAGTTTAGAATGATCTTTTAACTGGCCGATCAAGTTGACAACTGTGCACTAAATCGTATGTAACTTTTGAGTTAGAGTTTAGAATGACACGAATCCACACCCACGTTAAGCTAGCTCAATTTTCTATATCGTGAAAAAATTTAATACTAAAATAGCCATGCCAAAGCCTCCAAGTAATCCAATCCATCCCAAACTGTGTCATGTCATGCATTATGCTTTATTTATAAGCCTTTACTCAAGGAGCACCAATGATCAGTTTATAATGATCATTTTTAGTACCTCATCAACTTGACATGTCCGTAGTAAATCATCTTTAACTTTATATTTAGAGCTCAAAATGACAGCAATCCGATGCCCACATTAAGCTACCTCAATTTTCCATATTCTGATAAAATTTGAGACTAAAAGAGCTAGACAAAGCCTGAAAGTAATGCAATCTATCCGTAACTGCGTGATTCCATGCATTTATAAGCATTTACTCAAGGAGCACCAATGATTAGTTTCAAATGATCATTTTAACTGGCCAATAACCTTGACATGTCCGCATTAAATCGTTTGTAACTTTTGATTTAAAGTTCAAAATGAGGAATCCTACACCCATGTTAAGCTAGCTCAATTTTCTCTATTGTAACAAAATTTATGATTGAAATAGCTATGACAAAGCCTCCAAGTAATCCAATATATCCTAAACTGCATGATGTTATGCCTTATGCTTCATTTATATATGCCTTTAATGAATGAGCACCAATGATCAGTTTAGAATGACCATTTTAACTACCTGACCAACTTGAAATTTCTGACACTAAATCGTGTTTTACTTTTGATTTACATCTCAAATTTACATGAAACCAACACCTACGTTAAGCTAGCTCAATTTTCCATATTGTGACAACATTTTGAGACTGAAAGAGCTACGAAAAAGCCTCAAAGTAATCTAATGTATCCAAAACAGCGTGATGTCATGCATTATGCTTCGTTTACAAGCCTTTACTCAAGCAGCGCCAATGACCAGCTTAGAATGATCATTTTAACATGCCGATAAACTTGACATGTCCGTTCTAAATCGTCGGTAACTTCGGATTTAGAGTTTAAAATGACCCGAATCCAACACCCACATTACACTAGCTCAATTTTCTAAATTATGACAACATTTGAATATGAAAGAGCTATGAAAAAGCTTTCAAGCAATCCAATGTATCCCAAACTCTGTCATACCATGCATTATCCTTAATTTATAAATCTTTACTCAAGGAATACCAATGATCAGTTTAGAATGATCATTCTAACTGGCAGATCAATTTGACATGTCGGCACGAAATTGTCCGTAACTTTATATTCAGAGTTCTAAATGATACGAATCCAACGGCAATGTTAACCTAGCTCAGTTTTCCATATCATGGCAATATTTGAGACTGAAAGAGCTACTACAAAGCCTCCAAGTAATCTGTTGGATACCAAACTGTGTGGTGCCATGCATTATGCTTCATTTATAAGCCTTTACTCAAGGAGCACCAATGATCAATCTAGAATCATCATTTTAACTAGCTGATCAACTTGACATGTCCGCACCAAATCATCTTTAGCTTTTGATTTAGAGCTCCAAAAGACATGAGTCCAACACCCACATTAAACTAGCTCAATTTTCCATATTATGAAAACATTTGAGACTGGAAGAGCTATGAAAAAGTCTCTAAGTAATCCAACGTATCCCAAACTGCGTGATGCCATGTATTATTCTTCATTTATAAACCTTTACTCATGGAGCAACAATGATCAGTTTAGAATGATCATTTTAACTGGCTGATCAACTGGACATGTCCATAGTAAATCATCTGTAACTTTTGGTTTAGAGTTCAGTATGACACAAATACAACGCCCATGTTAAGCTAGCTCATATTTCTAAATTGTGACAGAATTTAACATCTGAACAACTACAACAAAGGCTCCAAGTAATGATATCTATCCCTAACTGTGTGATGCCATGCATTATGCTTCATTTATAAGTCTTTACTCAAGAAGCACCAATGATTAGTTTATAATGATCATTTTAACTGGCCGATGAACTTGACATGCCTACACTAAATCGTCCGTAACTTTTAATTTAGAATTCAAAATGACATGAATCCAATGCCCACGGAACGCTAGCTCAATTTTCTATATTGTGACAACATTTGAGACTGAAAGAGATATGACAAAGCCTCCAAATTGTCCAATGTATCCCAAACTCAATGCAATGCAATATGCTTCATTTATAAGCCTTTACTCAAGGAATACCAATGATCAGTTTAGAATCATAATTTTAACTTGCTGATCAACTTGACATGTCAGCACGAAATTGTCCGTAAATTTAGATTTAAAGTTCAAAGCGATACGAATCCAACACCCATGTTAAGCTAGCTAAATTTTCCATATTGTAACAACATTTAAGACTAAAAGAAATACGGTAAAGCCTCAAACTATTCCAATTTATCCCAAACTACGTGATATCATGCATTTTGCTTCATTTATAAGCCTTTTCTCAAGGATCACCAATGATCAGTTTAGAATGATCATTTTAACTGGCCGATCAGCTTGACATGTCCGCACTTAATCGTCCGTAACTTTTGATTTAGAGTTTAGACTAACAAGAATCCAACGCTCATGTTAACCAGCTCAATTTTCTATAGTGTGACAAAATTTAAGACCGAAAGAGCTACTACAAAGCTTCCCTAACTGCATGATGCCATGCATTATGCTTCATCTATAAGCATTCACTCAAGGAGCACCAATGATCAGTTTAGAATCCTCATTTTAAGTAGCTGAGCAACTAGACATGTCCACACTAAATCGTCTTTAAATTTTGGTTTAGAGCTCAAAATGATATGAATCCAACGGCAACGTTAAGCTAGCTGAATTTTCCATATTATGACAACATTTGAGAATAAAATAGCTATGACAAAGCCTCAAACTAATCCAATGTATCCCTAACTGCGTGATACCATATATTTTTCTTCATTTACAACCCTTTACCCAAGGAGCACCAATGATCATTTTATAATGATCATTTTAACTGGCCGATAAACTTGAAATTCCCACACTAAATGTTCCATAACTTTTAAAAGAGCTACGACAAAGCCTCCAAGTAATCCAATGTATCACAAACTGCGTGATGCAATGCATTTTGCTTCATTTATAAGCCTTTACTCAAGGAGCACCAATGATCAGTTTAGAATGATCATTTTAACTGGCCGATCAACTTGACATGCCCGCACTAAATCGTCCGTAACTTTTGATTTATAGTTCCGAATGACATGAATCCAACGCCCAGGCTACGCTATCTCAACTAATCTAATTTTGATCAAGTAATCCCAAACTGCATGATGTCATGTATTATGCTTCATTTATAAGCCTTTACTCAAGGAGCACGAGTAATCAGTTTAGAACGATCATTTTAACTAGTTGATCAACTTGACATATCCTGCCCTAAATCATCTTAAACTTTTGATTTAGAGATCAAAATTACATGAATCCAACGCCCACGTTAAGCTAGCTTAATTTTCCATACTATGAAAAAATGTAAGACCAAAATAGCTAAGAAAAAGCCTCCAAGTAACCCAATCTATCCCAAACTGCGTGATGCCATGCATTATGATTCATCTATAAGCCTTTACTATAGGAGCACCAATGATCAGTTTAGAATGATCATTTTAAGTAGCTGTTCAGCTTGAATTAACCGCACTAAATCGTCTTTTAATTTTGGTTTAGAGCTTAAAATAATAGGAATCCAACGGCAACGTTAAGCTACCTCAATTTTCCATATTGTGACAATATTTGAGAACAAAAGAGCTATGACAAAGCCTCAAACCAATCCAATGTATCTCTAACTGCGTGATGCCATACATTTTGCTTCATTTATACGCCTTTACCCAAGGAGCACCAATGATCATTTTATAATGATCATTTTTAACTGGCCGATCAACTTGAAATGCCCGCACTAAAGTTTCCGTAACTTTTGATTTAAAGTTCAGAATGACATGAATCCAACGCCCACGGTACGCTAGCTCAATTTTCTATATTGTGACAACATCTGATACTGAAAGAGCTATGTTAAAGCCTCCAAGTAATCAAATGTATCCCAAACAGCGTGATGAGAATGATCATTTTAACTGGCCGATCAACTTCAAATGTTGGCACGAAATTGTCCGTAATTTTAGATTTAGAGTTCAAAGTGATACGAATCCAACAATCATGTTGAGCTAGCTAAGTTTTTCATATTGTGACAACATTTAAGACTAAAAGAGCTACGATAAAGCCTCAAACTAATCCAATTTATTCCAAACTGCGTGATACCATGCATTTTGCTTCATTTATAAGCCATTACTCAAGGAGCACCAATGATCAGTTTAGAGTGATCATTTTAACTGGAAAATCAACTTTACATGTCAACACTAAATCGTCCGTAAATTTTGATTTAGAGTTTAGACTGACACGAGTCCAACGCTCACGTTAACCAGCTCAATTTTCTAAATTGTGACAAAATTTATGGCCGAAATAGCTACTACAAAGCCTCTAAGTATTGCAATTTTGGTCCCAAACTGCATGATGTCATACATTATGCTTCATTTATAAGCATTTACTCAAAGAGCACCAATGATCAGTTTAAAATGAACATTTTAAGTGGCTGATCATCTTGACATGTCTTTAGTAAATCATCCGTAACTTTTGATTTAGAGTTATGTATGACATGAATACAATGCCCATGTTAAGCTAGCTCATATTTCTAAATAGTGATAAAATTTAACAATGAAATAGCTACGAAAAAGGCTTCAAGTAATCATATATATCCCTAGCTGCGTGATGCCATGCATTATGCTTCATTTATAAGTCTTTGCTCAAGCAGCCCCAATGATCATTTTAAGTAGCTGATCAACTTGACATGTCCGCACTAAATCATCTTTAAATTTTGGTTTAGTGCTCAAAATGATATAAATCCAACGACAACTTTAAACTAGCTCAATTTTAACTGGCCGATAACTTGACATGTCCGCACTAAATCGTCTGTAACTTTTATTTTAGAGTTTAGACTGACAGGAATCCAACGCTCACGTTAACCACCTCAATTTTCTATATTGTGACAAAATTTAAAACCAAAAGCGCTACTACAAAGCCTCCAAGTAATGCAATTTTGGTCCCAAAGTGCGTGATGTCATGCATTATGCTTCATTTATAAGCCTTTACTCAAGGAGCACCACAGATCAGTTTAGAATGATCATTTTAACTGGCTGATCAACTTGACATGTCCGTAGTAAATCATCAGTAACTTTTCGTTTAGAGTTCAGTATGACACGAATACAACGCCCAGGTTAAACTAGCTCATATTTCTAAATTGTGATAGTATTTAACATCGAAATAGCTATGACAAAGGCTCCAAGTAATCATATATATCCATAACTGCGTGATGACATGCATTATGCTTCATTTATAAGCCTTTACTCAAGGAGCACCAGTTATCAGTTTATAATGATCTTTTTAAGTAGCTGATCAACTAGACATGTCCGCAATAAATCCTCTTTAAATCTTGGTTTAGAGCTCAAAATGATATGAATCCAACGGCCATGTTAAACTAGCTCAATTTTCCATATTGTGACAACATTTGAGACTAAAAGAGCTATGACAAAACCTCCAAGTAATCCAATGTATCCCACACTGCGTGATGCCATGCATTTTACTTCATTTATAAGCTTTTACTGAAGGAGCACCAATGATCAGTTTATAATGATCATTTTAACTGGCCGATCAAATTGACATGCAAACACTAAATCATCCGTAACTTTTGATTTAGAGTTCAGAATGACAGGAATCCAATGCCCACAGTACGGTAGCTCAATTTTCTATATTGTGACAACATCTGAGACTGAACGAGCTATGAAAAAGCCTCCAAGTAATCCAATGTATCCCAACTGTATGATGCCATGCATTATGCTTCATTTATTAGCCTTTACTCTAGGAGGACCAATGATCAGTTTAGAATGATCAATTTAACTAGCTGTTCAACTTGACATGTCCGTACTAAAGCATGTTTAACTTTTGATTTAGATCTCAAAATGACATGAATCCAACAGCCACGTAAAGCTAGCTCAATTTTCCATATGGTGACAAAAGAAGATCGAAATAGCTACGACAAAGCCTCTAAGAAATCCGATTTATCCAAAACTGCATGATGCTATGCATTATGCTTCATTTATACAGTCTTATTTAATGAGCACCAATGATCAGTTTAGAATTATCATATTAACTAGCTGATCAACATGACATGTCCGCAGTAAATCGTCTTTAACTGTTGATTACGAGCTTAAAATGTCATGAATACAATGTACACGTTAAGCTAGCTCAATTTTCCATATTGTGACAACATTTGACACTAAAAGAGCTAAGAAAAAGGCTCCAAGTAATCCAATGTTTCCCAAACTGCATGATGCTATGCATTATGCTTCATTTGTAAGCCTTTAACTCAAGGAGCACGAATGATATGTTTAGATTGATCATTTTAACTGGTCGATCAACTTGATATGTTAGCCCTACATTGTCCATAACTTTATAGTTAAGAATGACATGAATGTAACACCCACGTTAAGCTAGCTCAATGTTTTATATTATGACAATATTAAACACCGAAATAGCTACAACAAAGCCTCCAAGTAATCCAATCTATCACAACTGCGTGATGTCATGCATTATGCTTCATTTATAAGCCATTAATTAATGAGAACCAATGATCAATTTAGAATGATCATTTTATCTAGCTGATCGACTTAACATGTCCACACTAAACTGTTTAGAGTTTAACATGTCCACACTAAACTGTCTAGCTGAGCTCTAAATCAATTTAAAAATCTTTTGATTTAGAGCTCAAAATGACATGAAGCCAATGCCCACGTTAAGCTAACTCAATTTTACATATTGTGACAACATTTGTGACTAAAAGAGCTAGGAAAAAGGCTCCAAGTAATCCAATGTATCCCAAACTGCGTTATGCTATGCATTATGGTTCTTTTATAAGCCTTTACTAAAGGAGCACCAATGATCAGTTAAGAATGATCATTTTAACTGGCCGATCAACTTGACATGTCCGTCCTAAATCATACATGACTCCAACGCCCGCATTAAGGTAGCTCAATTTTCTATATTGTGACAACATTTGAGACTGAAAGAACCACGACAAAGCCTCCACATAATCTAATATATCACAAAATGCATGATGCCATGCATTATGATTCATTTATAAGCCTCTATTGAAGTGGCACCAATGACCAGTTTAGAATGAACATTTTAATTGGCCGATCAACTTGACATGTACGCACTAATTTGTCCATAACTTTTGATTTAGAGTTCAGAATGACATGAGTCAAACGCCCACATTATGCAAGATTAATTTTCCACGTAGTAACAACATTGAGACTAAAAGAGCTACTTAAAAGCCTCCAAGTAATACATTATATGCCAAACTGCGTGATGCCATGGATAATGTTTCATTTATAAGTTTTTCCTTAAGGAGCACCAATCATCATTTTAGAATGACCATTTTAATTGGCCGATCAACTTGACATGTCCGCACTAAATCGACCACAAATTTTGATTTGGAGTTCAAAATGACACGAAATTAACGCCCACATTAAGCAAGCTCCATTTTCAATATTGTGACATAATTTAAGTTCAAAATAGCTACGACAAAATCTTCAAATAATCCAATATACCCCAAACTGCGTGAAAGCTTCCAAATAATCCAATATATCCCAAACTGCGTAGTGCCATGCATTATGCTTCATTTATAAGCCTTTACTCAAGGAGCACCAATGATCAGTTTAGAATGGTAATTTTAACTAGCCGATCAACTTGACATATCCGCACTAAATCATCCGTAACTTTTGATTTATTGTTCAAAATGACACGAATCCAACGTTCACGTTTAGCTAGCTGCATTTTCAATATTGTGACAAAATTTAATTTTGAAATAGGTACGAGAAAGCCTCAATGTATCCCAAACTGTGTGATGTCATGCATTATGCTTCATTTATAAGCCTTTACTCAGGAGCACCAATAATCAGCTTAGAATTATCATTTTAACTAGATAATCAACTTGACATGTCCTCAATAAATCGTCTTTAATTTTTGATTTAGAGCTCAAAATGACATGAGTCCAACACCCGCGTTAAACTAGTTCAATTTTCTACATTGTGACAACATTTGAGACTGAAAGAACTACTAGAAAGGCTCCAAGTAATCCAATTAATCCCAAACTGTGTGATGCATTATGCTTCATGTACAAGCCTTTACTCAAGGAGCACAAATGATCAGTTTAGAATCATCATTTTAACTGACCGATCAACTGGAAATATCAACACTAAATCGTCCGTAACTTTTGATTTAGAGTTCAGAATGACATGAATCCAACGTCCAAGTTATGCTAGCTCAATTTTCTATATTGTGAGCAGATTTGAGACTAAAAGACCTACGACAACCCACCCACATTATCTAATATATCCCAAACTGTGTGATGCCATGCATTATGCTTCATTTATAAACCTTCACTCAAGGAGCACCAATGATCGGTTTAGAATGATCATTTTAACTAGCTAATCAACTTGACATGTCCACACTAAATTGTGTTTAGCTTTTGATTTCGATCTCAAAAAGACATGAGTCCAACGCCCATGATAAACTACCTCAATTTTCCATATTGTGACAACATTTGAGACTGAAAGATTTACGAAAAAGCCTCCAAGAAATCCAATGTATCCCAAACTGGTGATGCCATGCATTATGATACATTTATAAGTCTTTACTCAATGAGCACCAATGATCAGTTTAGAATGATCATTTTAACTGGCCCATCAACTTGACTTGTCCACACTAAATCGTTGTAACTTTTGATTTAGACTTCAGAATGACACGAATCCAATGCCCATGTTAAGCTAGCGCAATTTCCTATATTGTGACAATATTTGAGACTAAAAGTGCTACGACAAAGCTTCCAAGTAATCCAATGTATTACAAACTACGTGATGCCATGCATTATTCTTCATTTATAAGCCTTTACTCGAGCACTAGTGACCATTTTAGAATTATCATTTTAACTGGCGGATCAACTTGACCTATCCGCACTAAATTAGCTAGACTTTGTATATTCTAATAGCATTTGAGACTGATAGAGGTATGAAAAAATCACAAAGTAATCCAATATATCCCAAACTGCGTGATGCCATGCATTATGCTTCATTTATAAGTCTTTACTTAAGGAGCACCAATGATCATTTTAGAATGATCATTTTTATTGGCCGATCAACATGACATGTCTGCACTAAATTGTCCGCAACTTTTGATATGGAGTTCAAAATTATGCGAATTCAACGCCCATGTTAAGCTACTAGCTCCATATTCAATATTGTGATATAATTTAAGTTTGAAATACCTACGACAAAACCTCCAAATAATCCAATATATCACAAATTGCGTGAAAGCCTTTAATTAATCTAAAATATCCCAAACTGCGTGATGCCATGCATTATGCTTCATTTATAAGCCTTTCCTCATGGACCACCAATATTAAGTTTAGAATGATTATTTTAAGTAGATGATCAACATGACATTTCCGCACTAAATCTTCTTTAACTTTTGATTTAGTGCTCAAAATGCCTTGAGTGCAACGCCCGCATTAACCTAGCTCACTTTTCCACATTTTGACAATATTTGAGAGTGAAAGAACTACTTGAAAGGCTCCAAGTAATCCAATTAATCCCAAACTGTGTGATGCCCTGCGTTATTCTTCATTTACAAGCCTTTACTCAAGTAGCACCAATAATCAGTTTAGAATCATCATTTTTACTGACCGATCAACTTGACATATCCACACTAAATCGTTTGTCACTTGTGATTTAGAGTTCCAAATGACCCGAATCTAACGCCCACCAGGCTACAACAAAGCCTTCGATTAATCCAATGTATCCCAAAATGTGTGATGCCATACATTTTGCTTTATTTATAAGCCTTTACTCAAGCAGCACAAGTGATCGGTTTAAAATGATCATTTTAACTGGAGGATCAACATGACCTATCCGCACTAAATCGTCCATAAATTTTGATTTAGAGTTCAGAATGACATGAATCCAACGCCCATGCTAAGCTAGCTCAACTCTCAATATTGTGACAACATTTGAGACTAAAAGAGCTACGACAAATCATCCAAATAATCCAATGTATCTCAAACTGCGTGATGCCATGCATTATGCTTCATTTATTAGCCTTTACTTAGGGGGCACTAATGATTTAGTTTAGAATGATCATTTTAACTAGGTGATCAACTTGACATGGCCGCACTAAATGACCTTTAACTTTTGACTTAGAGCTCCAAATGAAATGAGTCCAACACCCACGTTAAGCTTGATATATTTTTCATATTGTGACAACATTTGAGACTGTAAGAGCTACTACAAAGCCTCCAAGTAATCCAATGTATCCCAAATTTCGTGATGTCATGCGTTACTCTTCATTTGTAAGCCTTTACTCAACTAGCACCAATGATTAGTTTAGAATGATCATTTTAACTGGCCGATGAAATTGACATGTTTGTACTAAATCATCTGTAACTTTTGATTTAGAGTTTAGAATGACACGAATCCAACGCACACGTTAATCTAGCTCATTTTTCCATAATTTTTCATATTGTGACAACATTTGGGACTGAAAGAGCTATGAAAACGCCACCAAGTAATCCAATGTATCCCAAATTGTGTGATGCCATGCATTATGCTTCATTTATACGCCTTTGCGCAAGGAGCACCACTGATCAGTTTAGAATTATCATTTTGGTTAGCCGATCAACTTGATATTTCCACACTAAATCGTGTGTAACTTTTGATCTAGAGTTTAGAATGACACGAATCCAGTGTCCACGTTAAGCTAGCACAATTTTCTATATTGTGACAATATTTGAGACTAAAAAAGCTACGGCAAAGCGTCCAACTAATCCAATGTATCTCAAATTGTGTGATGCAATCCATTATGCTTCATTTATAAATGTTTACTCAATGAGCACCACTGATAAGTTTAGAATGATCGTTTTAACCAGCTGATCAACTTGACATGTCCGCACTAAATCATCTTTAACTTTTGAATTAGAGCTCAAAATGACATGAGTCTAACGCCCACGTTAATAGCTCAATTTTCCATATTCTCACGACATTTTAGACTCAAAGAGCTACGACAAAGCCTCCAAATAATCCAATCTAGCTCAAACTGCGTGTTGCAATGCATTACGATTTATTTATAAGCCTTTACTTAAGGAGCACCAACAATAAGTTTAGAATGATCATTTTAACTGGCCGATCAACTTGACATGTTAGTACTAAATCGCCTGTAACTTTTGATTTAGAGTTTAGAATGACACGAATCCAACATCCACGTTAAGCTAGCTAAGTTTTCCATATTGTGACAACATTTGGGACTGAAAAAAGCTATGAAAAATCCTCCAAGTAATCCAATGTATCCCAAAGTCTGTGATGCCATGCATTATGCTTCATATATAAGCCTTTACCTACGTAGCACCAACGATCAGTTTAGAATGATCATTTTAACTAGCCGATCAACTTTACATGTCCGCAATAAATCGTCCGTAACTTTTGATTTTGAGTTTAGAATGACACGAATCCAACGCCCACATTAAGGTAGCTCAATGTTTCATATACTGACAACATTTGAGACTGAAAGAGCTACGAAAAAGCCTATAAGTAATCCAATGTATCCCAAATCGCGTGATGCCATCCATTATGCTTCATTTCTAATCCTTACTCAATGAGCACCACTGATAAGTTTAGAATGATCGTTTTAACCAGCTGATCAACTTGACATGTCCGTACTTAATCATCTTTAACTTTTGATTTAGAGCTCAAAATGACAAGAGCACATCACCCACGTTAATAGCTCAATTTTCCATTTTGTGACAACATTTTTGACTGAAAGAGCTACGACAAGGCCTCCAAGTAATCCAATCTAGCCCAAACTCCGTGTTGCAACGCATTATGCTTTATTTATAAGCCTTTACTTAAGGAGTATCAATGATCAATTTAACTGGCCGATCAACTTGATATACCGACACTAAATCGTTTGTAACTTTTGATTTAGAGTTCAAAATGACACAAATCCAACGCCTACATTAAGCTAGCTCAATTTTCCATATTGAGAACATTTGACACTAAAAGATCTACGAAAATGCGTCCAAGTAATCCAATGTATCCCAAATTGCGTGATGCCACGCATTATGCATCATTTATAAGACTTTACTGATGGAGCACCAATGATCAGTTTAGAATGATCATTTTAACTGGTCAATCAACTTGACATGTCTGTAATTTTTGATTTAGAGTTTTGAATGACACGAATCTAACGCACACGTTAATCTAGCTTAATTTCTACATTGTGACAACATTTGGAAATCATGCATTATGCCTTATTTGTAAATCTTTGCTGAATGAACACCAATGAACAGTTTAGAATGATCATTTTAACTAGTTGATCAACTTAACATGTTCGGACTAATTCGTCTTTTACATTTGACTTGGAGCTCAAAATGACCTGAATCCAACGCCCACATTAATCTACCTTAATTTTCAATATTGTGACAACATTTGAGACTTGAAGAGCTACGACAAAGCCTCCAACTTATCCAATGTATCCCAAATTGCGTGATGCCATGCATTATGCTTCATTTATAGTCATTTACTCAAGGAGAACCAATGATCAGTTTAAAATGATCATTTTAACTGGTCAATCAACTTGACATGACCGCACTAAATCGTCTGTAATTTTTGATTTAGAGTTTCGAGCGACACGAATCTAACGCACACGTTAATCTAGCTTAATTTCTATATTGTGACAACATTTGAGACTAAAAGAGCTACAACAAAACCTCCAAGTAATCCAATGTATCCCAAAGTGGGTGATGCCATGCATTATGACTTATTTAAAAGCCTTTACTTAAGAAGCAACAATGATCAATTTATAATTATCATTTTAACTGACCGATCAACCTGACATTTCTGCAATAAGTCCTCCGTAACGTTTGATTTAGAGTTCAGAATGACACGAATCCAACACCCACGTTAATCTAGCTCAATTTTCCATATTGTGACAACATTTGAGACTGAAAGAGCGATGAAAAAGCCTCAAAGTAATCCAATGAATCCCAAACTTCGTGATGTCATGCCTTACTCTTTATTTATAAGCCTTTACCTAAGTAGCATCAACGATCAGTTTATAATTATCATTTTAACTGGCCGATCAACTTGACATGTCCGCACTAAATCGTCTGTAACTTTTGATTTAGAGTTCAGAATGACACGAATCCAACGCCCACGTAAAGCTAGCTCAATTTTCCATATTATGAAAACATATGAGACTGAAAGAGCTACAAAAAATCCTCCAAGTAATCCGATGTATCCAAAACTCCGTGATGTCATGCGTTATGATTCATTTGTAAGCATTTACTCAAGGAGCACCAATGATCAGTTTAAAATGATCATTTTAACTTGCCAATCAACTTGACATGTCCGCACTAAATCGTCTGTAACTTTTGATTTTGTGTTCAGAATGACACGAATCAAACACACACGTTAATCTAGCTCAATTTCTATATTGTGACAACATTTGAAACTGAAAGACCTACGACAAAACTTCCAACTAATCCAATGTATCCCAAACTGTGTGATGCCATTCATTATGCTTTATTTATAAGCTTTTACTCTAGGAGGACAATGATCAGTTTAGAATGATCATTTTATTAGGCCGATCAACGTGACATGTCCGCACTAAATCATCTCTAACTCTTGATTTAGAGCTCAGAATGACACGAATCCAACGCCTACGTTAAGCTAGATAAGATTTCCATATTGTGACAACATTTGAGACTGAAAGAGTTACAAAAAAGCCTCCAAGTAATCCACTGTATCCCAACCTTCATGATGTCATACATTATGATTTATTTATAACCTTTTACTCAAGGAGCACCAATGATAAGTTTAAAATGATCGCTTTAACTAGCTGATCGTCTTGACATGTCCGCAATAAATCGCCTTCAACTCTTGATTTACAGCTCAGAATGACACGAATCTAACTCCCACGTTAAGCTAACTCAGTTTTCCATATTGTGACAACATACTAGACTAAAAGAGCTACGAAAAGGACACCAAGTAATCCCATGTATCCCAAACTAGGTGATGCCATGCATTATGCTTAATTTGTAAGCCTTTACTAAAGGAGCACCACCGATCAGTTTAGAATAATCATTTTAATTGCCAATCAACTTGACATGTCGGCAATAAATTGTATGTAACTTTTGATTTAGAGTTCAGAATGACACGAATCCAATGCCCACATTAAACTAGCTCAATTTTCTATATGGTGACAAAATTTGAGACTAAAAGAGCTACGGCAAAGCCTCCAAGTAATCTAATGTATCCCAAACTGCGTGATTCCATCCATTATGCTTCATTTATAACCCTATTTTCAAAAAGCACCAATTATAAGTTTCGAATGATCGTTTTAACTAGCTGATCGTCTTCATATGTCCGCACTAAATCATCTTTAACTCTTGATTTAGAGCTCAGAATGACATGAATCCAACGCGGACGTCAAGCTAGCTCAGTTTTTCATATTGTGACAACATTTGAGACTAAAAGAGCTACAAAAAAGCCTCCAGGTAATCCCATGTATCCCAAACTAGGTGATGCCATGCATTATGCTTCATTTGAAAGGCTTTACTCAAGAATCACCACCGATCAGTTTAAAATGATCATTTTAATTGCCAATCAACTTGAAATGTCCGCACAAAATCGTCAGTAACTTTTGATTTAGAGTTCTGAATGACACGAATGTAACACACACGTTAAGCTAGCTTAATTTTCTATATTGTGACAACATTTGAAACTGAAAGACCTATGACAAAGCCACCAATTAATCCAATGTTTCCCAAATTGTATGATGCCATGCATTATGCTTCATTTAAAATCTTTTACTCAAGGAGGATCAATGATCAGTTTATAATGATCAATTTAACTGTCCGATCAACTTGGCATTTCTGCAATAAATCATTCGTAACTTTTGTTTTAGTGTTCAAAATGACATGAATCCAATGCCCACGTTAAGCTAGCTAAATTTTCTATATTGTGACAATATTTGAGACTAAATGAGCTACGACAAAGCCTCCAAGTAATCCAATGTATCCCCAAACAGCGTGATGCCATACATTATGCTTCATTTGTGAGCCTTTACTCAAGGAGCACCAATGATCATTTTAACTATCTAATCAACTGGTCATGGGTGCACTAAACCTTTAAGTTTTCATTTAGAGCTCAAAATGACATGAGCCAAACACCCACGTTAAGCTATATAAATTTTCTATATAGTGACAACATTTGAGACTATAAGAGCTACTACAAAGCATCCCAGTAATGCAATATATCCCAAACTGCGTGATGCAATGCGTTACTCTTCATTTATAAGCCTTTACCTAAGTAGCACCAACGATCTGTTTAAAATGATCATTTTCAGTAGCCGATCAACTTGACATTTCTGCACTAAATCGTCCGTAACTTTTGATTTAGAGTTCAGAATGACATGAATCCAATGCCCACGTTAAGCTAGCTCAATTTTCCATATTGTGACAACATTTGAGACTGAAAGAGCTATTAAAAAGCCTCCAAGTAATCCAATGTATCCCAAACTGTGTGATACCATGTATTATGTTTCATTTGTAAGCCTTTACTCAAGGAACACCAGTGATCAGTTTAAAATAATCATTTTAACTGGCCGATCAACTGGACATGTCCGCACTAAATAATCTGTAACTTTGGTTTGGGAGTCCAGCAAGACACGAATCCAACGCCCACGTTAATCTAGTGCTATTTTCTATATGGTGACAAAATTTGAGACTAAAAGAGCTACGACAAAGCCTCCAAGTAATCCAATGTATCCCAAACTGCGTGATTCCATCCATTATGCTTCATCTATAACCCTTTTTTCAAAGAGCACCAATTATAAGTTTCGAATGATCGTTTTAACTAGCTGATCGTCTTGACATGTCCGCACTAAATAATTTTTAACTCTTGATTTAGAGCTCAGAATGATACGAATCCAACGCCTACGTTAAGCTAGCTAAGATTTCCATATTGTGACAACATTTGAGACTGAAAGAGTTACAAAAAAGCCTCCAAGTAATCCACTGTATCCCAACCTTCATGATGTCATACATTATGATTTATTTATAACCTTTTACTCAAGGAGCACCAATGATAAGTTTAAAATGATCGCTTTAACAAGCTGATCGTCTTGACATGTCCGCAATAAATCGCCTTCAACTCTTGATTTACAGCTCAGAATGACACGAATCTAACTCCCACGTTAAGCTAACTCAGTTTTCCATATTGTGACAACATACTAGACTAAAAGAGCTACGAAAAAGACACCAAGTAATCCCATGTATCCCAAACTAGGTGATGCCATGCATTATGCTTAATTTGTAAGCCTTTACTAAAGGAGCACCACCGATCAGTTTAGAATGATCATTTTAATTGCCAATCAACTTGACATGTCGGCAATAAATTGTCTGTAACTTTTGATTTAGAGTTCAGAATGACACGAATCAAATGCCCACATTAAACTAGCTCAATTTTCTATTTGGTGACAAAATTTGAGACTAAAAGAGCTACGGCAAAGCCTCCAAGTAATCTAATGTATCCCAAACTGCGTGATTCCATCCATTATGCTTCATTTATAACCCTTTTTTCAAAAGCACCAATTATAAGTTTCGAATGATCGTTTTAACTAGCTGATCGTCTTCACATGTCCGCACTAAATCATCTTTAACTCTTGATTTAGAGCTCAGAATGACATGAATCCAACGCGGACATCAAGCTAGCTCAGTTTTTCATATTGTGACAACATTTGAGACTGAAAGAGCTACAAAAAAGCCTCCAGGTAATCCCATGTATCCCAAACTAGGTGATGCCATGCATTATGCTTCATTTGAAAGGCTTTACTCAAGAATCACCACCGATCAGTTTAAAATGATCATTTTAATTGCCAATCAACTTGAAATGTCCGCACTAAATCGTCAGTAACTTTTGATTTAGTGTTCCGAATGACACGAATGTAACACACACGTTAAGCTAGCTTAATTTTCTATATTGTGACAACATTTGAGACTAAAAGACCTACGACAAAGCCTCCCATTAATCCAATGTTTCCCAAACTGTATGAAGCCATGCATTATGCTTCATTTAAAAACTTTTACTCAAGGAGGATCAATGATCAGTTTATAATGATCAATTTAACTGTCTGATCAACTTGGCATTTCTACAATAAATCATCCGTAACTTTTGTTTTAGTGTTCAAAATGACATGAATCCAATGCCCACGTTAAGCTAGCTAAATTTTCTATATTGTGACAATATTTGAGACTAAATGAGCTACGACAAAGCCTCCAAGTAATCCAATGTATCCCCAAACAGCGTGATGCCATACATTATGCTTCATTTGTGAGCCTTTACTCAAGGAGCACCAATGACTAGTTTAGAATGATCATTTTAACTATCTAATCAACTGGTCATGGGTGCACTAAACCTTTAAGTTTTCATTTAGAGCTCAAAATGACATGAGCCAAACACCCACGTTAAGCTATATAAATTTTCTATATAGTGACAACATTTGAGACTATAAGAGCTACTACAAAGCATCCCAGTAATGCAATATATCCCAAACTGCGTGATGCAATGCGTTACTCTTCATTTATAAGCCTTTACCTAAGTAGCACCAACGATCAGTTTAAAATGATCATTTTCAGTAGCCGATCAACTTGACATTTCCGCACTAAATCGTCCGTAACTTTTGATTTAGAGTTCAGAATGACATGAATCCAATGCCCACGTTAAGCTAGCTCAATTTTCCATATTGTGACAACATTTGAGACTGAAAGAGCTACTATAAGGCCTCCAAGTAATCCAATGTATCCCAAACTGTGTGATACCATGTATTATGTTTCATTTGTAAGCTTTTACTCAAGGAACACCAGTGATCAGTTTAAAATAATCATTTTAACTGGCCGATCAACTGGACATGTCCGCACTAAATAATCTGTAACTTTTACTTGGAAGTCCAGCATGACACGAATCCAACGCCCACGTTAAGCTAGTGCTATTTTCTATATGGTGACAAAATTTGAGACTAAAAGAGCTACGACAAAGCCTCCAAGTAATCAAATGTATCCCAAACTGTATGATTCCATCCATTATGCTTCATTTATAACCCTTTTTTCAAAGAGCACCAATTATGAGTTTCGAATGATCATTTTAACTAGCTGATCGTCTTGACATGTCCGCACTAAATAATTTTTAACTCTTGATTTAGAGCTCAGAATGATACGAATCCAACGCCCATGTTAAGCTAGCTCAGTTTTCCATATTGTGACAACATTTCAGACTGAAAGAGCTACAAAAAAGCCTCCAAGTAATCCTATGTATCCCAACCTGCGTGATGTCATACATTATGATTCATTTATAACCCTTTACTCAAGGAGCACCAATGATAAGTTTAGGATGATCGTTTTAACTAGCTGATCGTCTTGACATGTCCGCACTAAATCATCTCTAGCTCTTGATTTAGAGCTCAAAATGACACGAATCCAACGACCACGTTAAGCTAGCTCAGTTTTCCATATTGTGACAACATTGGAGACTGAAAGAGCTAAGAAAAACCTCCAAGTAATCGCATGTATCCCAAACTAGGTCATGCCATGCATTATGCTTCATTTGTAAGCCTTACTCAAGGAGCACCACCGATCAGTTTAAAATGATCATTTTGATTGCCAATCAACTTGACATGTCCGTACTAAATCCTCAGTAACATTTGATTTAGAGTTCAGAATGACACGAATCTAACGCCCACGTTAAGCTAGCTCAATTTTCTATGTTGTGCAACATTTGAGACTGAAAGAGCTACGAGAAAGCCTCCAAGTAATCCAATGTATCGCAACCTGCGTGATGTCATACATTATGATTAATTTACAACCCTTTACTCAATGAGCACCAATGATAAGTTTAGAATGATCGTTTTAACTAGCTGATTATCTTGACATGTCCGCACTAAATCATCTTTAACTCTTGATTTGGAGCTCAGAATGACACGAATCCAACGCCGACGTTAAGCTAGCTCAGTTTTCCATATTGTGACAACATTTGAGATTGAAAGAGCTACAAAAAAGCCTTCAAGTAATCCAATGTATCCCAAACTAGGTGATGCCATTCATTATGCTTCATTTGAAAGCCTTTACTTAAGGAGCACCACCAATCAGTTTAAAATGATCATTTTAATTGCCAATCAACCTGACATGTCCGCACTAAATCTTCTGTAACTTTTGATTTAGAGTTCAGAATGACACGAATTTAACGCACACGTTAAGCTAACTCAATTTTCTATATTGTGACAACATTTGATATTGAAAGACCTACGACAAAGCCTCCAATTAATCCAATGTTTCCCAAATTGTATGTTGCCATGCATTATGCTTCATTTATAAGCTTTTACTCAAGGAGGATCAATGATCAGTTTAGAATGATCATTTTAACAGGTCCATCAACTTGGGATGTCTGCACTAAATCATCTGTAACTTTTGTTTTAGTGTTCAAAATGACACGAATCCAATTCCAACGTTAAGCTACCTCAATTTTCTATATTGTGACTATTTTGAGACTAAATGAGCTACGACAAAGCCTCCAAATAATCCAATGTATCCCGAAACAACAAGATGCCATGCATAATACTTCATTTGTGAGCCTTTACTAAAGCAGCACCAATGATTAGTTTAGAATGATCATTTTAACTAGCTGATCAACTTGACATGGGCGCACTAAACATTTAACTTTTGATTTAGAGCTCAAAATGACATGAGTCAAACACCCACGTCAAGCTAATTTTCTATATATTGACAACATTTGAGACTAAAAGCGCTACTACAAAGCATACAAGTAATCCAATATATCCCAAACTGCGTGATGCAATGCGTTATTCTTCATTTATAAGCCTTTACCTAAGTATCACCAACGAGTAGTTTAGAATTCACATTTTAACTGGCCGATCAACTTGACATTTATCGTATCTTAACTTTTGATTTAGAATGACTCAAACATGATCCAATGCCCACGTTAAGCTAATCTCAATATTTAGAATTTTGAGACATAAAGAATAAAAAGCCTCCAAATAATCCAATGTATCCCAAACTGCGTGATGCCATGCATTATGCTTCATTTATAAGCATTTACTCAAGGAGAACCAGTGATCAGTTTAGAATGATCATTTTAACCGGCCGATCAACTTGACATGCCCGCACTAAATCATCTGTAATTTTTGATTTTGAGTTTAGAATGATACGAATCCAACACCCACGTTAAGCTAGTGCTATGTTCTATATTGTGACAAAATTTCAGACAAAAAGAGCTACGACAAAGCCTCCAAGTAATCCAATGTATCGCAAACTGCGTGATGCCATCCATTATGCTTCATTTATAACCCTTTTCTCAAGGAGCACCAATGATAAGTTTAGAATTATCGTTTTAACTAGATGATCAACTTGATATGTGTGCACTAAATCATCTTTAACTTTTGATTTAGAGCTCAAAATGACATGAGTCCAATGCCCACGTTAAGCTAGCTCAATTTTCCATATTGACATTTATAAATTGCCCAAGTAATCAATGTATCCCAACTTTGATGTCATGTTAATAATGACGAATCCAACGACCACGTTAAGCTAGCTTAGTTTTCCATATTGTGACAACATTGGAGACTGAAAGAGCTAAGAAAAACCTCCAAGTAATTGCATGTATCCCAAACTAGGTGATGCCATGCATTATGCTTCATTTGTAAGCCTTACTCAAGGAGCACCACCGATCAGTTTAAAATGATCATTTTCATTGCCAATCAACTTGACATGTTCGTACTAAATCCTCAGTAACTTTTGATTTAGAGTTCAGAATGACACAAATCTAACGCCCACGTTAAGCTATCTCAATTTTCTATGTTGTGCAACATTTGAGACTGAAAGAGCTATGAGAAAGCCTCCAAGTAACCAAGTGTATCGCAACCTGCGTGATGTCATACATTATGATTCATTTACAACCCTTTACTCAATGAGCACCAATGATAAGTTTAGAATGATCATTTTAACTAGCTGATTATCTTGACATGTCCGCACTAAATCATCTTTAACTCTTGATTTGGAGCTCAGAATGACACGAATTCAATGGAGGCGTTAAGCTAGCTCAGTTTTCCATATTGTGACAACATTTGAGACTAAAAGAGCTACAAAAAGCCTTCAAGTAATCCAATGTATCTCAAACTAGGTGATGCCATTCATTATGCTTCATTTGAAAGCCTTTACTTAAGCAACACCACCAATCAGTTTAAAATGATTATTTTAATTGCCAATCAACCTGACATGTCCGCACTAAATCTTCTGTAACTTTTGATTTAGAATTCAGAATGACACGAATTTAACGCACACGTTAAGCTAGCTCAATATTCTATATTGTGACAACATTTGAGACTGAAAGACCTACGACAAAGCCTCCAATTAATCCAATGTTTCCCAAATTGTATGATGCCATGCATTATGCTTCATCTATAAGCTTTTACTCAAGGAGGATTAATGATCAGTTTAGAATGATCATTTTAATAGGTCCATCAACTTGGGATGTCTGCACTAAATCATCTGTAACTTTTGTTTTAGTGTTCAAAATGACACGAATCCAATTCCAACGTTAAGCTACCTCAATTTTCTATATTGTGACTATTTTGAGACTAAATGAGCTACGACAAAGCCTCCAAATAATCCAATGTATCCCCAAACAACATGATGCCATGCATAATACTCCAACGCCCACGTTAAGCTAGCTCAGTTTTCCATATTGTGAGAACATTTGAGACTGAAAGAGCTATGAAAAAGCCTCCAAGAAATCCAATGTATCCCAACCTCCGTGATGTCATACATTATGATTCATTTATAACCCTTTACTCAATGCGCACCAATGATAATTTTAGAATCATCGTTTTAACTAGCTGATCGTCTTGACATGTATGCACTAAATCATTTTTAATTTTCTATTTAGAGCTCAGAATGACACGAATCCAACTCCAACGTTAAGCTAGCTCAGTTTTCCATATTATGACAACATTTGAGACTAAAAGAGCTACGAAAAACCCTCCGAGTAATCCCATGTATCCAAAAGTAGGTTATGACATGCATTATGCTTCATTTGTAAGCCTTTACGTAAGGAGCACCACCGATCAGCTTAAAATGATCATTTTAATTGCCAATTAACTTGAAATGTCCACACTAAATCGTTTGTAACTTTTGATTTAGAGTTCAGAATGACACGAATCTAACGCCCAAAATAAGCTAGCTCAATTTTCTATATTGTGACAACATTTGAGACTGAAAGACCTACGGCAACGCCTCCAATTAATCCAATGTTTCCCAAACTGTATGATGCCATGTATTATGCTTTATTTATAAGCTTTTACTCAAGGAGGATCAATGATCTGGTTAGAATGATCATTTTAACCGGCCGATCAAAGTTGACATTTCCGCAATAAATCATCTTTAACTTTTAATTTAGAGTTCAAAATGACATGAATCCAACACCCACGTTAATTCAGCCCAATATTCCATATTGTGACAATATTTGAGAATGAAAGAGCTATGACAAATCCTCCAAGTAATCCAATTTATCCCAAACTGTGTGATGTCATGCATTAAACTTTCTTTATAAGCCTTTGCTCAATGAGCACCAATGATCAGTTTAGAATGTTCATTTTAACTAGCTGATCAATTAGACATGTCCACACTTAATCGTTCTTAACTTTTGATTTACATTTCAGAATAACACGAATCCAAGGTCCAAGTAAAGCTAGCTCAATTTTCTATATTGTGACAAAATTTAAGACCTAAGTAGCTATGACAAAGCCTCCAAGTAATCCAATCTATCTCAAACTGCGTGATGCCATGCATTATGTTTCCTGTATACGCCTTTACTCAAGGAGCACCATTGATAAGTTTAGAATGATCAAATTAACTAGCCGATTAACTTCACATGTTCGGACTAAATCGTCCGTAACTTTTGATTTAGAGTTCAAAATTACATGAATCCAAGACCCACGTTAAGCTTGCTCAATTTTTCTATATTATGATTAAATTTCAGACCAAAATAGCTACGACAAAACCTCCAAGTAATCCAATCTATCCCAAACTGTGGGATGCCCTGCATTATGCTTCACTTCTACGCCGTTACTCATTGACCACCAATGACAAGTGTAGAATGATGATTTTAACCAGCAGATCAAGTTGACATGTCCGTACTAAATCGTCTTTAACTTTTAATTTAGAGTTCAAAATGACATGAATCCAATTCCCATGTTAAGTTTGTTTAATATTACATATTGTGTACAGTATTCAAGACTGAAAGAGCTACGCCAAAGCCTCCTAGTATTCTAATCTATCTCAAACTGCGTGACGCCATACATTACGCTTTCTTTATAAGCCTTTACTCAATGAGCACCAATGATAAGTTTAAAATGATGATTTTAAGTACCTGATCAACTTAACATGTCTCACTAAATCGTCTTTAACTTTTGGTTTATAGCTCAAAATGATATCAATCCATTTCCCACGTTAAGCTAGCTCAGTTTACCATATCGTGATACTATTTGAGAATAAAAGAGCTACGACAAAGTCTCAAAGTAATCCAATGTATCCCAAACTGCGTGATGCCATGCATTATGCTTCATTTATAAGCCTTTACTCAAGGAACACAAATGATCTGTTTAGAATGCTCATTTTAACTGGCCAATCGACTTGAAATATCCGCACTAAATCGTCCGTAAAATTTGATTTAGAGGTCAGAATGACACGAATCTACGCCCATGTTAAGCTGCCTCAATTTTATATATTGTGACAACATTTGAGATTGAAACATCTACGACAAAGCGTACAACTAATCCAATCTATCCCAAACTGCGTGACGCCATGCATTACGCTTTCTTTGTAAGCCTTTACTCAATGACCACCAATTATCAGTTTAGAATAATCCTTTTAACTTTCCGATCAACTTGACATGTCCTCACTAAATCGTCAGTAAATTGTGATTTAGTGTTGAGAATGACACGAATCCAGCGTCTACGTTCAGCCAGCTCAATTTTCTATATTGTAACAACTTTTAAGACCGAAATAGCTACGATAAAGCGTCCAAGTAATCCAATCTATCCCAAACTTCATGACACCATGCATTATACGTTCGTTATAAGCCCTTACTCAAGAAACATCAATGATCAGTTTAGAATAATCATTTTAACTTCCCGATCAACTTCATATCTCCCCACAAAATCGTCCATAAATTTTGATTTAGAGTTCAGAATGACACGAATCCAACGACCACGTTAGGCTAGATCAATTTCTATATTGTGAAAAAATTTATGACCAAAATAGCTATGACAAAGCCTCCAAAGAATCCATTATATCCCAAAGTGCGTGATGCGATACATTATGCTTTATTTATACGCCTTTACTCAATGAGCACCAGTGATCAGTTTAGAATGATCATTTTAACGGGCCGATCAACTTGACATCTCCTCACTAAATCGTACGTAAATTTTAATTTAGAGTTCAGAATAACATAAATCCAACGCCCACGTTAATCTAGCTCAATTATCTATATTGTGACAAAATTTAAGACCAAAATAACTATGACAAAGCCTCCAAGTAATCCAATATATCCAAGCTGCGTGATTCATGCATTATGCTTCATTTATAAGCGCTTACTCAAGGAGCACCATTGATCAGTTTAGAATGATCATTTTAACTATCTGATCAACTCGACATTTATGCACCATACCGTCTTTAACTTTTAATTTAGAGCTCAAAATGACATAAATCCAACACCCATGTTAAAATAGCTCAATATTCCATATTGTTACAATATTTGAGACTGAAAGAGCTTCGAAAAAGCCTCCAAGTAATCAACTTGACATTTTCGCACTAAATTGTCCATAAATTTTGATTGAGAGTTCAGAATGATAGGAATATATCACCCACGTTAAGCTAGCTCAATTTTCTATATTGTGACAAAATTTAGGACCGAAATAGCTACGAAAAAGCCGCCAAGTAATCCAATCTATCCCGAGCTGCGAGATGCCATGCATTGCATGTTCTTTATAAGCCTTTACTCAAGGAGCACTAATGATCAGTTTAGAATGATAATTTGAACTGGCCGATCAACTTGACATGTCCACACTAAATCATAGGTAAACTTTTATTTAGAGTTCAGAATGACAGGTATCCAACACCCACATTCAGCTAGCTCAATTTTCAATATTGGGTCAAAATTTAAGAGTGAAATAGCTATGCAAAAGCCTCCAAGTAATCCAATCTATCCCAAACTCCGTGATGCCATGCATTATGCTTCGTTTATACGCCTTTACGCAATGAGCACCAATGATTAGTTTGGAGTGATCGTTTTAACTAGCTGATCAACTTGACATGTCCGCACTAAATATTGTGACAACATTTTAGCCTCAAAGAGCTACGACAGAACCTTTACATAAGGAGCACCAATGATCAGTTTAGACACCTTTTCAATATTGTGACAACATTTGAGCCTCAAAGAGCTACGACAGAGCCTTTACTCAAGGAGCACCAATGATCAGTTTAGAATGATCATTTCAACTAGCAGATGAAGTTGACTTGTCCACACTAAATCGTCTTTAACTTTTAATTTAGATTTGAAAATGAAATGAATCCAACGCCCAGGTTTAGTTAGCTCAATATTCTATATTTTGACAATATTTGAGACTGAAAGAGCTATGACAATGCTCTTAGTAATATAATCTATTCCGAACTGCGTGATGCCATGCATTACGCTTTCTTTATAAGCCTTTAGTTATGGAACAACAATGATCAGTTAAGAATGATCATTTACAGGACGATCAACTTGACATGTCCGCACAAAATCCTATGTAACTTTTGATTTAGAGTTCCGAATGACAAGAATCCAACTCCCACGTTAAGTTAGCTCAATTTTCTATATTTCGACAAAATTTAAGACCAACATAGCTATGAGAAACCCTCCAAGTAATCCAATCTATCCATAACAGCGTGATACCATGCATTATGCTTAATTTATACACCTTTACTCAAGGAGTATTAGTGATCAGTTTAGAATGATCATTTTAACTAGATGATCAACTTGACACGTATGCACTAAATTGTCTATAACTTTTAATTTAGAGCTCCAAATGAGATGCATGCAACGCCCACGTTAAAATAGCTCAATATTCCATATTCTGACAATATTTGAGACTGAAAGAGCTACAACCAAGCCTAAAAGTAATCCAATATATCCCAAACTGCGTTATGCCGTGCATTATGCTTCATTTGTAAACCATTGCTCAATGAGCACTAAATCGTCCATAATTTTTGATTTACATTTGAGAATGACACGAATCCAACACCAAAGTAAAGCTAGCTAAATTTTCTATATTGTGACAAAATTTATAATCGAAATAGCTACAACAAAGCTTCCAAGTAATCCGATCTATCCCAAGTGATGTGATCCTGATGAGGATCAAGCCCCTGATTAACTACAAATGGTTGGGGAAGAGTGGATGAATGGATTTAAGTTGCGGAATGGGTGAAACGATGGTGTATCTTGCGGATGTGTGAGCTTTTAAGTGGATGGATCCGAGAACAAGGGGAAACGGATGATACTTCTCAAGGATGGTGGAAAATCTTTGGACTATCTGCTTGCTCTGTGTGAATGACAAAGGACAGGCACGTTGGGCAAGGGGTGAATCGAATTGAATCTTCCAAGGGTGATGAAGATCCCTTGGACTTTCGATTCTTGAGAGGAATGAGAAAGTGTTCTAAAATTCCTTTTTCAAGAGGATGATCAAACGAGTTTAAGAAGGAGATTTGCTATTAAAATGTTTGATGATTCAGAAAGAAGGATACAATAGAGTACTTATCATGTAAGATTGAATATCAATCTCACAAGCGGTACGTCCGTGACTCGCAAGACCGAGAATCTCTCTTGTCTTAAGCGGGCAAAAGAACTAAAAGGAGGAGATTTTGATCGAATCACACGATCAAAGGTGAACCAAGGGAGTTTGAATCTCTCAAACTAACCTGGCCATGGCTTCAATAGAAAGGAAGTGAATCACACACTTTATTTCTAAAGAACAAGAACAAGACTCAAAGACAAGGCTTGGAAGAAAATACTTTGTTTTCAAATTTAATTTCAATGGTGGTCTATCTTTACAATGAGGTCGTGCTGAGCTTATATAGTTCTCCTAGCAATGGTCCTAAACCTAAAAAGGAGAAAAGGAAATCATACATTTAAAATATATGGCTGTTGGCCATTAATGTCTAGTTTGGCGAACAAGGAAAGTGTATATGTTTGTATCTTGAGAGCTTTGGGGAGAATGTAATGTGTCTAGGTACGTCATGGATGCTTTGGAAAGTCTTCAATACGTGCCCAAGTTGCAAGGAATAGAGATATTGCAATCTGAACACATTAACTGCACTTCGGTCCATATATGGCAAGTCTTGGAGGAAAGGGATTCGCCTGATCCTCTGGTGGCTGGTGCATGGTAAGTTTATTTTGGGCTTCCTTAGGGCCTTAATAATATCTCCTGGATGCCATGTTTTTGTTTGCAAGTGATTAAACCAGTTGGCCATCTCA
The DNA here is from genome assembly GCA_018901935.1 of Pugionium cornutum. Lineage (NCBI taxonomy): Eukaryota > Viridiplantae > Streptophyta > Magnoliopsida > Brassicales > Brassicaceae > Pugionium > Pugionium cornutum. Next base: position 16,565,006 of record CM032165.1, on the reverse strand, counting down.
CATGCCATAAACGGCTCCAATCGGTTCATTTGAAGGCACGGATGGACCCGCCTGGTCCAAGGCGTGTTTGAGCTTCTAGAAGTTCTTAAGGGAACTCCTAGAAGTACCAAAAAGTCTCCTGGTCGCCAAAGAAACATTTGGAGACTTTCATATAAGGAAAGTTCCAAATTTGGTAAGTCTCAAAAACTCCAATTTGATGTATGGTGCATGACTTGATCTGGCCTTGTTTTGTGTGAGCTGCATGTCGCCGCATGTCTTCAGTGAGTCAGGATTATAGGCCAGGTTTGGTCTTGGCTGGCTGCTTCTTGGTTTAGCTTGGATTCATGAAGATACACCCATGTATCCTTTTGCGCATATCTGGCCGCCTTTGTGTTCCTTGGGCCGGCCGGGCCGGGCAGTTGGCCGGGGGTTGTGCCGATGACCTCATCAACTTATAGTAGTTTAAGTAATTGAAAATGACTCCTAAAATTCTACCAATATATTAAAAGAAATACTTAGGGAATTGCAACGACAACTAAGACAATGACTAAGAAGTAAATAATGTTTTGAATTAATTCTTCCTCTGTTATTTCGTGGTTGATGAGATAGAATGGGTCTTGATTCACTAAGAGGTTGTGGTAAAGTAACTTGGGCTGATCTCAATAAAAACCTATCTGAGAAAACCCATTGGGACAAAACTAAGAATATGGAAAAATAGTACAATCCAAGGCCCCTCTATTGGTGAGGTTTAGGTGGCTTGAATCACAACCAATGTGGTTGGATTAGCACACACTAAACTAGACTGAATGGTGTTGAGAAGCTGCTGTAGTGTTGTCTTAAGTTTGGCTTGCTTGGATCGGGTAATGGGGCCATTGAAGATTTGTAGGCTTTCATCTCCAATATCGGCGGGTTCTACCTACTCCTTAGCATCTTTAGTGGATTCTTCCTCCTCTGGTTCAAGATCTTCCTTACGTTGTGGTTCCTTGCCGGCCATGCTCACATCACCAAGCTGCGTGGTGCCATGCATTATGGTTCATTTATATGCCTTTACCAAAAGAGCACAAATGATCAGTTTAGAATGATAATTTAAACTAGCAGATCAACTTGACATGTCCGCACTAAACCGTCTTTAAATTTTAATGTTGAGTTCAAAAGGACATGAATCCAACGCCCACATTAAGTTAGCTCAATATCTCATATTGTGACAATATTTGAGACTGAAAGACCTACGACATAGCTTCCAAGTAATACAATTATCCTAAACTGTGTGATGCCATGCATTACGCTTTCCTTATAAGCATTTACTCAATGAGCACGAATGATCAGTTTGGAATGATAATTTTAAGTAGCCGATCAACATGATATTCCGTTCTTAATCGTACGTAACTTTTGATTTAGAGTTCAGAATGAACAAATCCAACGATCAAGTTAAGCTAGCTCAATTTTCAACATTGTGACAAAATTTAAGACCGAATAAGCTATGACAAAGCCTCCTAGTAATCCAATCTATCCCAAACTGCATGATACCATGCATTATGCTTCATTTATACACATTTACTCAATGAGCACCAGTGATCAGTTTAGAATGATCATTTTAACTAGCTGATCAACTTGATATATCCGCATTAAATCATCTTTTTAGTTTAGAGCTCAAAATGTGATGAATCCAATGCCCATGTTAGGCTAACTTAACTTTCTATATTGTGACAACATTTGAGATTGAAAGAGATAAGACAAAGCCTCAGAGTAATCCAATATATCTCAAACTGTGTGATGTCGTGTAGTATGCTTCATTTGTAAAACTTTACTCAATGAGCACCAATCATCAGTTTAAAATGTTCATTTTAACTAGCTAATCAAATAGACATGTCCACACTGAATCGTTCGTAACTTTTGATTTACATTTCAGAATAACACGAATCCAAGTTCCAAGTAAAGCTAGATCAATTTTCTATATTGTGAAAAAATTTAAAACCAAAATAGCTTTCACAAAGCCTCCAAGTAATCAAATCTATCCCAAACTGCGTGATGCCATGCATTATAATTCATTTATTCGCATTTAATCATTGCGCACAAATGCTCAATTTAGAATGATCATTTGAACTAGCCGATGAAGTTGACATGTACGCACTAAATCAACTTTAACTTTTAATTTGGAGCTTAAAATGACATGTATCCAACATCCATGCCATCCATTATGTTTTCTTTATAAGCCTTTACTCAAGTAGCACCAATGATCAGTTTAGAATGATCATATTTACTGGCCGATCAACTTGAAATTTCCGCAATAAATCGTCGTAACGTTTGATTTTGAGTTCAGAATGCAACGAATCCAACATCCACGTTAACCTAGCTCAATTTTCTATATTGTGACTAAATTTAAGACCAAAATAGCGATGACAAAGCTTTCAAGTAATCCAATCTATCCCAAACTGTGTGATGCAATTCATTATTCTTCATTTATATGCCCTTACTCAATGCGCACGAATGATCATTTTAACTAGCAGATCAAGTTGACATGTCCATACTAAATCGTCTTTAACTTTTAATTTTGAGTTCAAAATGACATGAATTCAACGCTTACATTAAAATAGCGCAATATTCCATATTGTAACAATATTTGAGACTGAAAGAGCTACGACGAAACCTCCAAGTAATCCAATCTATCCCAAACTGCATGATCCCATGTATCATGCTTCATTTACAAGCCTTTACCCAAGGGGCACAAATGATCAGTTTAGAATGATCATTTTAATTGGCCGATCAACTTGACATGTTCGAACTAAATCACCCGTAACTTTTGATTTAGAGTTCAAAGTAACATGAATCCAATGCACATGTTAAACTAGCTCAATTTTCAATATTGTGATAAAATTTAACACCAAAATAGCTATGAAAAAGCTTCCAAATAAACCAATCTATCCCAAACTGCGTGATGCCATGCATTTTGCTTCATATATACGCCTTTATTCAATGAGCACCAATGATAAGTTTAGGATGATCATTTTAACTAGCTGATCAACATGACATATTTGCACTAAATCGTCTTTAACTTTTAATTTAGAGCTCAAAAGGAGATGAATTCAATGCCCATGTTAAGCTAGCTCAATGTGATGCATTTAATTTGTAAACCTTTACTCATTGAGAACCAATGATCAGTTTAGAATTTTCATTTTAACTAAATGATCAAGTTGATATGTCCGCAATAAATTGTCTGCAACTATTGATTTAGAGTTTGGAATGACACGAATCCAACGCCCACGTTAATCTATCTCAATTTTCTATATTGTGACAAAATTTAAGACTGAAATAGCTACAACGAATCATCCAAGTAATCCAATCTATCCCAAGCTGCGTGATGCCATGCATTATGCTTCATTTATTCGCCTTTACCCATTCAGCACAAATGATCAGTTTAGATTGATCATTTTAACTAGCAGATCAAGTTGACATATCCGCACAAAATCGTCTTTAACTTTTCATTTAGAGCTCAAAATGAGATGAATCCAACGCCTACGTTAATCTAGCGCAATTTTCCATATTGTGACAACATAAGAGACTGAAAGAGTTACAACAAAGCATAAAGTAATCTAATATATCCCAAATTGCATGATTTCATGCATTATACTTTATTTGTAAACCGTTACTCGATGAGCAACAATGATGAGTTTAGAATGTTCATTTAACTAGATGATGAAGTTGATATGTCCACACTAAATCGTCTGTAAACTTTGATTTAGAGTTTGAAATGACACAAATCCAACGCCCACGTTAACCTAGCTCAATTTTCTATATTGTGACAAAATTTAAGACCAAAATAGCTACGACGAAGCCTTCAAGTAATCCAATCTTTACAAAACTACGTGATGCCATGCATTATGCTTCAGTTATACGCCTTTACTTAATGAGCACCAATGATAAGTTTAAAATGATCATTTTAACTAGCTGATAAAGTTGACATATCCACACTAAATCTTCGTTCACTTTCAATTTAGAGCTCAAAATGAGATGAAACCAACGTCCACATTAATCTAGCCATATTGTGACAAAATTGGAGACTAAAAGCACTATGAGAAAGCCTAAAGTAATCCAATATATCCCAACATGTGTGATGCCACACATTATGCTTCATTTGTAAACATTTACTCAATGAGCACCAATGATCAGTTTAGAATGTTCATTTTAGTTAGATGATTAAGTTGACACGTCCACACTAAATCATCTGTAACTTTTAATTTAGAGTTCGGAATGACACGAATCCAACGCCCACGTTAAGCTAGCTCAATTTTATATATTATGACAAAATTTAAAACCAAAATAGCTATGAAGAAGCTAACAAGTAATCCAGTTTATCCAAAACTGTGTGATGCCATGCATTATGCTTCATTTATACGCCTTTACTCAATGAGCACCAGTGATCAGTTTAGAATGATAATTTTAACTACTTGATCAACTTGACATTTCTGCACTAAATCATCTTTAACTTTTAATTTAGAGCTCAAAATGACATGAATCCAATGCCCACGTAAAAATAGCTCAATATTCCATATTGTGATAATATTTCACACTCAAAGAGGTATGACAAAGCGTCCAAGTAATCCAATCTTTCCCAAACTGCGTGATGTCATGCATTATGCTTCATTTATAGGCCTTTACCCAAGTAGCAGCAATAATCAGTTTAGAATAATCATTTTAACTTGCCGATCAACTTGACAGTTCGAACTAAATAGTTTGTAACTTTTCATTTGGAGTTTCAAATGACATGAGTCAAACGGCCACGTTAAGCTAGCTTAATGTTCAATAATTGATAAAATTTAAGACCGAAATAGTTGTAACAAAGCTTCCAAGTAATCCAATCTATCCTAAACTATTTGATGCCATGCATTATGCTTCATTTATATGCCTTTACTCTATGAGTGCCAATGATCAGATTAGAATGATCATTTTAACTAGCTGGTCAACTTGACATATACGCACTAAATTGTCTTTAACTTTTAATTTAGAGCTCAAAATAAGATGAATTCAATGCCCACGTTAAGCTACCTCAATTGTCCATATTGTGACAATATTTAAGATTGAAATAGCTATGAAAAAGCTTCCAAACAATCCAATCTATCCCAAATTGCGTGATGCCATGCATTAGGCTTCATATAAATGGCTTTACGAAAGGAACACCAATGTCCACTTTTGATTTAGAGCTCAAAATAACATGAGTCCAATGTCCACCTTAAGTTAGCTCAACTTTCCGTATTGTAACAAAATTTGAGACTGAAAGAGCTACGACAAAGCCACCAGGTAATCTAATATATCCCAAACTGCATAATTCCATGCATTATGCTTCATTTATAAGCATTTACCCAAGAAGTACTGATGTGATCCTGATGAGAACCAAGCCTCTGATCAATTCCAAATTGTTGTGGAAGAGTGGATGAATGGATTGAAGTTTCTGAATGGGTGAAATGATGGTGTAACTTGCGGATGTGTGAGCTCTTAAGTGGATAGATCCGAGAACAAGGGAAATGGATGATACTTCTCAAGGATGGTGGAAAATCCTTGGACTATCTGCTTGCTCTGTGTGAGTGACAAAGGCTAGGTACGTTGGGCAAGGGGTGAATCAAATTCAAACTTCCAAAGGGGATTAAGATCCCTTAGTGATACAAGCCTTGATTCAAGGATGTATGCGCGTGGGCTGTTTGTAGAAGATTAGGTGAGAAACTCAACCTTAGGCTTCTGGATAGGGGTTTTCTGGTTGGTAAACGATGGAAGGGTGAAGTGAACCACACGAGAGGTGATGAACCTCGTGATAAATCACAAACTTAGAACTAGGAGGGCTGGTCTCAACTAGGTTCTAAGCGCACAAGATTCTTAGAGAGAAAACTTGTAGGGAAAAGTTCTACTTTATTAATAATCAAAAGGTTGTCGAACTACAATGCTGGAAGGAGCCTTATTAATATGCTCGACAGCTTGACCTTCTAGGGTTGACACAAATAAAGAAAAGGAAAGTTTACAAAAGTGCACAAAAGGAAAAGATACAAAAGTGTATAACCGAAAAAGGACCTATTCCTAAAATGTTCTTGACTCAAAAAAGTAAAGCAACTAGATCCTACGCTGCAAAACAGAAAGAGGCATATATTCGAATGTAAACTTACCTTAACTCACCTCACGGCCAAGAAATGGAAGGTGGCCGTCCTTGTGGCATGCATGCGCCTTGCTCCTAGTCTTCGACTTGGAGTAGGGTTACAAATCTCTGGGCCTTGACCTCTCTTGCCACTAAGGCCCAAGTCTTTGATGTCCCTTGTGTTGTTGAGAAGCTATTGGACTCTTCCTTGTATTTTTGGCCCATTGTCCTTAGTCGATCTTCTTCTAGAAGCTTGTTGACCCATAGGCTGAATTTGTGGAAGAGCGCCCTTGATCTGCTTCTTGTCATTGCTCCTTGAGGTACCACTGGTGTTGAGACTTCCTCTAAGTGCATGTCCTGGAGCTGGTAGCTCATTTGGTCCGAGTCCTCTTGTGTAGAAGTGGAAGTGCGTGTGTACTCGGTTGGATGGCCTGTACCGGCTCGATTGTGCGCGGTACTGGCCGGAATGACTTCAGGACCGGCCAAGTTGATCCCGGAGTCGGCGGTGTCATCAGGGGGACCGGCGGTGTCATTCACGTCCCCACCAAGTGTGCCAGAAGCTTGGGCCTCTCCGCCGGCGATGTTGACCGGTCTGGTCCTATAGGTCGAGGGTCCGGTGGTACTGTCTGGTCCGGCAGGCGCGCCAGATGGTCCTGCTGTCTCGGGCAAGCTTCCTGGTCGGCAAGTCTGGTCTCCTGGCTGGATGTACGACCTGATGTCCTCATCATTCCCTCCCTCTTCAGTAGGTTTTGTCCTCAAAACTGGTTCATTTGCATGGAAAGGGCCCAAGTCAGTAACATTGAACGTATTGGACACATTAAACTCACCTGGAAGCTCGATCCGGTAGGCATTGTTGTTGATCCTCTCGAGCACTCTGAATGGTCCATCTCCTCTTGGTGCTAGCTTGGAACTCCTTAGGTTTGGGAACCTCTCCTGCCGTAGGTGTAGCCACACCCAATCGCCTGGTTGAAAGATCAACTCCTTTCTTCCTTTGTTGGCATGAGTCACGTACTGTCCGGTCCTCTTCTCCAAGTTCTCTGCTACCTTCTGGTGTAACCACCTTATGAACTCATCTTTGGATGCTCCGTTGAGGTTGGTCATCTCAGCTGGTGGCAGTGGTGTTTGCTCCAATGGGGTGAGAGGGTTGAAACCGTATACCACTTCAAATGGGGTCTTCTTAGTTGCTGAGTGCACGGCTCGGTTGTAGGCGAACTCAATGAATGGCAGGCACTCCACCCAAGTCTTTAGGTTCTTCCCTAGTGTTGTTCTGAGAAGAGTTGATAGGGTCCTGTTGACAACTTCAGTTTGGCCATCGGTTTGAGGATGGCAAGTGGTTGAGAAGAGTAGCTTCGTGCCTAGCTTTCTCCAAAGGGTCCTCCAGAAATGGCTGAGGAACTTGGTGTCCCTGTCTGATACGATGGTCCTTGGCACTCCATGAAGCCGTACTATCTCCCTGAAGAACAGCTCAGCTGTTTGTGTGGCATCATTGACATTGGCACATGGGATGAAGTGTGCCATCTTGGAGAATCTGTCCACCACTACAAAGATTGCATCTTTGTGGTTGATCTTGGGCAGACCTAGAACAAAATCCATCGATATGTCCACCCATGGATGTGTTGGTATGGGCAGTGGGAGATACAATCCGTGAGGTTGCACTCGAGACTTTGCCTTCTTGCAAGTAATGCATCTTGCACAATGTGCTTCTACTGTCCTCTTGATGTGTGTTCAGTAGAAGTGCTCCTTGACCACTGCTAGAGTCTTGTCGACACCAAAGTGGCCCATGAGTCCTCCTCCATGAGCTTCTCGGATGATAAGCTCCCTTAGTGATCCTTGTGGTATGCACAACCTTCTTTCTCGGAACAAGAATCCCTCATGGATGTAGAATTTGCCATGACTCCCTATGCTACACTCCTTGTAGCTCTCAGCAAGGTCAGGATCATCCTTGTATAGATCCTTGATGTGCTCGAATCCTAGGACCTTTGCCTCCATGGTTGATATCAAGGCAAACCTCCTTGATAGTGCATCGGCTACCACATTGTCTTTCCCTTCTTGTACTTGATGATGTACGGGAAGGTCTCTATGAACTCCATCCACCTGGCATGTCTCCTCTTGAGATTGGTTTGCCCTCTGAGGTGTTTGAGAGTCTCGTGATCAGTGTGGATCACAAACTCCTTGGACAGCAAGTAATGCTGCCAAGTTTCCAGTGCTCGGACAAGGGCATTAAGCTCCTTGTCATAAGTGGGGTAGTTCAGTGAGGCACCACCTAGCTTCTCACTGAAGTATGCCACTGGTCTCCCTCCTTGGGTTAGCACTGCTCCTATGCCGATTCCAGAGGCATCACACTCCACTTCAAACGTCTTGTTGAAGTCGGGAAGGACTAGCACTGGTGTGTGTGTAAGGCTGTCCTTCAAGGCCTGGAATGCCTTCTCCTGAGCTTCTCCCCAGCTGAATCCCACGTTCTTCTTCACTACTGCCGTCAGTGGTGAGGCAATACTGCTGAAGTTGGGCACGAATCTCCTATAGAAGCTGGCCAGTCCGTGGAAGCTCCTTACTTGGCTGATGTTTCCTGGTGTTGGCCATTCTTGTATGGCTCGAATCTTCTCCTCATCAACCTGTAGGCCCTGTGAACTCACAACAAAACCTAAAAAGACAAGCTTATCAGTACAAAAGGTGCACTTCTTGAGATTGGCATAAAGCTCTTCTTGTCGAAGGGTTTTAAGGACCATCTCAATATGTGTGAGGTGTTCCCGTAGGCACTTACTATAAACAAGTATGTCATCAAAATAAACTACCACAAACTTACTGATGTACGCCCTAAGAACTTGGTTCAGAAGGTGCATGAAGGTGCTTGGGGCATTAGTCAATCCAAATGGCATGACTGTCCACTCGTAGGGCCCTTGCTTTGTCTTGAAAGCAGTCTTCCACTCATCACCTTCCTTCATTCTTACCTGGTGGTATCCACTTTGAGGTCTATCTTGGAGAAGACCGTGGCTCCACTCAGCTCATCTAGCATGTCATCCAGCCGTGGTATTGGATGCCGGTACTTGACAGTGATGTTGTTGATTGCTCGGCAGTCCACGCATATTCGCCAAGTCCCATCTTTCTTGGGCACTAGTAGCACTGGTACGGCACATGGACTGAGGCTCTCTCGAACATATCCTTTCTCCAGGAGCTCCTTGACTTGCTTCTCAAGCTCCTTGGACTCCTCTGGACTCATCCGGTAGGCTGGCCGGTTGGGCAGGGCTGCTCCGGCACTAGATCAATCTGATGTTCTATGCCGCGTAAAGGAGGCAAGCCTGCTGGTATCTCCTCTGGAAATACATCCTGGAATTTGTTGAGGAGTGTTGCTACTTCATGAGGTAGCTCTACCTGTCCCTGTTCTATACTCAACACTTTCTTGAAAACCATTAGTAACATTAAGTCCTTCGAGGCTAAAGCTCTCCGGACATGACTAGGTTGAATAAGAAAGTTAGACTTGACAAGTTTCTTTTCCTTACTCATTTGGAGTTGTAGCTCATGTACCTGGGCAGGTGTAAGAGGAGCCAAGCTGACCTTTCTTTTGTCATGCACAAAAGTGTAGAGATTGGTTCGCCATCATGCCTGGTATCTTTGTCAAACTGCCATGGTCTTCCTAGCAGAAGATGGCCAGCTTGCATGGGCACCACGTCGCACACGACTTGGTCTTGGTACTTGCCCACA